>OX030951.1:27231453-27831453 GCA_943735915.1 Pherbina coryleti
TTAGATTTAAAAATAAACCGTTTTTGCAGCACCAAAAATATAGCTTATCGATTTCCTTCTGTAAGAGTACAGTATCAGTTATATTACTTATTTTAACGAACATCTTAAGATCATCCGCATAAAGTAGGTATCTGCAATGACAAAAAATAGAAGTTATGTCATTAATAAATAACACAGAAGTATACGGCCCCAAGATACTTCCTTGCGGAACACCAGAGGTTATTAAGAAATTTAATGATTTCACATTATCAAACGATACTACACAATGTCGTGGCGTCCGTGGCGTAGTTGGTTAAAGTGCGTGGCCGCTATGTCAAAGAACTTTGGAAACCCAGGTTCGAACCCCAGCAGCGACAGAAAATTATTTGAATTAAAATAATTTTTCTGTACGGCCGCCACCTCTCTGCAGACAATGGCAAACCTCAGAGAGTAATCAAAATGCCATGTAAAGCTTCTTGAGAACGAGAACTTTCCGTTCATCGCCGTTTGGAGTCGGCGTTAAGCATGTAGGTCCATTTCTCGGTCAATTGTGTACAAACTTGATAACACGCACAACACAATTGATCATAAGAAGCTAGGTCAAAGTCCTTTCAAGGGCTGAAATGGCCAGTTATTTATTTTATTTTTTTTTTTTACTACACAATGTCTATTTGCTAAATACGATTTTATCCAGCCCAGAAAGCTAGAGTAAAAACCTAACCTTTGAAGCTTTAAGATTAAAAGGGCGTGAGAAATTTTATCAAACGCTTTGGAAAATTCCGTATAAATCACATCAACCGGATATCCTTGGCTAAATGCTGAGATACAGTATTCTGAAAACAAAAAAAGATTTGACACAGTAGAACTACCAGGTATAAAGCCGTGTTGGCAAGAAGAGATCATATTCTTTATTGTAAATAGCAACTTTTCTTTAATTATTGACTCAAACAATTTGGATATAGTTGTGAACTTAGAAATTGGTCTATAATTTTCTATATTGTTTTTACAGCCAGCCTTATGAATTGGAGTAATAAATGCCAACTTCCGGTTATCAATAAAAGTTCCCGAAGATAGAAAAAGATTGAAAATAACATTTAAGGGATAAACTAAATTGGCAGCACAATTGTTAAACAAAATATAATTCGAGAAGATGGTTTAAGACTAAAAATTCCTTTTAAAAGTTCATCTGTGGTTACAGATAAAGCTCCAATGTCTATAATCTACTGAACATCATCCACATAATCATAGTTATAAAAATATTTAGGCTTCTCATAATTCGATTGAATAAATTCGGCAAAGAGATTTGCAAAGTCCAAAGCATTGCTAACGGTCCGAGTATTTAAATTATAGAATGTAAATTAAAGAAAATAAATATAAGAATGACCATCGCAATCACCAGACCTTAATCCAATTGAGCACCTTTGGGGGATCTTAAAGAAGAAAATAGCTGGCTATAAATCTAAAAACAAAGAAGAATTGTGGCAAAAAAGAGCAGGATGAGTAGTATGCTATTGATCCCTCAATTTGTGACAAACTGGTGGATTTCATGATCCGTCGGTGCATAGCAGTTCTAAAAAACCGTGGTACCACAACAAAATATTAAGGTTAAAGTAGTTTTCAGTATAAGATTGGTGGATTTTAAGAAAAAAGTATTAGTATGTTTTTTTATAATTTATTTTAAAATAAATATTAAAATTATATAATAAATAAAAATATTAAATTTCTATTATTTTTTCCAAGGACAATAAATGAAATGTTTTTTTTTTTTTTTTGTTTTATAAATTGTGTGAAGCTACTTTTTTTATATTCTGATAGATATTTTCTTAATCTTTAAGTCATAAGTAAACTTTGAGAACAAAATTCATTACACAAAAAATAATCAAACAAAAGAAAAACATGCAGGCCGTTGCTGCATATACTGTCAAATTTATGATAGTATTGAAAAAAGTGTAATCCCTCTTCAGAATAATTTGAAATGTTGCGACTTTACCCAAATGCTAAGTGATTTGAAGAAGAATATCAGTATCGGTCATTTGAAAGTTAAAAAGCCAGGCAAAGATATTCCACAATTTGAGTTTTTGAATTTTCAGGTTGTGCCCTTTTCATAGCAAAAAGTTTAGAAGTTCCACTGATCGGTTTTATTCCGAGCTCAATAACATTACTTATAACACTGTGCGACAATTTAAGGGTCAATTGAAATAACCTCAAATATCTAAATGGTTTCTAATAGTGGATGGTCTATATATTATGCCCTCATACTCAGTTTTATCGGATTAGGTCAAATAAGAGAGAAATTCAAGGTCAAACTTCACCTTTAAGTCACAAATTTTTTCTTATAACTCTTAAACTAAATTCAAATTCTATGTAGTAACTGCATCTAAATATTTGCAATGGATGATTCTTTACATTTTGAGACCATTTTTTGCTCAAAAAGTTACGTAAGGGGTTTAATATTTTCTTCGAAAACAGGGCTTTTTAAAAAAAAAAAAAATTTTTCAATAGTTCAGTTACTATGTATTTGTTTTCAAAAACAATCAGATTTTACTGAATTTTTGCATACACCTTAAGTAAAATAAAATAACCCACCTGTGAAAAGATCACAACAATTACATGTGTGCATCCAAAGATATTAGAATTCAAAGATTACCAACGGTGGTAACTTCGTTAATGTAAGCCCTAGCGTAAAATCATCCAGATGAAAAATATAGATCCAACAATTTTCTTCAAAACTGTCTTTAACATCTTTACCGAAAGAGTTACCGTTTTAAAGATATGCGCGTAAATGTGTAATTACAACATATATGAAAAATATATGAACTTGAGAAGAAATACATATAAAAAAAATTTTTATTTTAACCGTTTTAATTTTTCATATATGTTGTAATTACACATTTACGCGCATATCTTTAAAACGGTAACTCTTTCGGTTAAAATGTTAAGGACAGTTTTGAAGAAAATTGTTAGGTCTATAAGTTTCATTTTAATGATTTTACGCTAGGGCTTACATTAACGAAGTTACCACCGTTGGTAATCTTTGAATTCTAATATCTTTGGATGCACACATGTAATTGTTGTGATCTTTTCACAGGTGGGTTATTTTATTTTACTTAAGGTGTATGCAAAAATTCAGTAAAATCTGATTGTTTTTGAAAACAAATACATAGTAACTGAACTATTGAAAATTTTTTTTTTTTTTTAAAAAGCCCTGTTTTCGAAGAAAATATTAAACCCCTTCCGTAACTTTTTGAGCAAAAAATGGTCTCAAAATGTAAAGAATCATCCATTGCAAATATTTAGATGCAGTTACTACATAGAATTTGAATTTAGTTTAAGAGTTATAAGAAAAAATTTGTGACTTAAAGGTGAAGTTTGACCTTGAATTTCTCTCTTATTTGACCTAATCCGATAAAACTGAGTATGAGGGCATAATATATAGACCATCCACTATTAGAAACCATTGAGATATTTGAAGTTATTTTTTCGTGTCGCACTGTGTAATCATTACTAATAACCCGAGTTATATTATGAAAATTTTAATCAAATAAATTCAGTATTTATGCTGGGATATCTCAAAAATACTTTCATGGTCTGAGCTCCATCTATCCTCCGCCCTATCTATCAAAGGAAAGGTTGCGCTAACAGTTATACTAGTCTTAAAGAAAACGTTTCCTTACAACATACTTACCTCACAACTTCAAACATCATTACATGAATTCATAACCAAGATCTTAGTATTAGTATAACCAAGAATAGTATTTCAATATAGTAGTAAAAAAGTCATGGTGGCAGCCGTGGCGCAGTGGCTAGAGTGCGTGGCCCATACGCCCGAGAACCCAGGTTCAATTCCATCTGGCACAGAAAGTTTTTTCAATTGAATTAATTTTTTTGTTCGGACGTCAATTCTCTGCACACAATGGCAAATCTCAGAGAGTAAATAATGCCATGTAAAGCTTCTGGAGAACATGCACATTAGCCGTTCGGAGTCGGCATAAAGCTAGTAGGTCCAGTTCTCCATCAACTGTGTCCAAACATTTAATAACACGCAAAACACTATTTGATCTTAAGAAGTTCGGTCAAAGTCCTTTCAAGGGTTGAAATGGCCAGTTTATTATTGTTATTATAAGTAAAAAAGTCATACAAGTTTTCTACGAATTTCTTCTTGATGCCCTGCAAACAGTTAATGATTTTTTTATTTTATCAATGTATAAAAAAAAAATGTTGGCTAATGACTTTACCCGGGTACAACATTAAACAGCTGAAAACACGCCCAAGAACAAGAATTTGTTTTTTGTTTCAGCTGCTGGCAGCTTTTAAGCTAATGGAAATTTCTGCTCAACGCCGATTCGAGTCATTAACGGTAATTGTTCAATTCGTTTGTGTTGGAGTGTGTGTTAGTGTTAATGTTACTGAAGTGAATGCGGTCAAGCTAAAGGATTTCCGCTGCAAAAACAATGAGCTTTTTAATAAACTTGCTGCAATGAAGTTTTGGTTGATACTTGATACTTCGCATACCTCGCCTTTGCTCAAACTCAGACACACACACACACGCACCACACATATACTCATAAACACTCTTACAAAAACACTTCTTGGCTTCTTCAGATTTCTGGCTCATGGCTTTAGCTCCAGAGTTTGCCTGTTTTTGAACTGTTATCTGGATAAACTTGTGTTTTACTTTATTTTGCTCAGCGTCCAGCGATAATTTCGGTGAGCCAATGCATACATACAAAAGCATGCACTCACAAAAACACAAGCAAAATACCACACACACACACACTCAAACACATGCATGCTATACAAACTTGGCCGAGTTCGTAATGAGTAAACTTAATGAAGTTGCAGTTAATGGCTGGCAGATATTATTACAATATAAGTTGTATTTTGTAACTCAGAATTTAAGAGAAGGATATTAAATGAAATCGAGACCATTAGACAACATTTGTTACACTTATGCTAATAAGTTTTTATTCACTAATTGAGTTGAGTTTTGAGCTTTTAATTTCAATACGGGCATTTATATGAAAAATTGTTCCAACATAACTTTTTTATTTTTTATAATTAAATATATCAACTGATTCTTATTTTTTGATTCACTTGCAATTGCTTCTTTTTTACGTTGTGAGTGCGTTTTTAAGTCAAAATATTCCTTTTTTTAACGGACTTGATGAATTTCTTAAGGGGGGAAATATACCCAGAGGCCGAAAAAAAAGGTCATGTTTGTCCATTTTTTTAAAGGAAACCTAAGGGATATTTTAAAATGAGGGTTTTTATACCTCAAAATATACACATTCAAGAGTATGTTTACTTTTTTTTTATTAAAAGAAAATTGATATTAAGGTAGATACAGCATTTTTTGTAGAACGCTCTCAAAATGCGGTGACCAAGATTGCTCCTCCAAAATTCAACTTAAACAAAAAATGAAATACAGGGTTGCCCATATTCGACGGACCCATCTGGCAACGCCATAACTTTTGACAGAGATGTCAGATCGCTTAATGACATACCGCGTTTGAAGCGTCAGTCCAAGCAGATTTTTACCATGGAACAATACACGCCACGCGAGCGCTCTGAAATAGTTGAAATTTACATTCAACAGAAGAAGTCAATTGTGAAAACTCAACGTGCTTTTAAAAACTTAAAAAATGTGAGAAGTGCGCCTTCTAAAAACACCATTAAGCGTTTATACGAACAATTTTCGACTGGTGAGGCTCTTTCTAATCCGAAGAGGCCAAATAAAAGTCGACCAAGGCGATCGGCCGAGAATATCGCTGCCGTACGAGCCAGTGTTGAGAGGTCCCCAAGAACATCCCAAAAACGCCGTTCTCAGCAGTTGGGCATGGCTCGGTCCACTTTACAACGGATTATTCGCGTTGATTTGCATTTGTTCCCGTACAAAATTCAATTGACGCAAAGATTGTTGCCTGCGGACAAGCCTCGTCGATTGGAATGGGCCCAAAGAGTCATCGAAATGGCCGAAGATGACGAGCAATTTTGGAACAAAATTATCATGTCGGATGAAGCCCATTTCACATTGAATGGGACCGTAAATAAGCAAAATTGCCGTATTTACGCCACTGAAAATCCTCAGGAGATTCAAGAAGTGCCTCTTCATGACGAAAAAGTCACAGTTTGGTGCGGCGTTAGTGCGAAAACGGTCATTGGGCCGTTTTTCTTCCAAAATGAAAATGGCCATGCTGTTACCATCAACCAGGAGCGTTATCGCGACATGATGACCAATTTTGTGATGCCAATTATTCGTCGAAAGCGTATGAGGCAGTTCTGGTTTCAACAAGACGGCGCTCCACCGCACACAAGTCGCATAACAATCGATTTTCTGAAGAATTTGTTTCCGGGCCGTTTGATGTCGAAAAGTGGTGATTTGGACTGGCCACCGCGTTCGCCCGATTTGACGCCGCCTGACTTCTTCTTGTGGGGATATTTGAAGTCAAAGGTTTACGTTAACAAGCCAAGGACCGTAGAAGAGCTTAAGGACAACATTCGTGAAGAAATAGCCGCTATTCCGGCCGAAATGTTGGCGAAAACGATGGAAAATGCTGCAAAAAGGGCACAATACGCCATCAACGCCAGAGGCGGCCATTTGAGAGATATCATATTCAAAAATTGATGTAAACAAATCTACTTGGAACAAATTAAATGATTAAGATTGCCAACCGCCAAATTTTTATTTTTTTCTTTGATTTTTTTAACAAAAACATGGGTCCGTCGAATATGGGCAACCCGTATATTATTAAACAAGATACTTAAAACTCGTACTTGTCATAGCCGATTTTGAAAATATTGATTTTTCACAAAATGGCGGACTTCCGAACGTAAATTAACGATTTATGACCAAAAATTCGTCATTATTTTGCCTATAAAAAATGAACGAAGCTACACAAAAAAAAAAAAAATCCTGTGACAAGTACGAGATTATTATGAATAAAATAAGCCTGCAAAAAATCAAAACGATCGGTTCGCTGAGTTTCGAGAAATCTTGGTCACCGACTTTGAGAACATGGTTTCGAGAAAAACGCCTTTGAAAATAAAGGGCAGCACTGCGCGCTCTAGAAGGCGAACAAGAAAATGCAAAACAATTTTTTAAAAAAAAAGTTCTTGGTATATTTCCCCCTTAAAAGACTTATTTCTCTGGAAGCTCTTCAGATTTAGCAGAGAAACTTATATCCTGTTTAACCGACAGCATCAGTCATGCAACGATATATAGCAAGTGCAGATCACAGCTAAATTTTGAAATAACGCCGAGGATTAATAAAAATCTGCAAGCTCTTATGATGGTGAAACGGAAATTACTGATGAAAAGACGTAAAAATAAAGATGCTAAATGTGACGGTTTCCTGAAGAGAATTAGTAAAGTAATTAGAACCGCATGCAAAATATCGAGGGACAATTATTATTATGATACTTTGAAAAAGTTCGATGGTGATCCAAAAAAGTGCTGGAATTTTATAAATAGTTGCCTTGGGCGTGCACCTAAAAAAACAGTATGACATTCAGTCGTCTGCTGGTATAACAATTTTAGATGATAAGATTAAAGTTAATCTTTTCAATGACTATTTTTTACAATCTGTCAATGACTTGAGGCAGCAATTACCCACCCTTTCTGGTGACCACTGTAACCTCCTCAGAACTTTGTGTCAATGTACAAGTCTTTTTACCTTTCGACCTGTCACTTTAAGCGATATGGATGAAATTATAAGCAATTTCAACTTAAAAAAGTCCGTTGGATTCGATAATGTCTCACCAAAATTAGTTTTTAGGTGTAGAGAAGTAATTAAACCAATTTTAGTGACCATTTTTAATAAAATTATTGACACATCAATATACCCCGATTGTTTAAAACTCAGCAAGGTAGTTCCAATTCCTAAAACTTTAAAAGCTTCGACTGTAAATTGCTTTCGTCCAGTGGCACTTCTATCCATTATTGATAAAATTTTTGAAAAACTGATCCATCAAAGGCTTTCATCATATGTCGACAGCAATAATTTCATTTACAAGAACCAGTATGGGTTTAAAAAAGGTTGTGGTACCGAAGAAGCTGTTTCTTGAGGTTTATTTCTTTATTTTTCGAAAGTTTTTTATACTGTTGATCATAATATATTGTTGCAAAAATTTAAATTCTATGGTGTTTTAGGAAAAAAGCTAAGGATGTTTGAAAGTTACTTAAAAAATCGTAAACAGTTTGTAGAACTAAACGGTGTAAGAAGTAATAATCTGGAAGTTAAATGTACTGTTCCGAAAGGTAGTTGCCTGGGACCGTTACTTTTTTTCTTTATATATAAACTAGCACACCCGTTCCCAACGTTGCTTGGGAGTATAAATATGATATAAAAACATATTTTCATATCTCTACGATATATTGTTCTTATGGCAACACTGCAGCATAAATTAACTGAGTGCAACTATCCACTCAAGAGGCCAGCGCGGTGAGTTGTAGAATCTCACTTCTCTCTCTCTCAACAAAGAGCGTAAGTTATTGTTTGCTGTTATTTTGTGCTGCTTATACAATGGCAGTATGGATTAAAATGCATGAGTTCTTAAATAATTAAATAAAAAGTTTTACTAAAAACGTAGTACCCAGTAGCAGGGTCGATTATTATAGCAATTGAATAGTGAAAGATTTATTAAAATCGGTTCAGCGGTTACCCCGTGATTGAACGATAAAAATCCGAGAGAACCCTTTTTTATAATAGTATAGATGACTTGTCTAATTTAAATCTTACTGGTCGTGTGTACTTGTTCGCCGACGACGTGAGCATATTTTATCCTTATAAATATGATCTGGTTTTAAAATCACATATGGAACGCGATGTTTCCTTAATTTTGAGTTCGCTAGAATAAACAAATTGGTTTTAAATGCGAATAAAATTAACTGGTACGATTCAGACCACACTCCAATGCTACAAACAATAGTTTTAGCATTTCTGTTAATGGAAATTTAATACCAGAAACAAGCTATGTGAAGTACTTGGGAATAACGTTACAAATTAATCTTTCTTGGGATTTACATATTTGTGAAGTTAAAAGCAAAATAGCCCCTGCAATTGGTATTTTATACAAAATGAAAAACAAATTAACCAATAAAACGGTAAAATTACTTTATTATGCCTTGGTACAAAGTCATCTTAGTTATATGATTATGATTTATGGTTATAAAAATACAAATGTCTTGAAGTCGCTTCAAAGCTTGCAGAATAAAGCTCTAAAAGTAGTTTACAATCTACCAATTGCATACTCAATGTTTTCACTTTATAACCTTATTTGCAGCCCAATTATGCCAATCTGTTTAATATACAAGTTTAATGTGTTACTGTATATATAAAAATGCTTAAACAATATCGGTTACCATACCATTAAATTCTCACAAAATCAGACGGTGTTCAATACCAGGAACCAGCGGAATTTAAGAGTACCGAGGTGTAGATTAGAAACCACAAAGCAACGCATTGAATACTTAGATATTGTTGAGTTCAACCAACTACCACCATGTCTAAAAAACCAAAGTAGGATATCACTCTTTAAAATTTATGTTAAAGAGCACTTATTTCAAAATTTTGAATCGCTTCTTTTGTAATTGTAACTGATATTTATCAAATTTTAGAGTAAATATAAAATCAATTATTATGTACTTATAAATAGCCAGCTTGCCTCATTAATGCCTTATCGGCGCTGAGGCTTAACATTAAATATGAATTTTTTTCTGTACATGTAATGTAAATAAAATAAAAAAAAAAAAAAAAAAAGTAACGCAGCTCTAAAACAACTACGAAAAATTTTTATGAATAACGTTTTCTTGTTTAAAGCCCATTTAAAGTTACGCTGCCTCTAAAATGTGTTTATGAATAAGGCTGATTATGTTTTTAATTTGCTTTATTCCACAAATAGTTATATTACAAGCAACAAATGGGTTTGTGAATTTGCTAAGATGATTTGTCGATGTTTTCAACTAAACGAGTAGTTGTGGTGAATTACTCGTGTGTGTGTCCCCTTTTGCCAAAAGAAAACTTTTCGGCTGTGGTAAGATAGAAAATAATTAGTTAATTGAGAATTGTCATATTTTTTCATATATTAGATACCTCCGTAGGAAATAGCAGCGATCTATGATTTTATATTAGTAGAACGTAGTAGAAGAATAAGTAGAACAGCTGTTTCTATCAATCAGTTCCACTCAATTGTAACAAATCGATTCATGTTAAAACCATTTTTAGTAATAATAAAAAACTTAGTTTATTTTAGAAAAGTGAAAATCACAACACTGAAATTTTTTGTCCAATTTTCATTTTCATTTTTTGGGCTCATTTTAACGAAAAATAAATTCAAAAACGAGGTGCATACCATTTTTTGTTGTTTTCAAGTTAATACCTTAAAAAAAAATATTTGGTTTTTTTGAAAAAAAGAGCACTTTTTCCCAAAATAAATCCCTTTGATCAACAAAAGCTTGCTGCGTCCTAAATTTTCTTCGAATGAACTCGTATCGTAGATTCATAACTTTTTCGAGTAATGGAAGCTTTTAAGAGGGTGTCCCACACATACCATATAGACTACTTTTATTTGCTCCATATAACTTTAGATCATCTTTATATATCGGGTGTTTTTTTTTAGGCTTAGAATTTCCTAGAGCGAAAGTTGTCAAACCAGTTGTCAATGTAAACACATGTGTAGTGACATTTATGTTTAGTACACTTCGCAAATATTATGTTGACCGTAATCGTCTATCTAAGCAGGTTTTACGCAATATTTACTCTTATGGGCAATATTTATTCAATACGAGCTTATACTGGGCATATCGAACAACTATCACCGCTGTAACCGCCGGTGAGTGTAACCGAAGACACAAATTTAGCAATTTAATACCGTTTTCAACTAGTCGGCCTTTGGCCTTTACACCAATATAAAAGGCGCAGGAATTGAAGCTGCAGACAATCGGTTGCGTAGTACGTTCAGTTGGTCCAGTTGGACCACCAGTTGCACCACTTGTTGGCTATGCTGGAAAAAGTGGTGCAAAATTGGACGGACAGATGATCTACATACTACACAGTCGCGGTGGCCATATGATCGAAATTGTGTTCAAACACTAAATGCCTTTCAATTTTCGAACTACTAAAGACAAAATATTAGCCATTCCATTAATTTTTCTTTAAAAGAAAAAGTTTAATTTTTTAAATTTAATTTAAAAGAAAAGTTCTATACCCCTAAAAAAAAAACACTCATTACATGCTCTCAGTTTTAAAAGAAATCCGTTCATTTACCCCCTTTGCCTCTTGTATATATTTCTATGCAATCGTTTTAAAGGAATAAACTCCAGCCGCGCGTCGGAGCTAACACGCATTTTTTTTACTTATCTGGCTTCCCACATCGTATAAAAATTTCAACAACTCAGCTAGGAGCTTAATTATCCTCTACTCTGCCCTGTTTTCATTTTTGTCTTCATTGCCATTTGAGACTCAGGAACTGTCTCATGAGCATCCAAAGTCTTATAGTGAAATTCCAAAATCAATAAAAATATCTAAAGAGAATTTAAATGCTTACAAATCTTATCTCCAATTTACTCACCTTCCATTCTTATCGTTCACAACCACTTGCTATTGAATTTAAAAACCATAACGTAACAATTAAGATACCACTAAAAAACATGTTAAAATGTCATCAAAAAGCTTGACAATAGAGTGACGAAAAAACAGCTTAAAAAAACAACCACAATAACAACAGCAGCCACAAAGGACAACTCCTGGCGCTAAAGCTTTTCTTAGTATAACCGTTATTTTACACCACTTGAGCTAGCCGGCTACACTGAACGCTGCAACAGGGTGGACATAGAAAAATGGATGCAATGACACTGAATTGACATCGATTGCCAAGAGCGCTGAAGGTGAAAGGGGGAAGGGGAGTATGAAAGCAGGCAGGTGACTTGAAAAGAAATGCATGCAAGCAAAACAGCAGGACAGCATAACAAGAGGAAAGCCAAGCCATTGAACACAGAGAAGAAATGCTTGATTTTGCACTTGAAGAATGTATTGTGTAGATGACAAGGCAGAGCAAGAAGAATAACCAGGGATAAAATTTGACAGTTTGTAAGAATAGAGCTAGTGCCAGAGTTGTTGTTGTTGTTGTTGTTGTTGTTGTTGTTGTTTCTGTTTCTGCCACTTGATGTTATACAAAATAAATGGGGAAAATGTCGATACATTGTTGGTGATGTTGATGCTGTTGGTGTTGTTGCTGTCATGTTGCAGTGATTTGTGCGGTCTTAATTGCAACAAAAGCATAAAAAACACACACACATCCACACACATATGCAGTGTTAAAAGGATAAAATAGGATAATAACTTTCTGTTTAATATAAAGCTTGCTACAGTGGTCGGGAAAAGTGTTTTAAAGCATATTTAAAATAATTTTATTTTGCGACTCAAAGGAACCAACATTTTAACTCTCATACCAAAGAAAATGGAATTTACTCAATTTATTATTGCATTTGGGCATCACTTCCTGCAGCAAAATTTAAATGGTAAATTTTAGAAAATTTCTGCAAAATTATTTGCAATATCGTGTTTTTTTTTTCGATTTTTGTTTTTAGTTGCTTGGCAATCTTCCACCGACTGCATAATAAAGTGTCAAACATGAGGTTTCACTGCCGAAAGCGCATAAACAACAGTAGCAACAACAAAAATAACAACAACAGCAACAACAACCCAAAATAAAAGATATGTCAGACTTTGAACATTTTATGTGCTGCCAAGCTGTGGTTCTGTGTTGGTAATAAATTCTTGAAGACCATGTTAAACATACAAACATTCATCCCCACAAACATACACACACAAACATCTTGGTTGTTGTTGTTGCTGTTGCCTGTACTACACTTGTCTGCAACGGACTCACTTGCAATATAAATAAATTAAGTCGAGAACATGGAATAATTTAGATGATGGCTGATGAAGATGATGCACCATGGGAACACTTGATTTAGGGGTTAAAAATATCATTTTGAGCTTGCCACAATTTGTGGCAGTTTTTATTTTTGATCATAATTTCTATCAGGGGAGAATATTGTTGACATAAATTAGAAGTGCTTGAAAGTTGCTGAACCTTGACTGCTGTTGATGTTCTAAGATGGAAAATGCTGGAAGAAGTATTTTAAGTTTGTCTAAAAGGTGTCACAGAACGACTGCTAGTGTTTCCAAAGTGGTTTGCAGTCGGGTGTTTTGAAAATCTTATGAAAATGAAAAAAAAAAACACAGAATTAAAATGCCAGGACTGCACGGCTATAAAGAAGATATATAATGGATTTTTTCTTTAATGTTTTTTGAAATATTCTCCTTTATGATCCTTGATGTGCGGGCACCAAAAGAAGTCATTGAGTGCCAAACCAGGACTGCACGGCAAATAATCCCTTAACTCGATGTTTTGAGTGCTCAAATACACCTCATGCTCGAATTGTCCAGATGAAGAATATTCTTCGACACTTGTTTGCTTTCCTTATTTCACGAAATATCAAATGGTGTATCATCAAAAAAAAAATCGACCATAATCATAACCATGACCATAACCATAACCATAAACATAACCATAACCATAACCATAACCATAACCATAACAATAACCATAACCATAACCATAAACATAACCATAACCATAACCATAACCATAACGTATCTCTGAATTCGAGGCATACTCAATATTACCACATTTCATACACTTTCAATTTTTTTTTTTTTAAAGAAAGAATTGTTCATTTCAAATAAGTAATCGGTAATCTTATCTTATCTTATCTTATCTTACTTCTTACTATTATATAAAAATGAAACTTGAAATATTGCCTTTTTGGCAATGAAATTTTCACTGTTCAAATCGAAATTAGTTGTAAATTGACACCCTATACTTAAAATTTTGAAATATTTTTAAGTTTAGAAGTTATTGGCTAAGAAACTGGCAAAATTCGGTATTTTTGGAAAAATTTTGCGCTTTTTTCCATTTTCTGCTTAAACCGTAAAAGATAAGTGAATATGATATAAGGACAAATGAACGATCTTGCCGATTCCAACAAAAAAGTTGATGGTAACGTGCATCTAAGATCAATAGGTTGGTCGTAAAATTCATATTTTATTGAAAATTAAATCATTTTCTTGTAAGCATTGATTTGTTCATTGACTTCGACGCTGTCATTGCTTGCTGCTAGCAGAATGTTGCTTTGGTTTCGCTACAAAATGCTGCTCAATGCTCAGAAAAGAAATTCTCTGCATGGAAGCAGAGAGAGATAACTCTTTGTTCGCGAACAGCAGAATGCAAAATTTAAGGCATTTTCTCCAAGCGCGTCGTTTGTTGCTGCTGCTTCAATGTTTCATTATTCAGAGAGAGAGCTTGCGTGCAGAATTCTTAAGCTGCAAAATAGAAGTGCATAAAATTTATGGCAACAATTTAAGCTTAAATTGAAACGCCGTGCGATGCAAATTATATCGCTTTGAAGCTGCGCATTGGTATGTGTATAATTTCGTTAGTGTATAATTTCGTCACTAAAATAAGACCTATGAAAATGTTTTAACTTAATTTGATTTTATTTATTGAAAGTGGTAACAAAGTATTTTTAATTCATTCCATAAACATAAATTTATATTTGAAAAGGTAAGGACTTATTAAAACCAATATCTTTCCAAAACAATTCACGTTATCGAATACGAGTTTTATATAATTGAGCTACAAATTGTGTTAATTAGCCGAAGTGCATTGCATAAAATGTATTTTCATACCATTTAATAATATGGTTAAATAAGTAGGGGAATGTCTCCGCTTAACCCGGCGTTTGTGTGGTGGATTCTGATATACCCCAGAGACCTTATTTCCTTCAATGTCTTCTTAGTAGTATTTGTAAGTTTCAATAAAACTATTTAAAAAAAAAAAATAAACATTATTTTTTTAACAGTAAATCAATCAAGAAATGAGAAGCTATTTGAATTTTTTGGATAAAATTTTTTTTTTGTAGTATTTATACGACTTATACTTTTGGGGTATGTCATACTAATGGCGTGACTTTTTTCCACCACACTAACGGCGGGTTAAGAGCCATGTTTCTTTAAATCGACATTAAATTGTCTGTGCTTAATATTTTTCCATGGTTTGTATGTCAAACGAAGGTTAATTATTTAAGCTTACTTTTCCCCAAAGAGACCTTATCGATTTAGTTACAAGCAAACAAATTATGAACGATTGCCTAAAACTTTACTTTTTTGCTTGAAAAAAAAATTTGAGCCCGGTTATGAGCCACCCCAGAAAATCAGTTGGAAATTAAAAAACTTGATGTGAAATCGACACAAATGTTAAGACTATGAATGAATTTTATTTTTTATATGTTGGTCTTTCTAGGATAGGAAATCCATCAAACTAATTTATTCTTATAAGAATAACACAAACACATTAAAAAACATTGTTTATACAGAAATTCTCACATGATTGTTTTTAATATGTCATGGAAAAATAAACCTATTAAAACGATAATGAGACAAATTTTTTACAAAAAATGCGTAACTTTATTTTAAGATACATTGCGGGCAAAGCCGCGGAGGGTTGCTAGTATATATATAAAAGGATACTGCGATGCAAATTTTGTTTCAGCCGTTATGCTGTGATCGAGTTTCAACTTATTGCATTGCAGAAATTCAAAAAGCAACGAACTGAAAACATCGATGGGTGTGCCATACCCGGGATAACTGCCTTAAATTATCTCACTGGCATAAGACCTTCATACATCGACCCCACATAATTCATGTGCCGCATTTTAATCTTTGTGAAAAGATAAATAAAAAACCCAGCTGATGTCATTAAGGGACATGATGAGGTAGGTACTCAGACAAGCTCGTGTTTATCAAATTTATCGTTTATCGTTAACAAATTAAAGAAAATTAATTAAATACATTTAAGCCTTGACAGGTTAGCGTTGTAGATTGGACCCAACAAACACATACACATGCACATTAGCACACTTACAGAGTCGACACCTACATGAAGATATACATCAGCACGAATGATCACACAGGCACATTCGATGATTTAATTTGCAATAATATCGCATGACCGCGTCACCACTTTCCGCCCTAGCAAAATGAAATGATTTTCGCCAATACTGACAGTCACAAAATCGCCCACTGGTGTCCGTGTGCAACATCGGGCACTGAGGCATGCTATGAATAATTTCCGCTTTGATTACTTTTACCGTAAAAGATGCGATTTGATAGAATCGCACGATGATGGATTCGGTTGGCTATATGTTGGTTGCATCATGATTTGGAAGGAAGTTGTGTTGCAATTCATTTTGCAACTTCTAAATTGAATTTTGGCTTATTTGCTTTAGGTGTTGGCCATGTTAGCAGCAAGTAGGGTAATATTCAATATATTTTGCTGTTAATATCTGTGTGAAAGTTGATTTATTTAGGTAAATAGTTCATTTAATATCGAAACATAATTTAAATTTAATGAACATAATTGGTTTTTTAATGCAATTTCAATAAATAAATTTAGAATTAAAGAGCTTCATTATATTTGAAAATACCATTTTAATTAAAATATTTGAAATTTCACGCAGTAGCCTTTCTAAAATGCATGCAATGGGTATACTAATGGGTATACTAATCAACTGAAATTGAAAATTCATCAATATTTACGACTCGAAGTCGTAGTTGGTGGTAGAGAAATTTGTGGATGGAGATTGCCTTATAACTTGAATTAACTGAGGTATAACAATTGCCTCAGATTCAAATGCACATGTTTTTACGGCTTTCCACCAGCCTTTCGGCTTTCCAAACATGTTTCACTCGTTTGACCCTTTCCTACCACTTAAAAAAACTTCGGAAAAAGTTTAATTTGACCATATCATACACCAAATTGACCACTGCTGTGCATAATAAAGTATTAAAACTCCTATTTTGAGCACCCTGCACCATTTAAAATTATCAAAAACCACGAAAGCAACCCATCTTCACTCCACCGGAAAACATTTTAAAATTCGTCTATCTAACTCTTTTTGTTGGAAAGATTATTTTCTCGGACGAGCAAAATAGAATTTTGATGGCCACGATGGTTTCTAATCCTACTGTAGAGATTTGCGAAAAATTTTTTTACATTTTGCAACAGGATAACGACCGCATTCATGTAAGCAATGAAACGAAGCGATATTTGGCTGAATGCTCTAAAAAACCATGGACTAACCGGCCAGTTCACCAAACTTAAATCCCATAGAGAATGTGTGGGTTATATTAGTGAAAAGTGTTAATGCAAATAATCGCTAATATAATAATATAGCTATAAAGCTGCAAAACCTGAATGTTACGCTTTTGAAAAATTATCTCAATCGATAAAAAAAAGATTTTTCGTTTTTGCAAAATAAATACAAAATTTTTAAAAAATCGTAGAAATAATGTTTTTTTTTTTTAATTAGATTAAACAACAATGAAAAGTGTCTTGTCATTTTGAAATAACTGAAAATGTGTTTTTGTTCAAAAAATTCTTTTAAATTAATAAACCAATGATAAGTTTTCTGAAATTTGTTTATTTTTATTAGTCAAAATGTTAAAAAAATAACGCTGTTAGTGTCCTATGATTATGAAACGTACCTTAGTTTATACTATTTTTCTAAAAGGCTTATCACGTATCTTCGTGTGAAGTAAATTTAACACATACTGAACTGATTTAAATAGGGGTATTCACGATCCGAAGCTCTTTATAGAGCTTTTGTGCAAAAGAGCAAAAGTGCATCAAAAAAGAGCTCTACAATAACAAAATACACGTGCTGTCAAAATTGTTCTTATTTGCTCAAGCGCACTGGCGATACCCTGTAGTTCTTTTGTAGTGCGCTTGAGCTCTTCAGTTCATTTTAAGAATTTTTGACAGCAAACAAATAGTGATGATATATTGTGTACACTTCTAGGTACTAACTTCTTTCATATCATAATTTCACATCACTAACTTTCAAAGCGGACTGAACTTAACTTCAATTGCTAGGCCTGTGTATGGGGTGTGTTCACAGTTTGTTGCGCTTTTTTGCACAAGAGCTCTAAAAAGAACTCCGGATCGTGAATACCCCTAATAATTCTTTCACTAATTCAAAGCTACACCTTAACTTAAGAGCCTGAACAGAATCAAAGACAGACAGAATCAAAGCGATTAGCGATTGGCGACATTTTCAAGCCAATACAATGCATGATAGAATGCATGAAAACGTATGAACACGTCCGAAATCAAATTGCTGGTCTTCGATCATGACGAACATTCGCCAGATTAGAATCTATTCTATTTTTTCTCTGGCGACCTGGCGATAGCCTCTTTGAGTGGTATCAAACATGATAAGTGTTGCCGTATTTTTCCTAATGATGGGGTACGTTCAGTGCTGTTTTCTTAAGTTTTATTATCTCCTGACATTTGTTCTTTGTTTTCTTCATGTCAATTATGCATAAACAAAACAAAACATTCTGACAATTCAGTCAGAATAGTTCGCCAATTGCTAATCGCTTTCATTCTTGACGTGTTCCGAGCAATTGGCGAGAAGAGAGGATCGCTGATCGCCAATCGCTTTGATTCTGTTCGGGCTCTAAACTATTCCATACTTTATTTTTTAAAACCTCTCCTAAAAAGTTATCAAAATTTAAGTTTCAATTTTATTTTTTCTCCGACGGCTGGCGGATCTCTCTTTGAGTGGCGTAAGTGTTGCCATATTTTAGTTAAGAATTGGCTGTCTTAAGTGCTATTTTCTTAGTTTTTACCATGAGCTGATGTTTTGTTTTGTGTGTGCATGTTGCAAAGAAATAAAATATAAGGAAATGGTGTTCTCCTCATATACAGTGTGTGTGTACTGAGGCAAAAGTTTTTTGACAGTTCGATCTCTCGTGTCTAAAAAAAATTGGAGTCGAATTATAAATACCTATTATTTAATAAAAAGCGATTTTTATTGCTAAATTTTACAAAATTATTAACGTAAATAACATAAACAATTGACTAAAAATGCATTGAAAAGTGAAAAGTTGTGCAAACAGCCATTAATTGAAGAACAAGGCAATATCCTTTCACAAGTAAATATACCGGCATCAGTCGAATTTTATAAACAAAACTTTATTTAGTTTAAAGAAGTTGTAACAAGTGAAAGTTTAATTATTTGCAATTGGAATTTTGCGAAAAAATTAAAATTAGAGCCCGTTGTCTTGCACCGATTTAGTGTGATCGAACTGTCAAAATACAAATACCGCTTCAGAGGCGCATTCAATTTACACAATCGCACATATTTTTAGGGCTGTTTTCAGTGATTCAATTTCAATGTTTCAGATATTCATATATTGTTGTCCGGGGATTCATGTGCTGTATGTGCAAAAAACACATTTTGAGTATATGGAAGTTAAAGTTTGAAGCGATTTTTTTTAAAAGACTACGATAGGATTTCCTGAATGTCTCACCATAAGTTTGTTTAAAAATGGTAATCCACAAAACATATTTCCTAATCCTTAATCTCACGCACAAACGTACATTTTCTAACGATAAAAAATCCACTTTGCCCTATACGCCATTTCAAACTTATTTTTATGTGAACTCATACTCATAGAGCAAAGATGCATAAGGAAAAAATTAAACAGATTTAAAGTTTTTCGTCAACAGCAGTTTATTCATTTACAAATTCAAATTAATATTCATTGAAATACAAAAGAAAAATATGTTCTTAAATTTATTTAACAAAAATCAAAAAAATGTATTAATTTACAAAAAACAAAAATAAAAAGCTGTTGGTATAACTATTACAAAATGGCGTATGGAGCACATGAATCCCCGGGCGACGATATGCTTGATTCAAAAACCCTTTGGATTCGAGCACTGGGATTAGAAAATGATGTTATAAATGCAAGATCAGTAGTTTGCTGTTTGCATGATTGCTGAAAAGGAACTTCGTATTCAAACGAAATTTATTTGAATACGAAAATTCGTCTTATTCAAAAGACAAATCTATTTTGGAAAAAATATAAATATTATAATAGAATAATGTTAAATACGTGAAAATCCCTTATTGGAGAAACTATGTTTGAAGGTCATATAAAGTCTTCCGGTCATTATATCGTAGTCAAATCATTAATTGAAATTTGTTTAAAAAGGCGATATTATATAACGAACAAAAATAAACGAACAGTCTTCAATCAGACAAAAGCACCACAAAACTGTTAATTTTAAGGAGTTTAGTAGCTGAATTGTTTATTAATAATTTTATTAATGATTTCTGTTCTTTATGGGTGAAATAGGCCTACAAATGAACCGTACACCCAAAAAAAAAAAATCGATGATGCACCAAATTGTATATCTCAAGGGTGGTGTGGAAATACAATAAATTTTCACAACTTAGATTTTCAAATCTATCACTCACATAAGTTTCATGTCATTTCTTCATAATATTACCTGATGACTTCACATTGTATACTTACATCATTATTAATCCTATATATTAATTCATTCCATTCAATTCTAGTTAATATTGCAAAAGTTTGCGCCTTCTTATTTGCTGCACCCGAATGCGGTCCTGCGTAAATTTTTCTATGTGTGTGTTAACCAACACCAATGAGAAAAATACCTCACTTTTGAGGAATAACATTCCTTGAGCTGACGTTTCGTTTTGTGTGTATAAGTTGCATTTGTACCATTAACACACCGAAAAGCAACACTCATGATACAATTATATAAGGTAGGAGTGACAACTGACTATCTTCTCACGAGCATGATACAGTTACAAGGTAGGCTTATATTGGAGAGCAGGGTGCGCTAATTGTCAAATTCAGCTGGTAATTTTTAGTTTTTCTAATTGTTGTTACTTTTGTCGTTTGACATTTGTAGCTCCTACAGCTTTATTATTGCAAAATTTCTCATTTGAGCAGCCATCTTATAATGATCTTACCTTGCAATTGTATCATGCTCTCGAGTGTCTTGCACCGACTGTCATTTGACTGTATATTTTATTTCCTATTTTCTATTTTACTATTTGCGTTCACTAATTTATAGACGAAAGAGACCGCTCCTAATTTGGACGTTATCTCAGCGGATTTCTCCGAGAGAGGACCGCCTACCTACAGCCGCGTTGGTTCTGTTTGGGCTTTTAAGCAGCACTAAGCTTTTTCTTTCTTTTCCATTGCGTTGCTGTAAAAGCTCTTTTTGATTACGCCTTGCTTATAAGTTTTATCGGAAAAAAAGAGCTAAAGAAGCAACAACAATGTTAATTGTAATATAGACATAGTTCATTTCCTTTTTGATGAAATCGCCTACAGTAAAATGCTAAAAATAAACAAATATGAAAACATAAACATATGTTAATATATATAATTGCATTAAATATTAAAAAATACATCATAAGTCGAGCATTGCTGCCACAGCAACAGCAGATGTGCTGCCGTCTCTGTGACAAACATCTGATAAGAGCTCTTATTAGCAGTGTTGCTAAGCTCACATTACAAGGGAAGTAGTTTTGATAAAGCGTTACACTTATCAATATCTATTTTTGTGGCTCTTTTTTTTTGTGGATGATACCACAGTTACAATCAACTAATGACTTTGCTAATTTGATGAATGTAATTTAAACATACTTATTAGCTATACAGCTATAGCAGTATACCTTATATTATCTATAGTTGGAAAAGTGTGTGTGCATTAGTTAATAAGTAGGTATAAATAGGTTGTTATTTTTGATGTGCAAACGTTATGTTTTTCCCGCGCAGGTTTCAAAAACGGTTGAAAAAAAAGATTTTTATAAAATTTATCAGCGTTGCATGGAATTGTTATTCAATTAGTATAGATGATTTGATAGAAGTAATGACACGGCAGTAAAGGTTAATCTTTTGACTTTATGACACAAATAAATAAAAATGAAAGAAATTAAAGTCACCGGGACATGGATGGAGCAGCCTAAGCAACGAAACTGTAAATTTGTAACATGGAAAAATATAAGAATTTGTTTGGTTTTCTACACGAATTATTAAATTAACCGTCATTTTAGATAAAAAAAAATTTTTTTAAATTTTTAAGCTTGTTTACTTTTTTACTTTTTACCAACAACTATTGAAAAATAAATACATCGAATATTCAATTTGGGTAAAAAAACATTTGCAACGATGAGCTCCTTGTCGGAAATTAAATCATCTGCAAGAAGGAGGAATGTTTTATATGATTTATTGTTTTCATCTTCATCCAGATAAAACGGTCATACTCAACAAAAGTAGCTGAGCAAAAAACACTTTCAACTAGTTACAATTGCCAATTAGAACAATTAGAATAAAACTAAAACTTTTGATTGCTTCATAATCGAAGCCTTCCTTAGTCAGCAGTTTTTTTTTAATAATAAATGCAATTATTTTCAACTTAAGCTCATTACTGTCAACATAATAAATCAAGCAACTCTATAAAACGTAAGAACACTCCTTGAGAGCGCAAGTGTAAAAGAAAGAGATTTCGCTCACACACACACTCGTACACCCTCGCATAGAGAAAGCTTAAAACAAAAGCGCCGTCAGACCAAACTGTATAAAAACAATAAAAGCACACAAATTGAATTAAATTGTTTTATTTTTGTATCTGCTATTTTTTTTTTTTTTTTTGTGTTGTTATTTATTTGTTGGCTTGTCGGCTGAGTGACAAACTTAAGACGTCTGCCAAAAGCGACAAACATAAGCAGCACGCCCATTTAAAGTGAGGCAAAGCACTTTGGGGGAACTAAACAACAGCCCACACCCACTGTTAAAGCTGTTGGTTGGCAGACACGCAGCCACCGCTCAACCAACATCACCCAAATTCAGGGTGAAAGTGTATAAATTTCAGTAAAATCAATTTAGGATGCTTTTACGTGTAATCAAAAATAACTAAGTACAAGAATACTAAGAGAAATAAAATAAAAAAAAAAAAAACATAAACAGATGAAGAGGATAAGACATAGCAGAGCAAAGTAAGAACAACAAGAAAGGCAAAATGAAGCGCAGGAATACCCAAGAAACACCAACTAGAAGAAAAAAACTTTGCAACGTAATCCGTTTCTTTAACAGTACCCTGGAGAGGATCAGACAAGGCCGCCGGTGGTTAGAAACGATGAAAGACTGTGGAGTGAAAAGGGGCTATGAATAAGAAATTCTGGTGGAAATTGAAGAGTTTAACGTTAAGCATGGGAAAGAAATAAAAATTGACAGTCACAGAAGAAATTCTGAAGCAGTCCGCATTCGCGCTACGTTTTGACGACAACTTTTTAAGTAACCAAGTCAATATTGGCAAAGTAATGTCGAGGAATTGATGCGCACAGTTTATCGGAGGGAGCTGGTGACGGTAGGCTTACAGCTGGTGTTCGAATAAGTATGGATACTTAATGTATGGCTGCCTGATGCTTTGCACCCATTACATTTTTCATTATTTTACCAAT
Source organism: Pherbina coryleti (assembly GCA_943735915.1). Lineage (NCBI taxonomy): Eukaryota > Metazoa > Arthropoda > Insecta > Diptera > Sciomyzidae > Pherbina > Pherbina coryleti. Next base: position 27,254,849 of record OX030951.1, read on the forward strand.
TCGAAGTGTAGCAGTTTAAGTTTCGCCATGTTTTTGTCGCTAAATACTTTTTGGCATCCTTAGCTGCTTAATGTTTTATTGTTGGGTAGGTTGGTGGAGCATTCATGCATTAATGTCGATACATGAAGAGATCTATTGTCGCTCCTTATATGTATAAGCGTTTGTGTGACTGTGTGCTGCTGCAAATTGTTTAGTGTCGCAATAAAAAAAAACCATACAAGCGGATATCTAAGGATTTACTAAAACTAGGTTGGGGTTCAATTTCTGTAGAAATTAGTTTTTGAGCAACATCATAGAATTTGAAAAACAACTCCAAGAATATTATGTTGGAATCTTCTTGTGTTCGTTGCGCATACGAAAATATTTATTATTCTCAATAAGAAATGTATGATGTTATGTGTCCTAGGAGAGAGACATCAAAAATTCAACATTTATGCAACGGCATTGCATGGAATTATTTATTGGTGCGTATATGCGCTATGTTGAGTTTAATATAACATATATAGAATCGTCAATTATGAGGCCATCAGATCGGGACGGTAGCAGGTTATGCAATAAAATTGTAATTTTGTAGCATGTAGTTAAAGGTACTCGCTTAGAAGAGGTGCTACGGTGAATTTTATTTAATGGCAAAACACAGGGGCTTTGCTCTCATAATGAAAATAACCTTATAACTCATGAAGGCAGAAGCTTAATGAGCTGAAAATGTAACGAAGATGCCAAAGCGTTGCACTGAATTATAAATTGAGCACTATTGGCGCTTCGGTAAATTTTATGGGATGACTATATAAATTAAGTTTATGGCCACATGATAAAAAAAAAATTAACATTGTTTTAAAGCCGCTGAGAAAATAATAAATGCAAGTTAAATGCAACATGGTTGCATGCATTTATTGCACAGTTAAGGTCAAAGCTTATTTACGAATACGACTAAAAGTATAAGTAAAAGCAAAAGCAAAAGGAAAAGTAAAAGCAAAAGCAAAAGCAAAAGCAAAAGCAAAAGCAAAAGCAAAAGCAAAAGCAAAAGCAAAAGCAAAAGCAAAAGCAAAAGCAAAAGCAAAAAAAAAGCAAAAGCAAAAGCATAAGCAAAAACAAAAATAATAGCAAAAGCACGCAAAAGCAAAAGAAAAAGCTAATAAGCCAAAACAAAATCAAATATAAATAAAATAAAAATACAAAAAGAAATACAAATACAAAAACAAAAACAAAAACAAAAACAAAAACAAAAACAAAAACAAAAACAAAAACAAAAACAAAAACAAAAACAAAAACAAAAACAAAAACAAAAACAAAAACAAAAACAAAAACAAAAACAAAAACAAAAACAAAAACAAAAACAAAAAAAAAACAAAAACAAAAACAAAAACAAAAACAAAAAAAAAAACAAAAACAAAAACAAAAACAAAAACAAAAACAAAAACAAAAACAAAAACAAAAACAAAAACAAAAACAAAAACAAAAACAAAAACAAAAACAAAAACAAAAACAAAAACAAAAACAAAAACAAAAACAAAAACAAAAACAAAAACAAAAACAAAAACAAAAACAAAAACAAAAACAAAAACAAAAACAAAAACAAAAACAAAAACAAAAACAAAAACAAAAACAAAAACAAAAACAAAAACAAAAACAAAAACAAAAACAAAAACAAAAACAAAAACAAAAACAAAAACAAAAACAAAAACAAAAACAAAAACAAATAAAAATATTAATAAAAATGAAAAATATAAATAAATATAAAAATAAAATATATGAAAATAAAAAAATAAAAAACAACAAAAATACAACAAAAATAAAAACAAACATGAAAATAAAAATCAGATAACAAGTAAAAATAAAAATAAAAAATAACATAAATAAAAATAAAAACAGAAATGAAAATGAAAATAAAATTTAAAAATAAAATAACAAGTAAAAACAAAATTAAAAATAAAAAGGAAAGTAAAAATAAAAATTTAAATTAAAAATAAAAAATTAAATAACAATAAATTTAAGAATTGAATACATACATATAAATAATAATAAAACAAAAAAAAAAAATAACATTACATAAAAACAAAAATAAAAATTAAAGTGAAAATGAAAATATTTCTATTTCAAAATAAAAAATAACAACAGAAATAGAAATTAAACTTAAAAAAATATATATTTTCTAAAAGTCAAAATCAAAGTCAAAATTAAAATAAAATTATAATATAAATATAAGTTAAAAAATCGTATAAATAAAAATTAACAAAACTAAATTAAAAATAAGATGTAAAATAATATTAAATAAAAACAAAAAGTACAAATAAACTAATATAAAAATTATTTTTCTTTTAAGTTTAAAAATGAATAGGATATTATATATAATTTAATTAAATTAAAAATAAAAAAAAATAAAAACTAATTATGGGTCAGTTGCAAAAAAAAAAAGTACACAAAGTGGTTTTCATGTTTTGTTTTTAAAGTTTTTTAAAATTTCCCGTTAGAGTAGTCAAATTAAGTGAAAATTAATTAACAAATTCGAAATTGTTTTAGGCACTGCAAAAAATCATTTTTTCTATGGTTTTTATACGATTTTTGTAATGAACGTCATACAGCAGATATACGGGATAAATCACTAAAGATTTGAAAAATCTTGTGAATTAAAGCTTACTGTGATGTTTGCTAAGTTATTTAATCAGTTAAATCAGCTTTTGCAAAAATCGCCATTTCAGTTACAGAAATAATAATTTTTTACCAAAAATACCTACCTACATATTTTACAATTTTAACGGAAAAAAATTAAAATTTTTCTCCAAAAAGACATCAACATAGAGGTTATTTCCATAGTAATAGACTTGCAGCAATAAATAATAAAAAACTGTTAAATAATAAGCAATTTCAGAAAAAACAACAAAGTGACGTTCAATACATTTTGTGACGTTCAATACATTTTGTTGCGCTTAGCCAAATGATTTAAATCAAATTGGGAGTTTAAAAAAAAAACAATTTTATTCTTTTACAAAAAAAAATTAAGTAATATATTTATTATATAAGTATATAATTCACCTATCCATTAAATTTTCATCCAATTTTTTTTTCTTTATTTTTTTACAAAAAATGAAAAAGTCAATAGCTAGTTGAATTTGTATTGAAAATTTATTAAGACTTCACGTTTTACAATATAACCTCTGAACCATTTAAAATCACACCTTCATTTTATATCATTGGACAGGTATAAGCTAACGTAAAAAAATGAAAATTATAAAAAAGAAAAAAAATTATGTCACGTGTTGCTGGCATGGTATTGAACTTAAACAAATTAAGAATGAGTCACTTATTGCAATATTTTCAAAGATTTTGTACTTTTGATTTGGATTTCAAATCAATAAACTAATGCAAGAAAAATATTTGAGAGAAATCGGAGATGGTCAGTGCAACTGATCACTTCAATGTGAAATGGGCGATATCAGTTAGTAAAAACAAAAAGCAAAAATCCGGTCAAAGTTATACATAGGTACCATTCTTTTTGCTTTCGTTTATATTCTTCATTTCGTTCCTTATCTAGCTTTTTTGATATCTTCGTACTCTTTCAGCAGGTGTTAACTTTGCTATTTTACTCTTAAATGTACAAAAACGAAATACAAAATTAATACTTCAGCCGGTGGTGTGACATATCTTAAAAGTGACGTTCAATACATTTGCCACTTTTTAGTTTTTTTTTCTTAGGAATTTTATTTTGTAAATATACGAAAACATAGGTATTAATCAAAACCTATGAAACAATGATTTCAAACTTGGATTTTTTTTATTTACTATTTTTGCTTTAATAAAACTCCGCGTGAAGTTCAATACATTTTTACACGTACTTATCATGATGAACTGAGAAAACACAAAAAAATGTACTTTAGTATTATTTAACCGTCTTAATTTTTAGAATTTCGTGAGAACTAATCTCTGCACTTTCTTAATATAACTTTCTTGTCATCCATACCACACCTAAATTAAAACTAACGAAGCGTAAAAAAAAGTGACGTTAATTACAATGCGTGGGGACTAAATGTAAATAGAAAGCCAAATTCGCGATGACAATGTTTTGAGAATAACAACAAAATAAAACATAAGAAATAAATGCTATCATTACAAAACAGTTATTATTTGTTATATTTTTGCATTGTTTTCAAATTTTTTTTTACGTTTTTCATCAAAAAGTGTAACTGGGGACACATGTTTTTGTATTAAGCGAGTACGAGAGAGCAATATAACATTCTTCAAAACAAATATGCAAACAGTTTTAGGACTCTGAAAAATATATTTTGTCATTAGATATTCTTCAGTGATCACTTTCTCATGTTTTAGTTGTTTTTTTTTCTTTTTGTTTTTACCTAAAAACAGAGTTAAAACAGCGGGGACAAAAAAAGAGCATTTTGTATGCAATTGACCCATATAAATAAAATTAAAAATTATGAATACTGAATACTTTATAAATTTGGATTGATTTGGTAGGATTATCACAAGAAGTAGGGTAAAAGTTCAAGTAAAGACTGAAAAAATGGTAAGGACAAGGATTAGGACAAGAATAACGACAATAAATATGCCCAAATAAATCCTAAGGACAATATATGCGTCACAGATTTGGACAAGCACTGGGATCAGAATTGGGATAAGGATATTGATTAAAGATGAAATTCGAAGGAGTTGGACAAGTCTTAGAAAAAAATGTAAGAGTAAAGATAAGGATGAGGCAAAGCTTAGGAATAAAGAAAAAGGTAGGAATGAGAATTACAGCAAAGATAAAGAAATGTTTTCAAGTTTCAAGCGGTCACGATACAGACAATTGCGTCCTTTTTTTCTACTTTTGACAATAAGATGAAAAAAATACAAAAACTGCCGAGTTCAACAAAAATATTAGTTTTTTTTAACAAGATATTGCATTAAAGTATGTATTTATGATAGATTTTAGGAGTACATCATATTGAAATATGACCTAGTAGAAACAAGTGATACCATTTTTTTTATGGAGCTTACGAATTTGATGATTTTTGCAGTCGTAGGATTATATAATGATAAATTTATTAAAAGAAAAATTACCTTTAAAGGAAGGTAATACGTGACTTTCGTTAAAAAAATTTTATGTAAGAGATCATCTGAAATCATAAAATCGAATAGTTTTGGGTTTGGTATAAATAATTTATGGTACACTAAGGGAAAAAACTATTAAATTTATCCAAAAACTTTTTTAATTTATCCAAAAAGCGAGTCATTTTGCACCAATAACGCATTTATTTAAATCGACCACGTAAATATTTAAAATTTATTTAAATACTTTTTTAATTAAATAAAATATTAAAATATTTAAACAGAATTAATAAAAAATATATTAAAATTATGCAAGAATATATTTAAATATCTATCAAATATTTACTATTTGAAAATAAAACTATCGCATTTACGGAAAATTTATATAAAAATATTGAAATTGAAAAACAATTTATTTGAATATTTCCCACGAGCTGCGTCCATATCAAACGCTATTTAGTGGTATATTTTATTTTCTTTTTGTGAAAATATTATTTTTGAGTAAGGTGGTGAGTGCGATGCATGATGAAATCATGTAGAGTGGAGTGACATACTTCAGAAAATACCGAGTTGTCACTCCACCTTACATGAATTCATCATGCTTCGCACTCACCACCGCACTCACAAATCATATTTGCCAAATATTCACGATATATTACCCTTGAAATATTAACTAAATGAGAACTATAAGACCTTCAACTGCTGGTACGAAGAAACTCAACGCACAGGAACAGAGTGCGATGCTGCTGCTGCTTGGCGGCTGCTTGGCAGCTGTATGGAATATGTGTGTCAGTGTGTGGCATAAATAAAATTAAAATACGGGAAAAAAACGAGTTGTAAGGAAAATATTTGATTTGTCCACGTAAATATTTAAATGGAATATATACTCAGGCGTGGATAATGTTAATATGCGTTATTTCCCTTAGTGTATAAACTCTTATTTAAGAGTTTTAAGTTTAATTTCCGGTTGAGTTTTCAAGCCGAACATTTTTTTTTTAAAATTCTATATCGGTTCAAAAATATTACGCTCATGTTTGTACAGAAGACCATGATACTCCAATTTTTTTATACAATCCTTACAACTTACCTTCAGTCCTACATACAGGACAAGTTAAATTTCACTGGTGTCGATAGGCGTTTTAAATCCATTTCCATCACGCTTTTTGAACTCACCCCCGAGTCATAAGAAACTTTACTTAATTTAATTTGAGTTGATTAAAATATTTCAGCTGAATCCATTGAGGTGTTTACCATCACCAATATAGACTTGTCCACAAAAAGAGAAATATTTCTTCCATTGTACAGACTCAATTAAAATTAAATTTTTAATATCCCAAAAATCAATAAAACGTTTTTTGTGCGCCTCAGAACTCTTGCGACATACCATAGAAATATCCAACCAAAACCATGATGTTGCTACATTTCTCGTATTGGTATTGTTGACAGCAAGCTGTAGATGTCAAAAATTTCTGTCAAAAGCAGCAAACGTTATAACATCATTGAATTCCATGCAAACCAGGTCATGTGTTTTGCTGGCATTTGCTCAGAGGCTGGAATAAATGTTAAAAATGTCATGCTTTGAAAAAGTCATCGAGTAAAATTGTACATATTTTAACAGGCACAACATCATCAACAAAATCAACATCATTTTTGCAAACGACAACTGATATAAATTATTAAAAAAAAAAACAAAAAAAAGACAAGATGAAACAACAAATCAAAATAACTCAAACGTAATTCAAATAACATCAGTTGAAGTGTCTTAGGTAAGTGTATCTCGGGTGTTTTTAGGGAGTTACATTCACATTTGATGCTATCGAACATAATGAACTCATAGACATCACTGGTGCTTGGAGTGCTGCACAAATTCTTGAAATTTGCAAAAATAACACAACAACAAAATGTGTGAAAAAAGCGGGAAAACTGCACAAAAGAATATGAAACAAAAATGTGACAATAAATGTCGATTGTCGTACAATAAGTAGAACATCGACAGCGGAATGTTTGTCAGCATTGATAGGACAAATGGGAGCAGTTTTGTAGATTTGTTGTTGCAAGACGAAATCGTAGGAAAATCATTTTTAATGAAGTGATCAACTTTCAAATCAGCGTGACAGTAACGAAGCGGTTGTCAGAATGATGCATACAAAAAAGGCACAAACTACTACTTCAGTGAAATATATCGACCTACTCGACCGACATTTACTCATTCTGAAGTAGGCGTAAGATTTTACAGTTGAGTATTTTTTCTGAGTCAAAAGCTACACAGAAATCAGTCGAATGCACTTCTTCATAATTGCAATTCGCCGAAATGCATTTCACCTAAAATATGCTACATGAACTAAATATGGGTTTTTGATTAAAGTGTGAAGTGTACGTTTTTAGTACGAAACATAAATTGTGTGTAATTAGAATTTCTCATTCCTTCGCTTTTTTTCTTCCTCAATGGCCAACTGCAAGAGCGAACGACGTCAAAAGAAGTAGGTAAAAACTTACACCTTCATCACATAATTTTACTGTGATATAGAGTGGTATAGAGAACAATCAAAGTCAAAATCAAAGTCAAAACCAAAGTCAAAGTCAAAGTCAAAGTCGAATTCAAAGTCAAAGTCAAAGTCAAAGTCAAAGTCAAAGTCAAAGTCAAAGTCAAAGTCAAAGTCAAAGTCAAAGTCAAAGTCAAAGTCAAAGTCAAAGTCAAAGTCAAAGTCAAAGTCAAAGTCAAAGTCAAAGTCAAAGTCAAAGTCAAAGTCAAAGTCAAAGTCAAAGTCAAATACAAAGTCAAAGTCAAAGTCAAAGTCAAAGTCAAAGTCAAAGTCAAAGTCAAAGTCAAAGTCAAAGTCAAAGTCAAAGTCAAAGTCAAAGTCAAAGTCAAAGTCAAAGTCAAAGCCAAAGTCAAAGTTAAAGTCAAAGTCAAAGTCAAAGTATAGTCAAAGTCAAAGTCAAAGTGAAAGTCAAAGTCAAAGTCTAAGTCTAAGTCAAAGTGAAAGTCAAAGTCAAAGTCAAAGTCAAAGTCTAAGTCAAAGTGAAAGTCAAAGTGAAAGTCAAAGTCAAAGTCAAAGTCAAAGTCAAAGTCTAAGTCAAAGTGAAAGTCAAAGTCAAAGTCAAAGTCAAAGTCAAAGTCAAAGTCAAAGTCAAAGTCTAAGTGAAAGTGAAAGTCAAAGTCAAAGTCAAAGTCAAAGTCAAAGTCAAAGTCAAAGTCAAAGTCAAAGTCTAAGTCAAAGTGAAAGTCAAAGTCAAAGTCAAAGTCAAAGTCAAAGTCAAAGTCAAAGTCAAAATCGAAGTCAAAGTCAAAGTCAAAGTCAAAGTCAAAGTCAAAGTCAAAGTCAAAGTCAAAGTCAAAGTCAAAGTCAAAGTCAAAGTCAAAGTCAAAGTCAAAGTCCAATTCAAAGTCAAAGTCAAAGTCAAAGTCAAAGTCAAACTCAAAGTCAAAGTCAAAGTCAAAGTCAAAGTCAAAGTCAAAGTCAAAGTCAAAGTCAAAGTCAAAGTCAAAGTCAAAGTCAAAGTCAAAGTCAAAGTCAAAGTCAAAGTCTAAGTCTAAGTCAAAGTCAAAGTCAAAGTCAAAGTCAAAGTCAAAGTCAAAGTCAAAGTCAAAGTCAAAGTCAAAGTCAAAGTCAAAGTCAAAGTCAAAGTCAAAGTCAAAGTCAAAATCGAAGTCAAAGTCAAAGTCAAAGTCAAAGTCAAAGTCAAAGTCAAAGTCAAAGTCAAAGTCCAATTCAAAGTCAAAGTCAAAGTGAAAGTCAAAGTCAAAGTCAAAGTCAAAGTCAAAGTCAAAGTCAAAGTCAAAGTCAAAGTCAAAGTCAAAATCAAAATCAAAATCAAAATCAAAATCAAAATCAAAACCAAAATAAAAAAATGTACATCAAATTAAAAAACCAAATGAAAAGGGGACCAAAAATAAAAAATTATATAAAAATTACATTAAAACAAAAAGTAAAGAAAAAAAACTTACATTAAAATAAAAAAAAAAAATAAAATAAAAAATGAAAATAAAACTATTATAAAAATTAAAAAAAAAAAATAACTAAGAAAATAGACAAGCATTGTAATTTACCCAGAAAAAGGATTTGGCCAAAGACTAGACACAGATTCTAGCGATGATGAGGATTAAGGCAAGGATTACGGCAAGGATTGGCACAAGAACTAGGACAAGGATTTGTACCACAATTAGAACAATAATTATGACAAATTTTTGGTCAACAATTGGATCCAGAAGTAAAGGATTAGGGAAGGAGTTATAACAAGACAAATATCAGAATAAGGATAATGATGAGTACAAGTTTAGGAACAAGGGATATGATACTAATTGTTTTTTTTTAATGAAATATTCAATAACTGTGACCATTTTTTGAAAAATCAGTAAAAGGCAGAATTTTTATATACGAGTATTTATTAAGTCAATCGATTGATCTTCAAGGAAATTAAGAAGCCTAAGAAATTCAATGTTAAATACACGATGCTTATACTTAAAATTTCAGATACTTTGCTTAATATTCTATCTTAATATTCTATCTTATATTCTATCTTGTCTTGTTGTCAACATGATTGGCTTAGAGCTCAAAAATTTGTTTTCAATATTCTATCTTACCTTAAGATTTCTTGGAGATATAAAGCATTGAAAAATTAATTGTTTTTCACTTCCTTAGACTATGGAAAAAAATGATTTTGCCATTTCACCCTTAGAAAGGAATTTGACTGAGTTCCTAACGATCGAGCTGGGGCTTTAACCTGGTCTCAAATTGGCATCGAGTAGTACAGGCACTTTTAAACGCACTCAGCCACGGCCGCCGTAACCATAAAAGATAAAATTAAAAAAAAAATCCTTAGATTCGACCATTTTTTATAGCTAGGTCTTAGGCAATACTAAGCTATTGCTACACGCAAAGAAAAAACTTTTGTCGCCAGTTTGCCGCAAACGAGCTTCATTTGTCGTACTTGAAATCGTTATTTGCAAACGTTTCAACAGTTGTCATAATAATAGTCAGTTGAGAAAAACGCGTCATTTAGTGGTAGGAAATTAGTTTTGTTTGTCGCGAGTGATTTTTAAATTGCAGCAACTGAAAAATTTGTTTTTCCCAACTGAAAATTTCGTTTGTTGTGGTGATCAAAACACGGTTGAAACAACAACAAAGAGAGCTTTCTGAGTGCACAGCTTTACACTCAAACAAGAAATTGTTAAAAGCTCTCACAACATTTGGTGCAAGAAAATCTTGTGGAGTGTTGGATTTTCAATACAATAATTTCTTTTTGCTTGTGTGTTTGTTTTTTGCTATTTTAACATAGAAAATATAATCAACAGGTAAAAGTGAAGAATATAATTTCCTGAAACATTGAAAAATATTAACGTTCGTAAATACAGCATCGAGTGACTTGCAATTCACATGAACACTCAAAGCATACTGACTTCAAATTTAAAGCACAGCATAAAAAAAAAACACAGGTGCGTCACTGGACACACGAGAGAAGCGAAGCATTTTTCGATTAAAATAATTTTTGAATTTAAAACTTTAAAATAACAAAGTTTTTCGTTTTTGTATGGGAGCACCCGTAAGGAGAGGTCGGAGGGGATAGGTCCTCAAGGGAAAAATGTTCCCTTTGCAAAAATAATGGGGGTTGATAATACATATTAACCCTCTCCGGCCCTCCTGTTCAGTTGTAGGGAATAAATATACAAAAATCATTTAATTTGTTTGTAGCGTAACGACATCTAGTAGTAAGTAGAAGCAACATTTGTGTTTTTTAGTAATCTTGTTTGTATAGCCAATACACAATCTATAGTGGTTATTGTGTATTGGCTAATGGTTATTGTAGGAGATGAAGGCTTGTAGCAAATACAATTCCTATAAATAGATTATTTTGATCTACTGCAACATAGCTTTAGTTAATTCTTGATATTGAATCAGCAAAATTTTGCAACAAAGGATTTTGGTTCGATGGCTTAAGCTTTAAACTATCAGTCGACGGGCATGAGTTCAATTCTTGCAGCGGGCAAGAAATTATTTTTAATTTAACATTTTCTGGTTCAATTGATGCAAGCAAAAAACAATATCAATTCTAAGAAAAAAGGTGTCGGAAAAAAGTGTCGTTTTTTCTGATTTCACTCTAGGAAATCGCAGAACGAGGCGTAAAAAGCTTCGCTTCAAACATTTTACGCAGTGTACAAATACAGCGAGCCGATTGCAACTTCGTGTGCAAAAGCTCAACAACACACGATGCCTGCGGGCTATAGGAAACCATGTTGTGAGCACCACTGTTGTATAAACACAACGCTTATAGTTCAGAGTTACTTTTTTTGACAAATTTTTACTATGTACTTAATACCCGGACGAAGATAGCAACAGAGGTGCGATGAGTGCAATCCATAAGAAGAGGGACGGGCATAGGGAGAAAGATAATTAATATAATAAATAATAATGACCGAAATAGCTTGCAGTATACATATATAAAATATATTTTTAAGTTGATGACAACTGAATATTCTTTTCAAAGGCAACTCGCATACGAAGTGTAGTTGGCGAATTTTTCAGTTACGGTAAACGAAAAATTTCTTCGCGTGTACATAACTTTGGATAGTGTGTTGATCAGTCACTCAGTCTGGACGAACATTTCGACGGTTCCTACGAAGACTATCTCTTCTTTAAACGCGATCAAGAAAATCCTTTTTTTTAAACTGCGGCGACAAAAATCTGTTTTTACAAAATGCGGCGAAAAAAATCCACTTCAAAAAATGCGGCGAAGAAAATCCGTTTTTTTAAAATTCGGCGAAGAAAATCTCTTTTTATGAAATACGGCGAAGAAAATCTCTTTTCAGAGTGTGACGTTTACAACGCTGCATTTTTTAAGGAGTGGGAACAATTTTTCTGAAAAAAATTATATTTTCAAATAATCATTTTTTTTCATTATTTCATCTTTATTCCTTACAGTACTCTATAAAATGATTTTTATATAAAAGTGATTTTTTTTCGCCGCATTTTGATAAGTGATTTTTTTCGCCGAATTTGATAAAATTTTTTTTCCGCCGCATTTTGAATAAAGAGATTTTCTTCGCCGCAATTTTCTGTCGGAAAATTTTTTTCGTAAGCACCATCGATATATGTATATACTACACAGAAAAAAAAGAGTAGAACTTTTACCTAAAAATGTAGTGAATTCAACTAAAGTAATCCGGTGATTTTCAGTCAACGAATTTGATTATGTGCGCTACCAATTTCTAAATGTTAATTATATGCAATTATATTGGGTAGTTTAACTGCGAGAGTAGATAAAGAACATAAATATTTAGGTGTACCTTCAACCATAAAATAGATAAGACACATAATTTATTAGAAGAATAAGCTAATTTTTTTTTTAAACTATGACCACTTCAGATTAGGCAAGCCACCTACTAAGTGTAGAAAAATCATCTAATTATTTAGATAGCATTCCCACTTAAGAGTGGGAATGCCGTGCAAAAAATATGCAAAAAATATGTTTTTTGTTTTGCAATTTCTATTTTGAAGTGAAACTTTCCTTAGGTGACTTTACTTCATTTCGTCACATGATAGAGAAGAAAGATTTGTTTTATAGTAGATAGAATGAGAGAGATATATGCATTGTATAAATGACTAAAAAAATTTCTTTGCCACAGCTGAGAGTGAACCAGTGATCTCAATATTTCAACAACCAACGCCTTATCTATTGAGCTAAATTTCCAATACAGTAATTTACTCTACATACCAATTAATCAAATTGCTGTAGATGCCCAGTGGAAAAATAATTTCAGAGTTGTGGACCTCATATTTTTATATACATTTTGTTCACAAGTTATCAAACGGCGTAACAGCAGAGCTGTAAAGCGTTTGACTATAACGCCAGCGGTCCGAGTTCAATTCTCGCATGAGACTTTACTTTTTGTAAAATTTTCTCACTTTGTTTTTATTTATGTTTTTTATAGGAGAGCGCTGTGCTCTCCTTGGGCTCTCCTTGGGCTCTCCTTGGACACTTTATGATATGTTTCACTTCTTTTATGTTTTGCGTTGCACAGAAATAAAAAATTCAAATACGGGAAAAAAACAAGTTGTAAGGAAAGCATTTGATTTATCCACGTAAATATTTATATAAAATTTATACTGAGGCGTGGATAATGCTAATATGCGTTATTTCCCTAGTGTACGAACAAATCGACAACTTGCATTAGGTAAAATAACTAGAAGAATTAGATGATTTAATAAGCAAAATTTTAGTTGAATTAACCAATTTTAATTAGGTGAATTACCTATTGCATGATTGTTAAATTAACTGTGTAAGTAGAAAAGTTGTTGAAAAGATTAGGTGAAATAGAAACTTTCACATTAGCTAAACTAGTTTAGGTAATAAATCAATTCTCTAATTTTCTGTGTAATATATAGAGAAATAATATTCTTATATAAAGAAAATATTTTGCTTGATCTAAAAAAATTTTATATTAAGCCTCATTTGCTCAAATCAAGCATAGACAACTAAAATTAAGAAAAATAAACTTATAATAAGCATTTATTTCTAAAATTGAGTAAAATAAATGATTGTTTGAAACAAGAAAAAATAAAACTTGATTCTAGAACCTCGAACAAAACTTGAATCAAGAATATATAAGCTTTCAGCAAATTGTATACTTGAATCAAGCTAATTTTTCTCAGTTAAATTTATATTGGCATGCTTACAATTCACAACATGCTGACCCGAAAACATGCTTAAGATGGTGCGGATTGAGAAACTATGGCATGGTTCTAAGGTGCCGTGTCTTATCTGTAACTTTACTTGGAAATATGTAAGGATCTACAAGATATATTTAATATATCTGAGTAGTTATTTTATGATCGATTGTCCTACATCCTACATCTTTGCTGAAGGATTTTCATTATGATAAGAAAATTAAGTTTCTAATATCAAGCTTAACATTCTAGTATCAAGACAATTATTTACTTGAATCAAGCGAATGATTCTAGTTTTCAGCAAATTGTTACTTGAATCAAGCGAATTTTTCTCACTTCAAGCAAATATTAGTCTTGAATAAAGAAAAAATATTCTTGAGTTTTAGGCAAACGTTTCTTGAACTAAGCATTTTTTTCTTAATATCATGTGTTTTAAATTTTCTCAATGTATCCTAATGCCGATAGCCACAGCTGCTAGTGCTTTATATTTTATTGTAAATTTACTTTATAATAAAGAATTAATAATAATAATAATAATAATAATAAATTTGCTCAATTCTAGCAAAATATTACTTGAATTATACGCTTTGGTGTAAATTTATACGCTTGATTTTTTTTCTCACAGTGTACACTCAGAATTGAAAATAATTACAGATAATAATTAATAGCATAATCATCATAAGAAGGAATCATTATTTAAAACTATCAAACTATTTCCAAGATATGGCAAATCGGTGGAAAGCCTTCCATGTATTTTAAATTTGTTTCTACTGAAATCTTTTCCTTTTGAGTTAAGCTTAAGGTCTCTCACTCTCACCTAAACTTAAATATTATGCATACACTCGCTGGACAAAACTTAAGGCATGTAACTGAGATATAGCAATAGATCAACATACCAACTGAATATGCTGGCCTACGGTCTGCTTCATTGCTTTTGAACACTTTTAACTACCGCGTTGGTCACTTGCCGGAAGAAGTTTGGTCAAACACTGCCAGATTCTGGCCAGAACGAAGGATTTTTGCGGGAGACGTTGGTTGATGACTAACGATAATCATTGTTGTTGGATGAAAGTCATAATGATGTGTACGTAAGCGTAGCTTTCATCAGCATGATTACGATGAAGGTTTTAGTAACGACAGCATTTAAGCAGTCGTCAAGCAGAGTCGAAGTAATGCAATAAAATTATAGAATGCAAAAGGATAATGAACGCTGTTGGCATTCCATCATATGCGGAATTTGCAGTGTATGTTTGTAGGTTGAATTGTGTGTAGTGTGAGTGTGTGTTGCTGTATGCGTTTGTGGTTATTTTCAATGCATGAATATCTTCCCTTAACTGCTTGCTTTTGCTTTTACAGACATGTCAAAATTTAATGGAGCGCAAGTAATTGTGGAGATATTAAAGCCAGCTGCCTACACTGCAAATTATGTTTTCATTGCACAAATTTTTGTAAAAACGGTTAAAGATACGAACTGCACTACAACACATATTATTCTGTTTAATATGATGTATTTTTGTATATTTTCATAAAAACTTTGCGCTATCTGCTCAGTGTAGTTGCCACAAAGTGTTGCACATACTTCCAGTTGCCAACCAACGCCCAGCACCCAAAACCACAAAATTTTTACGTTTCTCGTAGCCAAACTACTTATCCTGCTGATATGCAAACACCAGCTTATATGTAAAACTGCATATATATATAACGACTGCACATTCACTCACACACACTTATATAAATTCGATTACACACACATCCTCATTTCTGCAAAAACTCACACTTTTGCCAGAGCGATGATCGATTTTCAGACGTTTTTCATAGCATTTTATTACCTAGCACATGTGTGTAAGTGTGTGTGTGTGTGTGAGTGTGTGTGTGTTTGTATGCTTGTTTTGGCATTGGCTGTACGTTGCAATGTAACGAATATTGCCGCAATTAGGAAATGATTTTTATTCATTTATGCATTCGCACCAAATTGAATATCCACTTGGCTGCCATCTAGCCTTCAAGGCTGCAACTGCTGCTTCAGCTGCTGTAAGGATATTTGTATGCATGCAGTAGTTTTTCCTCAATGTGGCAGTGTATTGAATTTAAATGTTTTTTTTTGTTTGTTTTTTGAATTTTTTTTTTTTTTTTTTTTAATATGAATGTGTTCACATCTATCTATCTTTATACATATATTTTTTAATAGCTTTTGCATCGTTGAGTTCGAATTCAATTTATTGTACGTTGCGCATCAAATGATTTGTGAAATTAAATGTGGCCAGGACATGCTTAATGCTGTCCGTGGTTGTGGACTACCGTTGTTTTGCGGTCGTTGAATTTGCTGCGATGTATTTTTTTTTATACAATTTTAAATTTAAATCGTACAGCCTGTTTTTATTTTGCACCATTTTTTAACTAAGCCTTGAGGTTGAATCTTCTTGCATCTGGTGGATATATACAGATGGGTTTTTTATTTATTCTATTTATTTAAACAAATACTTTTAAAAAAATTTATTGAACCACATCAGCGGACCTACTAAAAATGAAGGTACTACTGGACCTACTGAATGCATTAAGGAACATGCGTCGTATTTTGTGTCCTGCCTAAAAAACTTCAATTTATTAAACAGCAACAAAAAAAAAATAAAAAAAAGAAAAAACAAGTTAAATGCCACCTGAAAGAAAACTAAAATATCAGGATTAGATATGTTTGAACTCATTTGAGGTGATAAACTCAAACTCATTCCACTTTACCCAGGAATTTTTGAAAATTTGCAAATTGATTATCTCGGTTACTTGTGTTTGTTGGGCTTGGACCATTTTGGCTTTCAACTCTTCAAATAATTTAACAGTAGCTTACCTTTTGGTATATTTATCGTTAGTTGAAAAACAATGGCAAGTTGCTACAGTCCTCCCAGGAGTGAAGGAGTGATCATGAATGCTCAAAGTAATTGATCCGAAATGAGAATTTCGGGGTTAACCCCTCTCCATAGGTTAAAAAATTAAGAAAAATGCATTTCATTAAAAAAAAAAAATTTTAAAAAACGAGGATTGCTACATATATTTCGAGACTAAATATCAAGAACGAATTTTTTTTTAGCATTAAACCAAGGATTTCAGATGTAATACCTACTAAGAAAAAAATTTACAGTAAATTCTACCGATTCGAACAGTAAACTGTAGTTTGAAAACGAACCAAACGATAAAAATTGTGAATACCGTTAATAAATTGTTGGTCTACCGCAAAAGTTCTTTAAGGGGGCATATACAGGGTTGCCCATATTCGACGGACCCATGTTTTTGTTAAAAAAATCAAAGAAAAAAATAAAAATTTGGCGGTTGGCAATCTTAATCATTTAATTTGTTCCAAGTAGATTTGTTTACATCAATTTTTGAATATGATATCTCTCAAATGGCCGCCTCTGGCGTTGATGGCGTATTGTGCCCTTTTTGCAGCATTTTCCATCGTTTTCGCCAACATTTCGGCCGGAATAGCGGCTATTTCTTCACGAATGTTGTCCTTGAGCTCTTCTACGGTCCTTGGCTTGTTAACGTAAACCTTTGACTTCAAATATCCCCACAAGAAGAAGTCAGGCGGCGTCAAATCGGGCGAACGCGGTGGCCAGTCCAAATCACCACTTTTCGACATCAAACGGCCCGGAAACAAATTCTTCAGAAAATCGATTGTTATGCGACTTGTGTGCGGTGGAGCGCCGTCTTGTTGAAACCAGAACTGCCTCATACGCTTTCGACGAATAATTGGCATCACAAAATTGGATATCATGTCGCGATAACGCTCCTGGTTGATGGTAACAGCATGGCCATTTTCATTTTGGAAGAAAAACGGCCCAATGACCGTTTTCGCACTAACGCCGCACCAAACTGTGACTTTTTCGTCATGAAGAGGCACTTCTTGAATCTCCTGAGGATTTTCAGTGGCGTAAATACGGCAATTTTGCTTATTTACGGTCTCATTCAATGTGAAATGGGCTTCACATGTGAGTTTTCACAAAAAAAGTGAGTTTTCACAATTGACTTCTTCTGTTGAATGTAAATTTCAACTATTTCAGAGCGCTCGCGTGGCGTGTATTGTTCCATGGTAAAAATCTGCTTGGACTGACGCTTCAAACGCGGTATGTCATTAAGCGATCTGACATCTCTGTCAAAAGTTATGGCGTTGCCAGATGGGTCCGTCGAATATGGGCAACCCTGTAGGTTACAAACTTAAAAAAAATTTTTTTTTCTAGAATTTTTTTCATAGAAGGAAAAAGGATATCTTTTTCAAATTTTGTACATATATTTATTAACATTTAAAGAATACAAAAAAATTTATTCAGAAGTTTTGAAACGGTTTTTGACGTTGTTTGAATTTTTTTTTTAAAATTGCCAAAAAATTGACAGTGTGCAGGATATATCACCAGTCTGGAACATCTGAGGAAAAAAACAAAAAACTAAATTAATCCTTGTGTAAGTGGCTATCGCCCGAACTAGAATAATTTTTTCCGCCGAAAAAAAAACCAAAATGGCGACCGATTTTGTAACCGCGAAAATCGACTTTTTTCAAATGGCCGCCATTTTGTTTTTTTTTCGGCGGAAAAAAATTATCCTAGTTGTTCCAGACTGGTGATATCCTGCACACCGTCAATTTGCAGGATTTTTTTTTATTCTTTGAATGTTAATAAATATATGTGGAAAATTTGAAAAAGATATCTTTTGTCCTTCGATGAAATAAAATTCTCGAAAAAAATTTTTTTTAAATTTGTAACCTATATGGCCCCTTAACAACAATTTTTACAGTACATATACTGACTGATCAAAAAAATTAAATTCAATTGAAAAAAATGTCTGCGTCTGGTGGCTCTGTAACATCGGACCTCGCGGCTCGAAAATTTTCACCGAGTAGTTCTCTGATTTTAACGCACTCGGCCACGCCCGCCTCCACATGTGAGTAAAAACGTGTTCGATAAAAAATATCAAGTTTTTCTTGGTTTGTAAATGAGTTGATTGATTCGTGGAAAAGAAGGGGCAATCAAGTGAGACATGTAAAGAATGGTTGAAAGCCGTAGAAATATGTGAAGGTAAGTTTACCTCAGTTAGTTCAAGTTATAAGGCAATCATCTCATTCCACAAACTTCTCAACCACCAACTACAACTTCAAGTCGTTGTAAACAGAAGTTATGGGGTGCCAAATTAGGACTGAATGGCGGATGGCCCGTACGATAAATTCGATGTTTTGAGCGCTCCAAAATGCCTCTGTGTGAGCTTATGTGCGGGAGCTTGCATTGACTTGATGAAGAATAATCCTTAGCCGCTTGTTTGTTTCCCTTATTGTATGGAACACTTCTGGCAAACAAATGATTGTTTATCATTCCGAATTGACTGTTCTACATGTCTCAAGTGGTACCGTGGCCAGATGAACAGTTGTTTGGAAAAAACTGTCCACCATTTGCTTCGAATTGATTCGAACTCGAACAAATTTTGTTGAATTTGGTTCATCTTGAAAGACCCATACCCATACGCAGTTTGACGGAAACGAACTTCGTTTGTCGTGCTTGAGAGCGTTATTTGCAAACGTTTCGACAGTTGTCATAATAATAGTCAATTGCAAGAAACGCGTCATTTAGTTGCAGTTAATTAATTTCGTTTGTCGTATACGCGAATGATTTTTAAATTGCAGTAATTAAAAAATGTATTTTTCCCAACTGAAATCTTCCTTTGTTTTTCCCTTCGTTGTGTACACATACCGCTTATAATTCAGAGTTACTTTAAGGACAAACTGTTCTATATAAGTGGATGGAGATACTAACAGAGGTGCGATGAGTACAATCCATAAGAAGACAGATGGAAATAGGGGAAAGACAATTAATATAATAAATAATAACGACCGAAATAGCTCGCGGTACATACATATTTATATAAGATCTATTTTTAAGTTGACAACTGAATATTCGTTTGTGGAAAATACAACTCGCAAACGAAGAGTAGTTGGCGAATTTTTTGGCTTTACCGCCAAAATTCGAATTGAGTGCATCAATGTATTCTTGTTAAAATAATTCACGTCGAAAGTTGTAAGAAATAACGTACGAATGTGTTCACGTGTGAATTTAATTTTTTTGCTAAAATACAATTTTAAAAGCATTGTAAACAACACAATAAGCGCACGTACATCAAAACATTGTGAGTACACTAAGGGAAATAACGCATATTAGCATTATCCACGCCTGAGTATAAATTTTATTTAAATATTTACGTGGATAAATTAAATGTTTTCCTTACAACTCATTTTTTTCCCGTATTTGAATTTGATTTATACCACACACGTACACACATATTCCATACAAGCAAGCAGCAACAGCATCGCACTCTGTTCCTGCAGTATATTTCTTGCAGTTGCAGGTTTCTTATAGTTCTCATTTAGTTAATGTTGCAAGGGTAATATAGCCTGGATTTTTGGCAAATATGATTTGTGAGTGCGATGGTGATTGCAATCAATGATGAAATTATGTAGGGTGGAGTGACAACTCGGTATTTTCTCAAGAACATCTTTAGCCGGTTGTCATTTGCCTGCATAATTTGCTTCTTATTCTCTATCTTAATTTTTTTTTTATAGTTTATACTATTTTTAACATTTGGTGCCCTAACATTGCACCAACTGTCAAAAATGGTATAAATTAGAGAACGAAAAAAGTAAAAAAAAAATAAAATATACCACCAAATGGAATTTGATGGACGGAGCTGGTGGGAAATATTCAAATAAATTGGTTTTCAATTTCAATATTCGCTGCGTTCGATTCGCCAGGGCTCAACTCAATTCCGAAAAAAACGGCTACTCACTTAGCTGTTACTTACTGAATAGTTGGCAACACTTTTGTTTTGACAGACAACAAGAAGTCTGTTAATAAATTAAATTGAAAACGAAGAAACTGCTTAAGGGGGGAGATTTTTTTTTCAAGTTGATAACATAATTGGATAATTTTTTTATTTTCCTATATTTTGGGTCTGCAGAGTATTTCCTGTAGCTGTCAAAATTTTCCCACTTATATGAAACAAAAGAGGTTTTTTTCTTCGAGTTCTGATATTTTGAAGGGAAGGATAAACCTGTTATATCATAAAAAAAAGTTAAAATTAAAATTTCATCAGCTGCTTAATCGAAGGTCCAGATTCGACTTTTTTTTCAACAGTTTTGACTCCAAAAAAATTACTATTCACGCAATATCTTTCAACTTGTAGGTACTTCCTTCCGGAAGGTACATCCGAGCTGTACGAGCTGCTTTTGTCTTGGAGAGACTCTTACGGTTCTGCTTCGCTACTCGTGCCTTATCGGTATTTTCGGCGAAAACTTTGCAATAGGTGCCAATAATTATACCCAGTTCGTTCAAAAGCTTCAGAATGGTGGTGTAGCCTTCACTAAATATTCCAGCAGCAAAGTTAGCTGAAATTTTGAAACCTAGGCCTCTCGATCCTGGCTCACCAAAACTTATTTTGTGCTTGCATACAGAACAAATTAAAAATTCTGATAGTGCAGTAAAAACTTCGAAGATTTCAATAATGCTGTAGCCATGCAAAGGATTTGTGCGAATATGGTCACGCTGTGTCTTTGGGTCACTATGCAATTTCAAACCAATATAAATGACTTAAAACTTTTTTTAAAGAAAAATTCGAAAAAACATTTCAAATTTTTCCGAAACTATGAGGTATCTCCCCCCTTAAAGGAAAATAATTTTGTTTTTGTACTCACATCACATTTTGACAGAATCTATTACATTTTACTTATTCCGTACACAAACCAACTAAAAAATAAGAACTTGGCAATGCAACTTTACTCAACTCAACTGATAATCGACCTACTCTATACTCAACTAGCTGTAGACTTTGTTGTTGTTTTCACATACAAATTTTGAAATAAGCTACATGAGTTGAGTATAGACTGGCGAATCGAACGCAGCTATTTTTATATAAATTTTCCTTGAATACAATGGTTTTATTTTGAAATAGTAAATATTTGAAAGATATTTAAATATATTCGTGCATAATTTTAATATAGTTTTTATTAGTTCTGTTGAAATATTTTAAGATTTTATTTAATTAAAAAAGTATTTAAATAAATTTTAAATATTTACGTAGTCGATTTAAGTAAATGCGTTATTGGTGCAAAAATGACTCGCTTTTTGGATAAATTAAAAAAGTTTTTGGATAAATTTAATATTTTTTCCCCTTAGTGTACGTTAAAGCTAAAACATGTCAAACTTTCCAATGGAAATGTCAGTTTGACTGGAATGACATTAGCGTTGTCTGATCCCAAAATATAAGTAAAAGCCTTCATAAATCCTTTTGACCAACAAAAACTCGTTTTTACTTTGGACTAACAAAAGCTCGTTCTTGCCAACAAAAGTTCGTCCTCTAGATCTTCTTCCTATTTTCCTCCTATTATCCTCCCTCAGCTCCTGAGATTACTTTTTTGAGTAACAGAAACTATTTAGATGGTGACCCGAACATATAGATTGATTTTTTACTCTTTACCATTTAGGACCACCTTAGCATTTTGTTGAATAATACAATATATTTTTTGTTTGATTTCATTTAAAACTGTTTTATTCCATGAAATTTTGTAACATTCGAACTTTCGAATTCAGTGTTCATAGGTTTTCACATTTATTTTCACATTAAAAACGTACCTGATAAGGATAAAAACCTTTTTAACAAAAACAAAAAAAAAAAACCGACTTAAAACTCACTACAAAATAAAAAATTATTTTAAATAACTTATCCCATGCATTTCTTGGTCAAATTTTAAAAGTTATTTATATGTATTATAATATTAGAAATCGTATAATTTCATTTTTCTAATTTGTTTTATTATCATCAATATATTAATTGCTTTATGAACATAAAAGCTTTAAAGTCGGCGCTAATCTTACTAAGTCGAAATCTTTTTATTTTAATTTTTTCTAATTTGTTTTATTATCATACAAATATTACTAACTTTATGAATATAAAAGCTTTTAGCAATTTTTTCAGTTGGCAATTGTTGAGTACGCTGAATGTAGCCAATATGTTCCATGCATTATTTGTGCAGCTGTTACACACTATGTCATATTCAATATGAGCTTTACAAGCTCACCTAAACCAGTATAGTGAGAATGTTTATCCGTACAAAGCTTTTAAATTTACTACAGTGTCACCAAGGCAGCATAGCATCAAATAAAAAAGTTTACAATAGGGCAGGGATGGTCAAAGATCATGATTGTGTGTCAAAGATTAGCGCCGACTTCAAAGCTTTTATGTTCATAAAGCAATTAATATATTGATGATAATAAAACAAAATAGAAAAAATGATAATGATAAGATTTCCAATATTATAACTAATATATATAATACATATTATAATTTTAAAATTTACCAAGAAATTAATGGTAAATAATTTAATATTATTTTTTACTTTGTAGTGATTTTGAAGTCGGTTTTTTTTTTGTTAAAAAGTTTTTATATCTTCCTTTTTAGAGAATATTTTTGTCATAGTATTTTTAAGGAAAATTTCAAACATGAAACTTTGTTCATACAAAATTTGTTTTATTAATCCCTGAAAGTTTGTTGGGTATTTTCCATTATGTCTATTTACAATTATTATTAAAGTGCCACGCCATTTTTCTAATCAAGCCCACTTTATTGATCGTACTTCATAATGATTCTACCTAGCCCTCTGCCAAATTTTAGTTTCCAAGTATTAATATTAACCGATATACATATATTACTTTCCTTAAAGTGCCACACCCTATGTACAATCTCGCCCAATTTTGTAATGATTCTATCTACCCACCTGCCTACACACAAAATATTATTAGTACGCTAGTGTCAATATTTACTGAGATATACTATTTTTATTTTATTATTTTATTTTTTTTATACTATTTTTATAATATTGCCACACCCCTTTATTGAATAATGCCCACTTTTTTGACCGTAATTTTGAATAACTCTGCCCTAGTGTCAACATTATTTGATATACAGTGTGTTTCTAATATTTACACACCCCTTTTTCAAATAACGCCCACTTTATAGAATGTAAGTTGTAATAATTGTGTCCACCCCTGTATTTTTACTGTAAATTTCAGTACCTTAGTGTCAATATTAACTGAAGTACAGTGTTTTTCTAATAGTGACACGCCCCTTTGTCGAATATCGCCCACTTTAAAAAAAAGAACCTTCGCGTTAATGGTATCTATCTGTTGACAAAAAATTAGGAAAATCGGGCAAGTGCCTTGGGAGTTATCATTGTACATACATTAAAAAAAAAAAACGGACAAATCAACGAACTTGAGAACCTCCTCCTTTTTGAAGACGGTTAAAAATAGTTATAACGAAGTTAAATAAAGAAAAAAGATATAGATTTAGTTCTTGAATTGATTGATTTCGATGATTTCAAAATGAGTTTTTACTTAAAAAATTTCTCTTAAAGTAAGAATCTTTGTGGAGGTTATTAAAAAGTGTGCTATTTGTATGACGTTCGGGTTGTAAGGATATTAAATGCAATGATTTTTGTCGAAATTATCATATATCTTGCACAAATATTTCAAATGCATAACTTTTATTTTTGCTCCTCATGATTTTTAAAGATTTTTCCGAACATTTGAACTTTATGGTTTTTTTGAAACTGAATTCGTTCTGTAAATATTGTATTTCCAATGATGATATAACTGCAGAAAGCAGAAATTCAACAAATATTATAAATAAACGTAACTGAAAAGATTTCATTCCTAAAACATGGGGACAACAATTAAAATTCAGTTGATTTGTGATGATAATAACCGATTCTTATACCATGAATCAAGCATAAAATAAATTCATGAGTTATGTAAATCAATCGCTTTTCAGCTTTCTGTATTTCTTATGAAAAACCAGTAAGCGGCATTGCCATCAGTGATTTTGGTTTTCGTGGAGGTATCGATACTTGTTTGTTCTTAATTAAAAAAAAACATTTTTTAAAGAATAAAAATTAATTTCTCACAGGTAATATTTATGAACATGCCAAAGTATTAAAAAAAAAAACAAAAAAAAAAATAAAAATAAATATAAAGAAAAACTGCAGCTCTTAAAAGTAAAACCAAAAAAAATGTTTGCTGCAATCACTGAAGAGTAAGACAGAAGAACGCAATTTATAGAATTTATAGGTTACGTCGTCATGGAGCTGAGACGAAGTGCAGTGCTTCCAGGATATGCTTCAGCACAATGTGCATTTATAATGGCGCACACACAAACACACACGTTTTATATATCTCTTTCATACAACTTTTTCCACATGAAAGTCGGAGTCAGTATATGTGTGTATATGTGTGTGGTCTTTGTGCTTGTGTTTGTTGGCAACGGTAATTACGATAAACAATCTTTGATCCTTGCGCAATATTTCCACGCGATTTCCTCGCTGAAGTTTTTGTTAAGAAGCAGTGAAAAAGAATCAAAAAACCAACAAAAAAAAAAACGAAAAGAAAAGAAATACAAGAACATAAAAGACAAAAAGAAGAATTTCTTACTCGAAGCCTAGCACATAAATTCATCCCATTCACCATCCTTTTCTCTTTCACTCTCTCTCTATATATCTCTCTCTTTCTCTCTCTCTCTTTTTAGCCGGTGTTGATGCTTTCAGGACTCTTCTGCTGTTTTGTGCGAAATCCTGCAGCTTATCTGCTGAATAAATAGATTCAAGTTTATTGAGTGTGTTTTTGTGTTTGTGTTTGTTGTTGAAGATATGTTGTTGTATGTGTTGCTGGAAACGGAAGGAAGCGCAATCAGCGTCAAGGCTGCACTGGCACACAAACATTAACACACACGCACTCAGCTGACTCTGATGAGTCGCATTGAAATATCTGGTGTCTGGCTTGAAGCAACTTTCGAGAATGATGAATATGTCAATGATGATGTTGCTGCTGCTGCCTGGCAACATGATGATGCTGATAATGATGATGCTGTTTATGTTGATTATGAAGCAATGTACACCACGTTGCCTAAAAGATGCCACAAAGCAGCTTTGAGGGTTAAGCATACCATACCGCCATCTATCGTGCATTTCGCAAAACACAGCAGCCGGAAGTTAAAGCTGAAGAAAATGAAGACAAAGTTGAAGACGTTGATGAAGCGCTTGCATCAGCAACAACTCAACTGATGGAAAAACAAAAATCAAATCCCTGTCAGAATAGCTGAATTCAGCGTGTGGGTAGTTCTGTTTTAGTGTGTTTATGTGTGTGTGTGTGTGTGTGTGTTAGTATGCGAGTGTTTGGTGCTCTGCGATCTAAGCCTACGAATATTTAATTGAGCTTCTAAATGTTGATGAGTTGCTTCAAACTTCAAATGCAGCGAAGCGTTTCCGCCAAATTGCCACTAATTATTTTCAATTTCCTTAGTATCCTGCCGGGATTTGTGCAAGTATTTGCCTCAGACGCAAATGCTTGAACTTTTTGAAAGTGTCATAAATTTTTGTTAAATTCTTCAAGCTTTTTAAATTGAATATTTCCAATTGTTTTTGCGATTTGTTTTTTTATATTCTGCAATATCCTGCTATCACTGTTGAAGTCCTGAGTGTGAAAATATTGCACCCATGTTTTTTACTTATCTCTTTTGGCCTTCACTGTCATGTCGTGTGCTTCGTTGTGCGTCATATGGAAATTTTGCATAAATTGTCAGCTTTTTCTAGTCGTTGACCGTCGTGTTTTTTGTTTTTTCTGGCCAATCCTTTTTGTATTGCCGCTGTAAGGCAATTTTCGTCATATATCTACGTTGCATGCATTCAAAATTTTACGAAGGCCTCTGAAATTTTTTTTCTCCCCAAATTTTTTGTGTTCTGCACAAATTCGTTGTGGCTGTTGTTTTTTGTTTTTCTTTGATGTCCTTGTTGCCGATAGACACAGCAGATGTCACTGCTGTCGTCCGATGACGTTTTTGGCATCAATTTTCAAATCTTTTTTCCTCTCTGTTGTGTCTTTTTCATTGATACATTCAAGCGTGCGTGCGTGCGTTTGCCTGAGTTATGCGTGCGTTGATTTTGCTTTAATTCATGCAAATGTAAGCGAAATTGAAGAGATCCCAGTCAGCCACAGGAACAATTTTTTATTTTTTATTTTTCTTCTTTTTTTCATTTAACTTAATAAATCTCAAGAGATCTTTTCTTATGATTGCTTAAACCCTTTTCATGTCGATTTTTTCTCTTTTCGAATGAGAATATATTTATCAAATGCATGAATCTTCTGAGTTCCCTTGAGACATTGAAATTTAGATTATTTTACCATAACAATTAATCCTTTACTTTTAATCCTCAAAGGAGCTAAAAATTTAGAGCGAGACTAGCAGGATAATGTTGTGAAAGACAATATTTTATGTTTATCGAAAAAATTAAAATATAAAAGCGAATAAACTATGCAAAGGTATATTTTAAAAATATTGTATCCTTATGAAAAGTGAAAATAACAGAACCAAACGAAGAAGCAGGTAAGATAAGAATGGGGCCTATGTTTTCTTAAAGTTTCAGATTTATTTGAGGTTCCCCATATGTCCGTTTTAGAGGTGGAAGTAAGACCTTTTTTGAAATTTTCAATTTCCAACATTTTTTCTTTAAGAATATGATGGTCCAGAAACTAGAGCAAGAGTAAAAGTAATAAATGGGGGAAAAACTAATGAACTAATAGTGTCAGCACACGATCAAATGCGATATCTCAAAAACCAAAAAATTTTATCAAATTTTCAATGGTTTACCATTCAATGGTTAATTGTAAAGATGAGATAATTTGATATTTATATAAGACTCACATCTTCTAAGATGCAAATAATATGACAATGGTATTTATATATGTCGTAAAAAAAGTTTTAGCCTACTTAAGGAGACTATGGAAATCAACTTATTTCGGATTTCGAATGGGTGAATACTAAACCTCTGCACAAATGCACTCGTTTTTTCCACAACAGTAGATCCAACAGTGCAGAGTTCAGAGCTTGACAGAACTCTGTTAGTCAAGCAGAGCTTATCCAAGTCATTTAATAACAACAAACAAGCACTGCAGAGCACTCGTCGACTTCAAAGAGAACTATGTTCGCCGTTTGCTTTAACAGAGCACGATGTTGTTTGTTTAATAAAATCAGAACAATTTATAACATTGAAAAATGCACCAATCACACCTAACACAGCAGAACCTTGGCGAAGTAATTATTTTTGTTTCGTAGTGAGTGGTGGTTTTTTACCAATTCTTTTAATTTTTATTTTTTTTGGAGAACATTTTTTAAATAATTGCTAAAAAAAATGGATGTAAATGACGTAAGTTATTAAAATTTTAATTTTATTACAATATTTAATATTTAATATTATATATTTATTATAAGGAATGTTTAATATAATTGATTTGTGTTTATTTTTTGTTCAATCATTAATTTATATATGTAAATTTTGCGTAATTTTTTTTCAAGTTGTAAAGTTTGTTTGTTAGTTTTTGTTGTTAGTTAATGTTGTTGCTTGTTTTCTTTTAATCATTCCTTTTTGCACGTCACTTGTTTATTAATATATATATATTAAGCACAGTTAACGTGTGCATTATTGCTACTTTTTTCAATTCTTTGCTAAGCGTTAACCCTTTAAGCGGCAGAGCCTAGGCAGTAGTTATTATAGAAATTAGTTATAGGAAGTAATTATTTTTATTTCGTAGTGAGTGGGGTTTTTTTTTGACAATTTTTTGAATTTTTTTTTTGTTTTTTTTGAGAAAATTTTGTAAATAATTGCTTAATAGAATTATTTAAATTTTAATTTTATTATCATGAATGTTTAACCAAGATAGCGCCAGACATTTTTTTTTTATTTTGTGGTTTTATTTTGTGCAACAACCTGAAATTTTAAAATCGGATTTCAAAATACAAAGAGAAATAATGATGTACGAAAGTTAAATAATAAAGTTAAATGGAAAGTTTTAATATTTTGCAGTGGTGGGATGTTCACAAAATGAGTTTCCCCTACTTAATAAAATGAGTTGCAGCATTTTAGCTACGCCAGCAAGCAGCTCAGCTTCGGAAAGAGTTTTTTCCGTAGCTCGAAATTTGATTTCCGAAAAAAGAACTAGCATTGATTCAAGCTCTATTTCGGTAAACCAAATAATGTTTTTGCACTCGAATATAAACAAATTGGACATGAGCAAAGAATTGCAAAAGCAACTAACAAATAATTAATTTTATTTTTTAGTTTCAAAACCGTTTTCCCAATACATTCAATATTGCTAAAACCAATTACACTTACAATTTCTCTAATTAACTTTACTGATAACATTTGAAACATTCACCAGTAACAAAACTTTAATCCAAAAATAACAAATCACTACTAATAACTAATAACTTAACGCGTCCGTGGCGTCCGTGGCGTCCGTGGCGTAGTTGGTTAAAGTGCGTGGCCGCTATGTCAACGAACCTGGAGACCCGGGTTCAAACCCCAGCAGCGACAGAAAATTATTTGAATTCAAATAATTTTTCTGTACGGCCGCCACCTCTCTGCAGACAATGGCAAACCCCAGAGAGTAATCAAAGTGCCATGTAAAGCTTCTTGAGAACAAGAACCATTCCGTTCATCGCCGTTCGGAGTCGGCGTTAAGCATGTAGGCCCGGCTCTCGGTCAATTGTGTACAAACTTAATAACACGCACAACACAATTGATCATAAGAAGCTAGGTCAAAGTCCTTTCAAGGGCTTAAATGGCCAGTTATTTATTTTTTTTGTTTTTAATAATAACTTAACAAACAATATCACCAATAACAACAAAACTTACATCTACGACAATTTAATGACAACAAAAAAAAAACATCACCACAATAGACCAACAATCACACAAACACCAATGCTACCATAAACAACAAACGAAATCATCATCAGCAACAATATCAACAATCCAACATAATAATAAACTAACTACATCAGACTTACAATATAACCACAAATAATAAAAGTTAAAACACACCTACAACTACATTATTGTAGTTTTAATTATTGTTATTTTATATAATTTGATGAATTTCTTATATTTTGTTACTTACAAATTTTTAAAATTGTAACTTGTTTTTCATTAAATATTATTATCAAAACGGAAAACATGCATTTTAATACAAAACAAATAAGTTTTCTATTATAATTTGAATAATTAATAAGAAAATCACTTTTTTTAGCTTTTTAAATATATGCACCTAATGATTTTTTACAAGAAAATGTATAGTATGAAACTTAAATAACACAGCATAACTTCAAGCGTTCTGCTGTTGTTTACATAACTTTCGAGTCAGTGCAGACTTCTTTTCCGAATCGTGCATAACATTGTTTTGGTTTTAGTCTGTTCTTGTTCTGCTCAAGCGACGAGTGCTCTCTGTAGTGTTAGGCTTGATTTCATTGATGAGAGCAAAACATAGCAAAAGCTTGCACTACAAACGAGTGCTTTGAAACGCATTTCAAGCGCACTCGTGCAGAGGTTTAGTGAATACCCATTATTATAAGTATGGATTATTGGTCAAACATGCCCACATAGTGGCCCGCATGGCCCACGTGGCTCTTCATACAAATTTTTTTCTATCTTAATTTTGTCTTTGCGATGAGCCAAAACCAAAGAACGCTTGCAAAAAACAACAACACAAACCGCACTCGTTCAGTGTTCAGTGTTCAGCACATTTTCCAGCGAACTTTACAAAAACAAATGAATGCAAAGCCAAAATAAAAAACGCACACTCGATGATGTCGATGCTGATTGTCCCGTTACGTGTGTGTCGAGTAATTTTTCATGCAAGCATTGTTATTGTAATAGAAATTAAAACTGGCAGTGTGCTTCAGGATATGTAATTTTATTGCATTGTAATTGTTTTTCTTTTTTTTTTTTGTTTTGTTTGATTTTTTGTCAAAAACAAGATTGAGAAACATTTTGTGTTTGTTTTTTAGTTTTTTTAAACATTGGCCCGCGTTTAAATTTCTTGGGCCCCACTGTTGTAGGTTCTTGGTATGGTAGAAAGACGATCAAAGTCCACTTGAAAGTCACACGAGCAAATTTTACGATCTTTAAAGGCTACGGGTACCGGAATGACCGAACGAATCCGACTCAAAATCAGGGTGCGAAGAACGTTTGAAATATAATTGTTTTCAATTATCGTTCTCTTCACATAAAATTGTGCTTGCATATTCTTACGAACGAATAAAGAACGCTCTGCTTGCGTCGTTATATTTATCACTGATAAATTTGTCAGCTTCGTATTTTTTCGGACAAATTTTTCACACAACAACAAAAAACAACGAACGTTCGTTTGCTATCGTTCATTTATTATGAGCGTTTGAAGAAAAAATTCAGGAACGTTCGTTTGTACCTGTGTCGCCAGATGAAATTGCCACCAAAATTCTATTTCTCTGTGGTATTTTTTGGTATTTTGTGGTAATTTGAGGTATTTTGTGGTATTTTGAGGTATTTTTTTCCCACGCGTGGTAAATATCGCACATGTGGTGTTTTTTAAGGCAATAATTTTCAATAAGGCAAAAATAAAAACGTGTACACGAAAAATCAACACAAACCGACGGCGCATGCACAACAGCGATAAAATTATTTTTTCTTCAAACGCTCATTAGAAATGAACGATAGCAAATTAACGTTCGTTGCTTTTTGTTGTTGTGTGAAAAATTCATCCGAAAAAAATTCGAAGCTGACAAATTTATCAGTGATAAATATAACGACGCAAGCAGAGAGTTCTTCTATCGAGTGCGAACGTTCATCTATTTTGGCTCATATTACACGGTGCCCGTTTGCCCGGCGTGCAATGAATCTTTTTTACTCTCTTCCACATTTTGCACGCTGGTATGTTACACGGCAGAAAAAGAACGGCGGACAGATTTTGACGTTTCATTCATTCGACTCCTTTTTCTCCTACACTTTATTTCGTACTATATAATAACGTATAAAAGTAATAAAAATAATTATGTGTTGCGATTCATATATAACTATACAGAAACCATGAAAGTTCTATGAAATATAAATCTATCGTCATATCGACGCAATAATTTAAATATTTCAAATTAAATAATATTATTTCCTATTAATCTCAAATAATTATATTCATTCGCTTAATATATCTTGTAATTAGTTTTAAAATAAGTAATATTTTATCTTAAGTAGTCTGTAAGAGTCATACTCTGTTTGATGAAATGAAATAAATAAATAAATATGTAACTTTGTCCTTAAAAAAATGGTTTTATTAATTTCTGAAAGTTTGTTGGTTATTTTCAATTTGTGTCTCTTTAAAATAATTGTTAAAGTGCTACACCCTATGTATAATAGACATGTGCATGGGTGTATAATAAACCTGTTTCAATACACTCACTCTAGTTTAAATTACTTACTGTCGCATGCTCTCAACTTTCATAATCGAATGTTTCATAATCGAATATTATATATTATTATGAATATTAATAATAAAATTATATATTATTATTATGTTAAAAAATGTATTCGATATCAAAACTTTACCATGCATGGGCGGAGCCACACCCCCTTGACCAATGCCTGTTCAAGTTTTTTAGTAGAAATACATCACCAAGTGGCAACTCCATACCGAGTTTCATTATTATGCGGAATTTAGTTCCAAAGCTATTTGATATCATAAGTTTAACTTATATGGGCGGTGCCATGCCCACATGTCCAATGCTCACTCAATTTTTCCAGTCAAAGGACAGGACTAAATAGTACATTCTTACCGAGATTGATGTGTGACTAATAGTTCGAAAGTTATACCAAAAATTTGGGCAGCCGAAAAAGTGCCACGCCCTTTGTCCAACGCCCATAAAATTTTACCAGTGGAACGACACAGGTAAATCGAGGTCGAACACCTAACTCCAATGTTGTGCGTGCTATAATTCCAAATTTATTCGATATTGCAGATTCAAGCTGCCACGCTCCTTGTGCAATACTCGCTGCATCACTTGTAGTTAGTGATTGTTGCTCTTTTCAGTACTCATCACTATAGCATAGCTTCAATTGCTTGAATTTAATTTGAAAACAGATTTTAACACTCTACATCAAGCAATTGTTTTGTTCTGTAATTTGAAAACAGATTTAAAAAATGAATACGGAAATTGATTTAAATGTATTAACTTTGGAAGTCATTGATGCAGCAAAACAATATGCGAATAGAATAAAATTTTTGAATAATACTCATAGAAGAGTTTTGCAGAGATTTGCAGCCATGGTGAGCGATATGCTTAGATTCCAAGATGCCAATAAAAGAAAAAGATCCATTTGGATAAAAAAGTGGCACCAGAGAAGATCCTGTTATGGTTCCTACACTCAGCTTGCAGCGGAATTACGTGAAGAAGACACTACAGCACATAAGAACTATTTTCGCATGACAGACGATCAATTCAACATTATTCTGGAACTAATCAGAAACGATATTGCAAAAATAGATACTGTGATGAGAAAAGCAGTGAGTCCGAAAGAGCAGCTTGCAGCAACACTAAGATATTTGGCAACTGGAGAATCGTACAAAAGTTTGGAATACCACACACGACTTTCACATAGTTACTTAGTACAGTGTATTCCAAAAGTTTGTGCAGCAATTTGGAAAAACATGAGAAATCTATATTTAAAGGTAAGTTGTTAAAAAAGTAAAGATTTTATTGAATTTTTGGTTATATTATTTATTGAAAAAAAATACTTCAAAGCTACTTTACATTGCTTTATTTTAAGTCTTCAATGACTATTTTTATATACTATCAATATGTATATTAGAGTGGGTCGCTAAAAATACGTGTTCGATAAACTCGGCCTAAAATGTACCTTAGGTCTTTGTTGTACCCTCCATAAAACGATTTCGCAATGTGTTAACCCTTAGGCTTTGTTTCGCTATATTTAAAAAAAAAAAAACCAAAATGAAAGATTCAAAAACGATTACTATCTGCATAAAAAATTTTGAGAAACTTGCTCGTTCTGTATGTATGTCAAAATTATTGACAAAAATCACAAGTCAAAATTTTTTATGCGGATAGGTATCATTTTTGAAGCTTTCATTTTGGTTTTTTTTTTTAAATACAGCGAAACAAAGCCTAAGGGTTAACACATTGCGAAATCGTTTTATGGAGGGTACAACAAAGACCCAAGGTACATTTTAGGCCGAGTTTATCGAACACGTTTTTTTTTTATGGAGACCGACCCGTTCTAATGTATATGTACATTTTTTAAAAACAAA
Source organism: Pherbina coryleti (assembly GCA_943735915.1). NCBI lineage: Eukaryota > Metazoa > Arthropoda > Insecta > Diptera > Sciomyzidae > Pherbina > Pherbina coryleti. The sequence goes on from OX030951.1 coordinate 27,288,762, forward strand.
TAAAGAATAAATATCAATAAAGTCTTTAAGACAAAAAAAAAGTTCCTAAAAAACAAACCAGTCTTCAATGACTTATACCATATTTCAGTCTTCAATGACTCTTTGGTTAATACTAATGTTAAAAAAATAATTCTATTGTTTACAATATATCATCTTCGTCAATAACACCATTCATTGCTTGACTAAGTATATCAATGCTGGTAAGAGGTCTGTTTGAAACCTCCCTGTCTTTTTTTTTTCCTTCACGCAGCGCTCTTTGTATGATTTCAATTGTTTCATCAGCAACGTCTTCATTATTGAAAGTGTTGAGAGTCTCAATCATCTGTTCTCCGAACCACTCATACCGTCGTGGTCTAGAAGTGATGCTGACAAGTTCGACTAGATCTTGAACACCTTGCCTTAGTGCTTCCGAGGCTTTTCGTTTTCTCGCTCCTTTGCTTGTGGAACTCTAAAAATAGAAAAAGTTGAAGATAAAAATATTAGTGATAATGCACAAAGTATTATTTATAAAGTCACTTAATTTGTATAAATAATGTAACTCAAAAAGGATTTTTCAGTTTCCAGATTCTCACATGGAATGGTCACAAATCAGCAAAAATTTTGAAATAAAATGGAACTTCCCTCTATGCCTGGGTGCCCTAGATGGAAAACATATAAATTTTTATGCTTCTGAAGGACATGGTGCCTACTTTCATAATTATAAGGGCACAGATAGCATAGTACTACTTGCACTTGTTGATGCGAACTGCAAGTTCATATATGTTGATGTTGGGTGCAATGGAAGAGCAAACGACGGAGGAGTGCTATCCCAATCTTCATTGCAGCGAATTATTGACAATGGAGCCGAATTCTTTCCTTCTGACAAAATTATTGGCAACAATAGATCACTTTCTCATGTTATAGTAGCTGACAGTGCTTTTGCCCTACATAAGCACATCATGAAACCTTTTTCTCACCGGACAAATGATGAGGATAGAATCATTTATAATAAACGGCTCTCACGAGCAAGGCAAGTCGTAGAAAGAGCTTTTGGAATTTTGTCGGGAAGATTTCAAGTACTAAAGAAGCCAATAAATTTGCGAAAATTGCAAAGTATTGAAGATATAGTGCTTTCATGCTGCGTACTTCACAATTTCCTGACAAACTTTGTCGAACCAGTAAATGAAATACCAGACTACGTTCCTGCAATTGAAGCACAGAACAACAGCCCACAAATGATTCGCACTTCATTTATGGAGTACTTCAATGACGAAGGAAAGTTAAGTTGGCTAAGCCCTTAATAAAACAGGCCGATTGGATGTTAAAAAAATAGTAATAAAAAACAATAACTCACAGAAGCAGACGCGTTTAGATCATCACCACCTTCTTCAGCCTCCTTTGCGTACAAATGGTCATTGTTCTGAAAGAAATAAAATGTTGCACAATAAAATATAACAATTTAATCAATACTAATAAGCATTACATTATTTTCTGGAGGGAAATTTTCTAAATTAGATCTTCCCTGCCTTATCTCCACAAAAGGCTTCAAAAAATGTAGTTGGTCATAAAACCAAAGAGTTGGTTTTTTGACATCTTCAGCACCAGCTCCAGAGCGCTTGCTACACTCAATTTGCCTCAATTCTCTCCTGAACTGACCTCTCAAAGTCTGAATTTTATTCCGAACATCTTTTATAGATGTTAGATTGGAATAGACGCCTTGAGGTCTTCCAGAATTGAGTGCAGCGCACTCTCCTTCTTGCTTCGATTTAAATAATTTTTATCGCGCACATCCCACAGTTCACGCTTTGCCTCCAGCAACGAAATCAGCGTCTCCACTTCTAATCTTGTGCTCGCAGCCATTATACACAGGTCTATAATAGAATTCATGATGTATTCATTTATTTTATACATTAATTTAGAGTATTTAATAATTACCAAGTCTTGTTTTAAAATATCTGCTAACGAAATTCGCAGTTTTTTTGTTGAATTTGGTTAAATAACTTGTCAAAAACAAGGGTTTCCTACAACTATTTTCTTCATACTATTATAGTACAATAGTAGCACTTTTCTTCAAAAAATGTACTTTTTAGCTACTTAAACGGCCAAGTCTTTAATTTCACAACCCAGCAACACTGTTTTGCACGATGTACGCTGTATCGACACCGGGCTAGAATGAACATATTTTGCCCGCTGTTCCAAATGTTCATCCTCTCACACTCTCAATTGTTTTTGACAGTTTTACGTTAAAAGCAACAACAAAATCGATTGTACGCCGGGCAAACGGGCACCGTGTAATATGAGCCTTTGAAATTTTTCGTTTGAAATTTTACTCACAAAGCAAAAAACGAGCGAGAAGATCGTATTTTAATTAGGCCTGTGCGAGTAGCTTCGAGTACGAGTCGAGTCGAGTAGTGCAACTCGACTCGATTTTCGATTCGAATAACTCGGTGTTTCGATTAACTCGAAATTACGAGTTACTCGAGAAATTATCGATTAACTCGAGATGTTTTCGAGTAACTCGGGATATTTTCGTACAATTTCGAGTATTTTTTTACTCAGTGGTTGTTTATTATTTTTATTCCATGTTCTCAGCTTAACTCAAACAGGGTTACCCCTTTTCTAATAATACATAAATATTAGTTTGTAATGATAGGTTGGGTGAAAGAAACTACTTTTCCCTTAAATTCTATCAAAAAGTCAAAAGAATAAGAGAAATACAAGTCGAAAGAAAGAGAAATACAACTAGATTTGTGCATATAAATTTTCTCATAATTTTTTATTGCTGAACTGACCATTGAAATGAAGTTAAATTTCTTTTTATAAATTCTTATTCATAAATAAAAAAAAAATAAATTAACTACTGGGTGTTTCCACTGATGAGTGAAAGCACTCACATACATTCATATTTCTGATCACACCACATGCATATGTTTCCATGTCGATTGAGATCAGTGTTGTGACTGTAACGCAAAGAAATAAAATATGTTAGGCAATATTATTTCTTTGTCCCTAAACCGGCAATATAACTATTTACTCAGCAGAAGTAATAACTTCCAGTAATGTTGTTACTTTTTGGCTAAATATTTAATTACGATTATATACAAGATAGACTTAATTGCTTTATTTCAACGTTTTTTTCTATATGTTAAAATTTAATTCAAAAGAGAATAGTAATCTGTTACTAATTACCTTTAATTTCGAAATAATATAACATTATTACAGTCGGTAAAATGTTATAAGTGATTTTAAATATTACTTTAAAAAAAATATGTCACAACACTCAAAATACTCGAAAACCACCGAGTTACTCGAGTACCATCGAGTTACTCGAATAATCGAGTTATTCGAGATGAGTTTCGATTCGAGTTACTCGACTCGAATCGTGCCGAGTTACTCGAAGATCGAACTACTCGTACAGGCCTAATTTTAATCATTTGCAAACGAATTTTTCCGCACCCTGCTCAAAATTCAATTGGATATAATAAGTGTAGCGTATAGTAGATATTTAAGATGGTGCATCAGAAGCTTTTTTGAAAAGCCACACGAGTGAATAATATGATTTTTTGGAATAGCATCGTGTTACAAAAATGAGCTTTTGTTCTGTCCTATGAACCAAATATACCTTTCGGAAAGGGAAGGAATAATAAAAACATATCTGTATAGTTGGTTTTCAGGTACGCGTTAGATTTTTTTTTATGTTTTAACCCTCTAATTCATGATTTTTGAGTGCGAAAAGCTCACTTTTAGAAATTCAACTGACAATAATTACAAACGCTAAGTAAGAAAAAATTTCCGTTACAAAAAATGTTACCTGAAGTGCATAGAACTGATATATAATCTATGATTTGAATTCTAATTTGGAAAAAATGGTTTTCAGTTCTAGATTTGTATACAAACGTAAGTGTGCCTAAAGGCATTGTTATGCAGTAGAAGGTTAAGATCTGTGGTGCCACATAGAAAGATGGCTCCATATATGTATTTGTTGGAAAAAAAAGGAGTTGTTGGAAATTGATAAAACTTCATTACTAAAAGTATAATGGTACGCTGGTTACAAAATTGGTATCGGTTTTATGTACCGGTGTCGTTTTTTTTTTTTGTTTTTGAGTAATTTTGTTAATACCTAAATACACGTGTATTTTTATTTTTTTCCCCCTTTCCGAAAAGTTGTATTTGGGTCATAGGACAAAATGTGTGTCATACTGTGTAATATATTAACTAACGGTTGCCCTTTAACCCTAGCAGAAGTTAATTTTAACCTTGTTTCCTTTAAAAATATCATTGTTTCCTTCCAAGCAAAGCGATGGACTTGCTACCCTTTTGAGCAAGTCAAACTTACATGTCTACCTCAAGCATGCTCTCATATAAACATAGTGTCAATTTTAATAGTATAGTGGATGACAAGACAAATCTTGCTTGGCACTAATAATTGCAGGTTGGTTGTTGTCCCGCATTGGCCTGTGCGCTTAGCATACGCCTGGAATTGATCTATTGTTATTGTGGTGTGTTGTTGTTGTTTTTGCAGGTTGCTCTGGATTGCTTACTGTTGGTAGAAGAGGGGGTTATACAAGTATCATTTTATCTAAATAACTTTTCTGAACTCGTTTAAAATCACAAAAAATTTTATTCGGTTCTAAAATGAGTTTTTAATAAATGTCCCAAAAGATTTAAAAATTTCACTACTCCACAAATTTTCGAAAACTTGCACCACAACGAATTGCGATAAAATTTTCTATAGTAAAATTTTCCATAGAATCCGAATATCGTAATGATTTTTTTCGATTGGCTCCAATTTTTTATTAAAGTGGAAAAATTAAAAAAATCCATTATTGGGAGCACATACTTTACATAAATGCTTGTAAAAACTTACATGTTCAGTCAATGAATTTTAATTTAATTGCAAATTAAAGAGCAGAGTCAGATGAAATTTTTAGCTATAACATATGCCAATAGCATCCGTGATATGGCTGTTATGATCGCAAACAGGTAAAAAAAATCACTTTTTTCGTTTTTTTATAAACATGTTTTATGTTTGAAGCCCTATATCTCGAAATAATTATATAGGAGAGAAAAAGTTAGTCCTCTTATGTGATAGAGAATTTTATTACAAAAATGTCAAGTATATATATGTTTAAAGAAAAGTCATAATTCACTAACTTTTTTAACATCAATGCAAAAACCATTTTTTGTTAAAAAAATATTTTATTGCAGTTAAATTAAGAAATGCATACACACAATGATTTGTTTTTTACCACTGGGTTAAAAATGGGTCGCTGAATCCGAATCCGACGTCAGAATTTCAAAATTATGATATTTTTACAATAGCCACCTAGTAATATATTTTTTTAAAGAGCTTAAAACATAATCTATGAGTTTTAGGGGGTCGCTGATTTCGAATCAGATGTCAGAATTTTAAAATTTGAGATGGCTTATAGGGTTGCCACCTATTTTTTTTTATTTTTACGAATTCGGTGCTGAGGCGAACACTAGGTAAAAATGCGTCGCTGAATCCGAATCCGTTGTTAGAATTTCTAAATTGTGAAATTTTTAACCCTATAGGGTTGCCATATAATCATATGCTTTTTTAAGAGTTGTAAACATTATCCAAAGTTTTAGGAGGTCGCTGATTTCGAATCTGATATCAGAATTTTAAAATTTAGGATGGCTGATAGGGTTGCCACCTAAGTTTTTTTATTTTTACAAATTTGGTGCTGGGGCGAACACTAGGTATCCGTATAGGGTTGCCAAATTTCAAAATTATGAAATTCTGATTCAGATTCAGCGACCCATTTTTAAATGGGTAAAAAATGCAAGAATTCTCAAAGACGGCAGAAAAAAATGCAGAATTTTTTTGAGAAAAGAATACGCCATAAGAATCCACATGCCATCCACATATAACGATCTCTTAACGACAAAAATCCAGTCGCAAGTAATGTCAAACGTATAAGCTTGGCTAATGTGCATGTTCTCAAGAAGCTTAACCTGACATTATTTGCTCTCTAAGATTTACCGTTGTCTGCAGAGAGGTACCGACCAATCAGAAAAAATAATATTATTTGAAAAAAGTTTTCTGTTGTTTCAGCTGGGGTTAATCATTGTGTTTGATCGTATTTTAATCATTTACGATATGAGGTTCAATATTAAGAGAGGTCGAATTGTAGATTGTAACATAGGAACACGTTATTTTTATTCAAAGTACGTTCGTCTTAACGCGGTTGTAACTAATTAGATTTTAAGCAATTTCCTGAATTATTTCTAAGAGAACTACAAACTAATTTGGGAACCATTCAAAAAACATACCCAGCTCAATATAAAATTTATTTATTAGGCAAATAACGTGGGTAGTATCGAATCATTTTTTTTTTTTCATACCGTACTTGAATTGCTTTTACAAGAAACCTTACGTTAATGTTTAATTCTTGTTGCTTTCTCTTCTTATGATAATTTGTGTGTTCAAGTCTTGAATTGTCAAGTAGTCGGTTTGTAAATTGATGTTGTAAAGTAAATATTTGACAAAGTTGTGAGGAGTGCTCAACAATAAAATGTGTCTGTTGTGGCAAAACGTGGTAGCAGTTATGCAAAGAGTTAAAAAAATATTGAAACTTTAAAACAACAGTTTTTTTTTTTTTTTTTTTGGAAACACGTAGGCTGCTACTTATATTTCAGGATCTCGCAACGCTAATGTCAAACAAAATTTTCCATTGAAATGTTTGGTAATTTGGAGCTTATACGCTTATGCTTATATATCGCATTACAATTTTTTTCGAATTTCACATTCTAAGAGGTCTCAAAAGAAAAAAAAAATAGAAAAAAAATAGAAAAAAATTCGTGGTCTCAAGCTGGTATTTTAAATAAATGCATTTATACAGGGTGTTGTTCAGAATATTTGAAAAATTCAAAATGAGAAAATTGCCTTCGGTACCATTTCTGTTACCCGAGATAGAAAATCTCATATTAATTTTTTTAAAAAGGGCAAAACTAACGTTCAAGTAATTTCTCAAAAAAAAAGAGAATGCATTTGTGAAATGTATGGTTATTATTAATTCGCTATATTTAAGGAATACGTTAACACTATAATCAATACAACCAAAATTTAGACTATAAGGTAGCAATCAAAAGTTATGCGCCATCTCGTTTATAACTTTTGCTTCGGATATCCTTCACATAGGACATTATGAACAATAATCGTGAGTGACATCATGATTGGCAAAATATTGTTACTTTAAGTCTATAGTTTCTTTTGCGCTAAGACACATGTAGTTTTTTTAAAAAAATCAAAACATTTTAAGATATAAAATTAAAACATTACAGTTATATTTAACTGGTTTTCTCAAAAAGTTTTCTCTTGTCCTTGCTAGAGAGTAAGACATCCTTTTTTTCCTATTTTTTTTTTGTGTGATCTTGGCAACCCCATGTAACTTTTGAGATCTCTTAGAACACGATCTAAATTTTCAGTACGCCCTAATTTACAGTGCTTTTAAAACTGTATTTCAGCAAAGCAATAGAATTAACACGTGAACATTTTTGTGTTTTTTTTACAACTTTGGATGTGAATTATCTTAACAATAGTGCATCGTTTAACTCAATTCGACTTTTGGCGATGAAGCACCATCAAAAACCTCTGTATATCGGTGGTACACATAATTCAAGAGAGGCCGTAATTTTGCTCATTGACGAATTGTGTGAAGGGCTCCCAAAATCTGTTGTTGTGCCATAAAATATTGGTTCTGTGCATGAACCGTTAATGCTTGATCGTCATGTGAAATACCGTGAAATTAAGGCATCCCTGGACATTACTCACCTGACGGTACAACTTGAGACACGTAGAATGGTCAATTCGAAATGGTACACAGCCATTCGTTTGTCAGAAGTATTTCGTGAAATGAAAAAAACAAACAAGTGCTGATTAATAGTTCAGATTATTCTTCATCAAGAATATTCGAGCTCCCACACATCAGCTTAAAGGAAGGCATTTTCGATAGATGTATCGTACTGTCCTTATTTGGGGCCCAATAACATCTTTATGTTCCCGAACATCAAGGACAAACTGCGCAGACAACGATTTTCGACGCCACAAGAAGCCGTTGATGCGTTTAAAAACTACACGCAGAGAAATTTTTCGTTTACCACAACTGAAAAATTCACCACCTATACTTCGTTTGCGAGCTGTATTTATCGCAAACGAATATTCAGTTGTCACAACTTAAAAATATATCTTATATACATATATATACCGCAAGCTATTTCGGTCATTATTATTTATTATATTATTAATAAACCTTCTCTTTATGTCCGTCCGTCTTCTTATGGATTGCATCTCCGTTGCTATCTCCGTCCGCGTATGTATTAAGCAAACTACCAATTTCTTTATATAGTAACAATTTGTCCAAAAAGTAACTCTAAACTATAAGCGTTATGTTAATACAACGAAGGGAAAAATAAACAAAATTTTCAGTTGGGAAAAACGAAGTTTTCAATTGCTGCAATTTAAAAATCACTCACGTTTATGACAAACGAAATTAATTTTCTGCAACTGTTAACGCGTTTCTCGCAACTGAACTGTTATTATGTCAACTGTTGAAACGTTTGCAAATAACGATTTCAAGCACAACAAACGAAGTTCGTTTGCGGCAAACTGGCGATAAACGTTTTTTTTCTTTGCGTGTATGTTTGGGAGATGTCTCAAGCGAAATGGGATAAATGTTATGGCAAATGGTTTGAACGCATGCACAAAATATATTGATCATAAAGAAGAAACAAACACAGCTATTTTGAATGAAAAAAAAAAATCGGACTTTATATCTATTCCCGAAATATATGTAGCAACCCTGGTATTAGTAAAAACTTTTTTCAATAGAAAATCTGGACATTTTTAGTTTATTAGCAAAACACTAAATGTGTGAAATTGTTCGAGATGGGGACTGCGTCTGCAAATGACTGCAATTGTAATTTTTAACTTTGTGGATTCCCCTAAATATATTTTTCTTTTATCTCATTAAGAAGTTTCATGGATATGCTAACGAAAAAATATTTTAAGAAATTCGTGGTATGAAAATCAAAAAACGCATGCAAGTTCTACTAATAACTGTCTACTAATAACTGTAAAAATTTAAAGCTGTGTTCTAGAAATGAGTTCGACATAGAGAGAGTTTCGTTGTATGTACAGAGAGTTGTATAGAGAGAGTTCGATTATGTTCTTAAAAAAAAATGTAAGACAAATTTTATTGAATTATTTTTAAAGTTTTATTATTTGTTTTGTATTTTTTGTTTTTTTTTTTTTAACTTGATTTATTTTTATAAAATTTTTTATTGCATGTAAACGAAAACAAAAGCCAACAACCAACAAGTGTCCAAAAGAAATAAAACAATACAACACAACAAAAGGAAATTCCCTGAAGCCAAACTAATTTGCAACAATGCATTTACAGTAAGCAAAAAAAAAAAAAAAACAAAATTGGCAGCACTGTTGGGCATCAAAATTTTTTGCACGTGTTTGTGGCGTACGTGTGTTTGTGTCTGTATTACTCAGGTCCTGCCATCAGGTAGAAAATAATTATTTTGCAATCGATTGTTGTGAAATTTCGAAATTTGACCGCGGGGTTCTTGGGCATCACACACACATTTAACTGAACGCATACACACAGAGTACACATGTACACACACACTCACGCTCACTCGCTTGCTTGGCTTGAATTGAATTGGCGTGTCTGTTGTTCGTTTTACGACCTTTCGACGTCCGTCATATAATTTTAAGGTCATCCTGCTCATATTTGTTTGATGTAGGTACGCCTGAAGGGGGCCAAAATGACTGCAAAATGGCTGTCAGGTTGTCAGGCATCCATTTGTATAAATATCATTTTATTTACTTAAGTTTAACCAGCCGTCCAACATTCGCTCAATGGTGCTCGCCAGGGCATAATTTTTAAAAAAATTCAACATAAGCTTGTAATTTATTGTGTGACCTTATTGTACGTAGTGGTAAATTTATTTGACACATTAATGAATTGATTGAGTGAGAACACAAATTATGTTTTTTTGTCATAAAGGTAAAAATAATGAGAAAATTTTCTAAATTCTGTTATAATACATAAGGTTAGGGACAAACTTGACATTGCAACGAATTCTGTTGGTAAAATTCCTTTGGAACTTGTCCAGTGAACCATCAGTGTATCAATTTAAATTCAATTTTGAAACTTTTCATGTAAAAAGGTACGTTTTCAGCAATATTTTTTTTTTTAAATTCTTTCAATATTTCGTTAATAAGTTTACAGAAGTTTTAAAAATTTTACTTGTTTTTTTTTTTGCAAAAAAACTTTGACACATTGCGTGCCAACGCTGTAATCGGGAAAACAGCACAGATAATATGAATAAGAATAATTATATAAGAATAAAATAAGATTAAATAAATAAGAAATACAGCGGCCCAGCTAGCATTTTCAATAGTAGACGACTCTTCCGGGCGATTAAATACATCGTAGGCGATGTCGTATTCTGATCGCGCAAGTTCAGTACAACGGGAGAAATTGTGTCAAGCCGGTGACGCTTCCATTTGAGTCGTCTACGATGCGCAGCAAAAAATCGTGTAAGGCGCTTTTATTCCTACTTCAAACGATCCTTCAATCAATCGCCTAAATAAGTCATAAATACCATTTTTAAGAGTCTTATGCGATTTTTGGCAACTAGCACTCTTTATATGCTCGCCAAGATGCGTGAACGACGATTCACTCGTCCAAAAATCGTCACAACGACTCGCAATAGCATCATTTGGAAGAGCAAAATAAAATTCTACTTAACAATCGTCTGGACGATTAAAAAAAGAATCGCGAAATGATCGCGCTCGTCATACAATCTTCCAAATGCTAGCTGGGGGGTATTATATTTATATAGAGCCTGAACATAATCAAAAATCGTTGCTGCTGCCGATTTTTGTTGTTGGAAAATACATACAAAATGTAGAAAAAAACGCAACTCTTTTTCCGCAACGATAAGAGCCCGAACAGAATCAAATATCGTTGCGATTTGCGATATCGCAAAGCAATAGAATGCATGCAAATGTATGAACACGTCCAGAATGAAATCGCAGGTCAGCAGTCGCAACGATATATCGCACAATTAGAATCTATTCTATTTTTTCTCTTGCGACCGACGATTCTCTCTCTGAGTGCCATTAGTGTTGCCATATTTTTGCTAAGAATTGGCTGTCATGAAATTTGCCTGGTTTTTTGTTATTTTCTGACATTTCTTGTTTGTGTGTGTTGTATTCACACAATTGAAGAGACCAATACATTGAAATGAAATAGAAAAAATAAATAAAAAAATAATAAATAAAAGAAACTTTGAGTCGTAAGTCGCAATCGCATCATTCTGGACGTGTTCTCTGCGATCGACGACCAGAGAGGATCGGCGGTCGCAACGATATTTGATTCTGTTCGGGCCATGGTATAATAATACAAGGTAGCATTGACAGTGGCTTGGGAAATCATATACTGTCAAAAAATATACTCAAAAAGAGAGCGCTCACACTCCGCCTTTGAAAACACAAGCAATGTTGAAAACGTTGAAGTGAAAAAAAAACAACAACCACAGCAGCTGCTGATGTATTTCCACAAAAAGCTGTTTTTGACAGTTTATGTTTTCCTGTTGAAGAGAAAATAAGCAGTTGTCAATGCTACCATGTATTATTATACCATGGTTCGGGCTCTAAATCGCACAATTAGAATCTATTCTATTTCTTCTCTTGCGACCGACGATTCTCTCTCTGAGTGCCATTAGTGTTGCCATATTTTTGCTAAGAATTGGCTGTGTTTCAAGAAATTTGCTAGGTTTTTTGTTATTTTCTGACATTTCTTGTTCGTGTGTGTTGTATTCACACAATTGAAGAGACCAATACATTGAAATGAAATAGAAAAAATAAATAAAAAAATAATAAATAAAAGAAACTTTGAGTCGTAAGTCGCAATCGCATCATTTTGGACGTGTTCTCTGCGATCGACGACCAGAGAGGATCGGCGGTCGCAACGATATTTGATTCTGTTCGGGCTCTAAATCGCACAATTAGAATCTATTCTATTTCTTCTCTTGCGACCGACGATTCTCTCTCTGAGTGCCATTAGTGTTGCCATATTTTTGCTAAGAATTAGCTGTGTTTCATGAAATTTGCTTATCCCCAACTCACACGGTGATTGCTAATCAAGCAATCTAGTCGTTTTGTTGTTGCTTTCAATGTGAAACTGTCAAAAACTCTGAGAGCCAGAGCGGATGAACACAGAATGCAGCAATCTAAATTTGTTCATTTTGAGATTGCTGTACATCTCGGCAATCAGCAATCTGAACAGTGTTGCTAGGTGGCGAAATAAAATATTCAAAGAAATGTTAAATTATGATTGGCGTGTCGTGTGAGCTTCCAACAATCAGAATGTGAAAGAGAGTAAGAAAAGCTCATCGATTGCCAATCAAGCAATCCCGTGTGAGTTGGCCATTAGTTTTTTGTTTTCTTCTGACATTTCTTGTTTGTGTGTGTTGAATTCCACAAAAAATAAAATAGATTCTAATTGTGCGATATATCGTTGCGGCTGCTGACCTGCGATTTCATTCTGGACGTGTTCATACATTTGCATGCATTCTATTGCTTTGCGATTTCGCAAATCGCAACGATATTTGATTCTGTTCGGGCTCTAAGTCGTCAGCCGCAATCGTTCGACCAGAGAGGATCGGCGGTCGCAACGATATTTGATTCTGTCCGGGCTCATACTGGCCAATCAGTGAGAGATGTGTGTCTCTCAAAAAATGAGCTAAAAAGTTTGCGAAATTTGGGTGTCACTTATATATGAGCGACGTGGCATGTCATGTGTTAAAAAAGTATCGTTTTTTATTTTCAACTTGGTTACAAAGGCTTGTTTTACGAGCATTCATTAAAAAAAAAGATTTTTTTTTTAATGTAAAATAACAAACCATCAAAATAGGAGACATTTACTGTCCCTTCTTAACACTCAAAGAAAGCTTTTTCGAAGCTTATTTGGAGCACTATTTAGGTTCGTTCCCATAAGAGCTTCGGTGTCGCTTTTTTCAAAGGCAAATGGAAGCTGTTTGGAAGCTTCGATTAGGTGTTGTTATATTGTATTCTCGAAGCACCGCAATTACCAATTAATATATGTACATATTAACAGGTACTCTCACGATCAAAAAAAAAAAAAAAAACCCCAATTTTACTTTTGCAAGATGTTGAAAATTTGTTGCTTAAAATCTCATTTACTCTGGTTTTACCACTTTTAGCTTGTTAGAAGTTTAGGCCTCCCTTTGCCTTGATTATGCTTTCCACTCAAGAGGGCATGTTCTCATAGAGTTTCCGTATTATTTCTATTAAAATATCGCTGAGAATTATTTCCCTATTAATTTTCAATACAATTCGATTATTCTGGCTCATTTTTCGTTTAAAAATGGCCTAAACATTCTCAATGGGAGTGAGATTGGGGCTGTTATCTTGTTACCTGGCCATGGACTTGACTCAATTCCCAAAAGGTCTTTATTTATATCTTCCTCCTTTACCTATGCAAAAATAATTGGTTCATAATTGTTAATTTATCAATACAATAAATTAAAACATTATTGGAAGTGGTATACTTACCGATTTCAGACGATTATAAGGTGCAGAAACGTCTTGAAATATAACTACGTGCTTACTTAATTGTTCAATGCTGAGTAAAACGCCGTTTTTTTTAGGAATTTTAATATACGCTGTGTAGTTAACATAACCATCCAAAATAAGAGTATCTGCAACCCCACACCTTGTTATTGCCACGAGACCATCACATAAGGAGAACGATTCACTTTGCTTTGAACACATTTGTGGCTCAATCTTTCTCTTTTTCTGCCTAACTGATGTTATTTATTTTGCTCTCATCTGAAAATATGACTTGATTCCAACCATAATCAGCCTTATCATCAATAGCAGTTCGCTTGATTTTTTTCGCTAGTTTCTATTTCCCCTATCATAAAGCGCTACTCGCGCGAATAAACTCGCAAAAGTGAAAAATTTTCTTTATTATAAATGATTTTTTTCCGAGAAACTACTCGGTATTTCTCGTGTAAATTTTCGCTTATTTTTTGCTAGTGAACGCAGTCGAAAGAATGTAAGTTATTAAGATACAGCTGAAAATATGTAAAAATAATTGCTAATGGCATTTAATTCAATATTTAATTTATTTTAGGAGTAAAAGAGTAAATAAAGTTCAATCGGATATGCTTTTAACATTCATGCAAGGGAATCCGGGCATTTCTCGCAACTTTGTAAAAGCTAATAAAGAAAAATTCGTCGATTTTTGAAAACAAGTCGAAAAAAACTGAACAGTGCTGGTTCACCGCTTAAAAGTATTCCTGAATGGAAGAAAGTAAGATTTTTATTTTTAATGTTTTATCTAGGGTTGCCCATATTCGACGGACCCATCTGGCAACGCCATAACTTTTGACAGAGATGTCAGATCGCTTAATGACATACCGCGTTTGAAGCGTCAGTCCAAGCAGATTTTTACCATGGAACAATACACGCCACGCGAGCGCTCTGAAATAGTTGAAATTTACATTCAACAGAAGAAGTCAATTGTGAAAACTCAACGTGCTTTTAAAAACTTAAAAAATGTGAGAAGTGCGCCTTCTAAGAACACCATTAAGCGTTTATATGAAAAATTTTCGACTGGTGAGGCTCTTTCTAATCCGAAGAGGCCAAATTAAAGTCGACCAAGGCGATCGGCCGAGAATATCGCTGCCGTACGAGCCAGTGTTGAGAGGTCCCCAAGAACATCCCAAAAACGCCGTTCTCAGCAGTTGGGCATGGCTCGGTCCACTTTACAACGGATTATTCGCGTTGATTTGCATTTGTTCCCGTACAAAATTCAATTGACGCAAAGATTGTTGCCTGCGGACAAGCCTCGTCGATTGGAATGAGCCCAAAGAGTCATCGAAATGGCCGAAGATGACGAGCAATTTTGGAACAAAATTATCATGTCCGATGAAGCCCATTTCACATTGAATGGGACCGTAAATAAGCAAAATTGCCGTATTTACGCCACTGAAAATCCTCAGGAGATTCAAGAAGTGTCTCTTCATGACGAAAAAGTCACAGTTTGGTGCGGCGTTAGTGCGAAAACGGTCATTGGGCCGTTTTTCTTCCAAAATGAAAATGGCCATGCTGTTACCATCAACCAGGAGAGTTATCGCGACATGATGACCAATTTTGTGATGCCAATTATTCGTCGAAAGCGTATGAGGCAGTTCTGGTTTCAACAAGACGGCGCTCCACCGCACACAAGTCGCATGACAATCGATTTTCTGAAGATTTTGTTTCCGGGCCGTTTGATGTCGAAAAGTGGTGATTTGGACTGGCCACCGCGTTCGCCCGATTTGACGCCGCCTGACTTCTTCTTGTGGGGATATTTGAAGTCAAAGGTTTACGTTAACAAGCCAAGGACCGTAGAAGAGCTCAAGGACAACATTCGTGAAGAAATAGCCGCTATTCCGGCCGAAATGTTGGCGAAAACGATGGAAAATGCTGCAAAAAGGGCACAATACGCCATCAACGCCAGAGGCGGCCATTTGAGAGATATCATATTCAAAAATTGATGTAAACAAATCTACTTGGAACAAATTAAATGATTAAGATTGCCAACCGCCAAATTTTTATTTTTTTCTTTGATTTTTTTAACAAAAACATGGGTCCGTCGAATATGGGCAACCCTGTATATAGTTAAAAAATGCAATTTTTTAACAAGGTTTGGATGGATCAAAAGAGGTATGTTCGCAAAAAAGCGGCAAATACGAGGAACAGGTGGAGGACCCAATAGAGAAGTAAAGCTCTCGCCTATGTAAGAAAATATTTTTCAACTCATTGGCGGAAAGGAGTCAATAGAAGGCATAGAAAGTGCAAAATATTTTGGAATCGCTCAGTCGGCTGTAGAAAAAGAAAATAAAGTGCAAAGTTGTGATGATGCAATAGATGATATAGAATATGACGACGATTTGCCAACTACCTCAAGCTCCACTGTAAATAACAAAAATTCAGACGAACACTTGCATACAGTCGAAAGAACATTTGCTGGAAGCAATAAGAAATCAGCACAGAATTAGTGGAAAAAGAGCTTGAGGAGCAAAAAACACTATGCGAAAAAATTTGTGAGGTAGTTGACATGATTAAAGAAAATAATACGGAATTAAGATTTAGATCGCCTTTCTTATAAACAAACTCTTCTTCAGGAAGAAAGAAAGCGGCACAACGAAACGAAATTTTCAAATCAAGTAACTTGGTTATTTTTGGTGGCAGAAGTTTAAAATTCATAACACACATGTTATATAATGTTGTGAATCGTAATCAATAAAAAACATAATTTCGAATTTTTTGATCATACGTTTTTTTGCATTTTATATGACGATTTGCATGTTTTCAGGGTGTATTTTCTGTTTTGTTTTCAAATAAATTTCCACTCACAATGTTTGTGGCATTTCTAAAGGATTTGTCTCATCTCTTAATCTTAGCCGTACAAGACGCTGAGCAATTAAAAGTTCATTTTCATTTTCTTCCTCTTCCAATATCAATCTTAACGCAGACCTAAACATTTTTTTCACTTATTTTCACTTTTTCGAGTAATTTCAAAGCAGCTGTTCAACTTTTTCTTTTTAAAACGATGAGTACTCGCTTGATTGAAAGCAACAAGTTTTCCCCTCAAAAAAGTTTTGTTGTGGCAAATCGCGCGAAATTCATGATATAAATTTATTTCTCACTGGAATTCAATTTCACTAGCGAAAACATTTCCCGCATGGAATTCATTATAAGACTGAATATGTATGTCTAATTTTTTCTTTCCTAACATTAGTTCAACCGTGAAAAGCGGTTTTTTCGTTGGTCTACGGGCAAACAAATTCTTTTCTCTCAAGCCACGCAGTACAGTTTTTTCCATATTTTGGCTATATTTTATAGTATACAACGTATTCCTAATCCTAATTCCTAATCTATAGTTGCTATAGTCTTTATAGAATTTTTTTTCAGAATATTGAGGAACCTTTAAGACAAACCATAAGTAACCACAATGCAGAGAGTTTATTGGCTTGTTAGTTTTTCAAGAAAATTTTTATGCAGCCTAAGTTTTTCAGATAAAATTTTTCAAAACAATCCAAGGAATTGACAATGAATGTCATCCGCTTGACTTCCACGAGCGAACCAACCTGAAGTCAACATTTGAATTTTAAAAAGTAATTCTAACGAATCAACTTGTGTTTTGAATGTAGATGAATGTGGGGAAAAAAGAGATTTTATAAATCAATTGAAAATATAAAAAAAAAAAAAATTAAAAAAGTAACTAAAGTCTATAGAAAGTTCAGAGGGAAAACAAAACAAAAGAACCACAACTACAAACGTGCTATGCGCAAAGGGGATGAAGAAAATGACGAATGCGACTTCATTAGAAACTTTTGCAATTTAAAACTGGACGCGTCATACAGACAGTAACAGTCTGACAGTCTGACACTCAGACTAAGGCTGACAGTCAGAAATACTTAACTTAAGTTGCTCGTCGCCACTCTACCAAAGAAAGCCAACATCCATTTTCGCTTTACTAGCAGAGCTACTCGTATCACTACTACATATCACCGTGAGCAACACCTCCCACAATTGTGGGCGGAATGGGGACGGAAATGACTTGCAATTGATGTGCAGTAAAATAATGACAATGATGTACATAGTGGCTGCCATCTATGGTAGTCATGGTGTTTGACGAGTTGTGAAGGAGGTATAGGAGTTGTTGGCTCGAGCCCATCTCATGCCCAGCAGGGTATTCAATAGATTGATGTTGGTTGCTATGGTTTCGCTTGAACATTGATTCGATGTCAACGAACGAACGTCTGTCTATCTGGTTGTGCGATTGCAATTCAAAATGGATACGATTGGAATTTTCGATGAAGTTATTTGATTTTCTGAATATTCACTTTATTTCTTTTAAGCTAGCTCCATGAGTGCTATAGTAGCTCCATGTTTTTTACAAAACGGTCGAGAAGTTAGTTTTGTTTTTCGTTTCTCTTAGACGTTTTGTTTCTATTGCGCTGCTGTGGGTGTTTTTGTTGTTTTAGTTGTTGTTGCTTTGCTGCAGTTGATGTATTCAACTGGCTTTGGTTTCGATTACAATGCAATTTGGCAGCATTGCTTTGAATGACAGTGCTGCCAATAAATGTGATTTTCACTTACCAAATTTTACATCAGCATCCTAGGAGCGAGTTCGTGTGTGTCTGTGTGTGTGTGTGTGTGTGGGTGTCTGAATTAACGTTTGTGTGCAGTTCGAATAAGTGTTGATGTGGCTTGAATTGTTGTTTGCATCGCTTGCCATGAATCAACCAGCTGTCTGTTCGGCAGCTTTTAATATCCTTGCAGTTGCAAATCTTCGTACACTCAATTAAGAGCATCCAGATTGATATTTGGTGGTTTTAAGTATTCAGTCTTCTAATTTGTCTATTTGTATTCAGTGTATGTTTCAATTTTTACCTCAAACTCAGAAAATTCTCAGATTTCAAACTTTAAAGTTTAAACACAAAAATATCCTTTACCAACCAGCTGCTTCACCTATGCGTCACTAATAACCTAACCAACATTAGCGGAATGTGTTGTCGATTTGAGCCTCTTTGAAGTTCAAAAACTTACAGCAGCAGCAAAACAGAAGCAACGAAATAAAACAACAAAATGTAAGCAAAAACAAGTGAAAAACTTGAAAATAACTTTTTTGTTTTTATTTATTTTTTTTTATCCTTTTCTTTTTGGCAACAATTTTTTTATACATGCTGGATTTAACAACTGTCGGGTGTTAACATATCTAAAAACCACTTTGTGTTTGCTTGCGAGGTGTTTTATATGTATGTTGTTTTTTTTTTTTTGTTCCTTTTCCAATTTTTGTTCTTGGAATATAGTGGAGCGTCAGTAGAAAAACGTAAAGCTTTTTGAATTAAAGAAAATCTTTTGGGATTTAAATTTTTTATTTTGTTTTTCTATACTTGCCGTTATAAATAAAGGTGGAAATAAGTCGCTTTGCTAAAAGGTTTCTTTCGTAAATTTAATTTGGCTTTAAAAGTTATGAAGGTTGTTGATTTAAAAACTTTAAAGTTTTTAAGCTTTTATTGCGAGACAAAGGTGATTAACGTAAAAGCTTCTTTAAAGAGTTTTGTCTCGTAACATTTTTCTGTAATTGAAATGAACAATTTTTTTTCTTTTTTGTAAATGGGTAGTAAATATACTTTTAACAATCATACTCTCGAATGACTCTTTCTATTTAAAATAATTCTGACGTTGTCGAAGAGATCGTATTTGCTAAACTTACCCTTAAGTACTGCTGTGAAAAAAAAAAAATAGAAAAATACTGTAGTTGGTCTGTGTGACCTAGAGCATTTTGTTTTTTAATAAAACTTAGTATAATTATTTGTTCATCCGTACATGTTATTGAAAGTTAAAACTAGTCTTATATATATAAAAATAAGTTGCATTGTGTATGAAATTGATGTTCTCGGTAATGCGTGAACCGATTTTGTTTCTGGAAATTTCCCACGAAAGGTAACGTCAATACGAAGGTTTTTTTGTATAAATGGTCTTTGTATGTGTATTGTTGGTTCATGAATTATAGGCATTTTAGTGAACTTTTACAAAATACAGGTGTGAAAAAATACAGATGCGCACATATGGTGTATATGGGGAAATATTTACAAGGGTAATTGGAAACAAATGAAATATTGGAATAATTTGGCAAGTCTCACTTTAGTTTGCATTTGCGCGAAAAATATAGGCATAGTAAAAATTTTCCATACCCCTTTTTTTCTATACCCCCCTTACCACCACAAATCAATAAAAATGCTATATTTAAGACTTTTTTGATCGTATTAGACTAAAATTTGGTAAATAAGTTCGTATGGTGACTGTCCGAAACTATACTAAAACTGGGCGTGGTCTAACTATATATACGCCCTCTTTTTAGAAATCATTATTATTCCTGAGTTATACATGTTTTGATAGTGGAACTTGATATGTAGACGTTATGGGCCCAAGAGGTAGTCATTATATATTTGAGCGAACATTAGACAAGGGGGAATTTGGCCACACAGGCCAAATTTATGATATCGAATTGCTTTGGAACTAAATGTCGTATGTAACTATGCAATAGACTCCTAAACTACTCATCCGTATAGCATGAAAATTTGTGTATAGAAGTTTTATGGTACAGTGCGTGTTTGTGAGCTATCAATTTTTATCCACCTTGAA
This sequence comes from Pherbina coryleti, assembly GCA_943735915.1. Taxonomy (NCBI): domain Eukaryota; kingdom Metazoa; phylum Arthropoda; class Insecta; order Diptera; family Sciomyzidae; genus Pherbina; species Pherbina coryleti. The sequence continues at coordinate 27,309,016 of OX030951.1, forward strand.
CACCAGAGGGCGCTGTAGTACAAATTTGTTACAAAACTGCCTAAAACTCGCAAACCGCTTATGCGATTAGAATGAAAAGTGGTATACAGTCGTTTTCATGTAGGTTGAGTGTTTTGCTGCAATCTTTTTTGACATCTCTTGAACACCAGAGCGCGCTATAGTACAAATTTTTTTCAAAACCACCTAAAACTCCCAAACCGCTCGTTCGATTAGAATAAAAATTGGTATATAGTAGTTCTCGGGTACGATGAGTTTTTTGACAATATCTTCTTTGAACCACCTTGGACACCAGATGGTGCTGTAGTACAAATTTTTTACAAAATCGCATATTTTCATTACAAAATATAAAATATTTCTTTAATTTAGTACAATTAAAAAATTTCCGTTATTTTGACATCAAAAACATGAACATATCTTGAAAACTATGAAAAATTTTACTAAAACGATATATAAATATAATGCAACATCGTGCTCAAAAATGAGAAAAACACAATCAGAAATTTAAATTTGTGACTTTCGATTCAAATGTCTCCGCTGCTTTTTTATACACTTTGTTAAATTTGTTTTTGTCTTAAAGCTTCATCAAAGTACTATAAAAACCTTATTGCAAAAATAAGGTTACCCGTCAGTTGAGTAAATATATTTTAAATATTTTTTTCAAAAAAGGTCTGACATTTTAGAGTTTTCCTCAAAAAAAGGCTAAAAGTTTGTGTTTGTTGTAAAAATAATTTAAATTCAAATTCGCAAACTTTCAACTCTATTTAAAAACTATAACATTTATAGGCAAAAGTTGTTTCAATTTTACGCAAAAATTAAAAACCATTTGTGTTATTCAAAAAGCAAGGCCTATCTCTTGAATTTTTCGAACAAAATTTTTATTTTCCAATTTTGTTTTTATATTTTTGAAAAAATATACAAGCTAAAAAATCAATTTTTTAGAAAAAATTATCTTAGTATCTCTTACCAATCAAAAGTTATAACCAATAATTTTTATCCAAAATATATATTTTTACATTCATTTGTAAAATGAGTAAAATGAATTGTAAAATATTCAGTAAAATATTCAAAATTACTGAGCCGATAGAGCTAAAATTTTGGCAGAGCATTTTTTTCAAGTACGAGATGGTTTAAATGTCTGTCACACTCCCTTTTAGCGCTCACTGTAGGCAACTGTACTAAAACAGGGTAATGTACATCTACTAGGAAACTGGGATGGGCATTATATAAGTGGGTGTGGCTCCACCCATGCAATTAAAATTTGCATGATCGAATAATGATGATCATCATTGATCATTGACAAACTCAAAATGGAGTTACTATTTGGTGATCTCCTGCTACTGGGAAACTATAACGGGCAGTGTAAAATGGCAGTGTTGTCAAACTATGAGTCTAAGAAAAGTTTTGAATACACCTATTATGTTCCCATATAGTTGCAGGGTGCAGCAACGCGCGCCGGGAAAAGGCTAGTCCAAATAATAATTAATTGTCTGAAAATTAGAAAGCTTTGCTTGATATATAAGATTCTTTTTTATCTTGTATCTGAAAATAGCTAGCTGCATTGCTTTTTTAAATTAAACAAAGCTTAACTTTTTTAAAAGATTTAGAATTTAATAATTGTTAGAAATAATTAATGAATTAATTATGGTAAATTAATTATAATTTAATTGTGGTTATATGTAATTAATTTGCGATATTTTAATAATGAAAATAACTTCGAATATTCGATTTTTTAAAAGAACATAAAGCCTTTTAAGGCGCTCAAGGACTACTATTTCTGTCCAGGCCACTTTAATTCCATTCTTAAGTGTCTTATTTTTCTCGTATTGTATTCCTCCTTCGTATATTTCACAAGGAATTGGGGTCAAAGAATCTCGGCCAAAGTCCTTTCAAGAGCTGAAATGTTCAATTTATTTATTTATTTAATTCAGGATATTTTATCTAGTTTCCAACCGTAACATGGTGTCTCCCGAGTGATACAGAAATATAGTGCACACTACATTTCATAGGAAAATCATGGATAATCCAGACAAATTTGTATGTTCAAAGCTGTGGATTATGAAGTTATGTTTTTCCCATAATATTTCGTTTTTTCTGTGACTTAATTAAATCCTCTTCTAATATTCTAAGTTGTCGACAAAAAACAAACTAATTCTCACTTGCTCGCCTTGCAGCAGGAATTGCGCTGTCATTGCCACAAAAAGCTCTGCCATTAGCACTTTTATGTATGTCGGTGTCTGATTTGTCTCACTGTCTGCCTCTGTGTGTCCTTTGTACTATGCAAAATAAGTCCTTTCGCTATGCTATACAAAGCAATGAATGAATAGAATAAAACTTAGAAAGCAAGAAATAAACAAAAAAGCAGCTTAAGCTGCGCAATTCCGAAAATTAATTTCATGCATTGTTTCTGGAAACGGTAGTTCTGGAGGATTTGCTCCAGTGATGTAGTGTGTGTATTTGTGTGTGTAACCCCTGGGAACTGTGGCTTTGTTCTGCAAGAATAAAATAGTTAACGCTGTTTTGTATATTTAAATAAATGTGGTAAAGTATACACAGAGGTTATCCAAGAGTTCTTGGCACAGGTATCTTTGTTACACTTTTGAACAGTTTTATAAAAAAAAAAAAGTGAAACTAACGCCTACCACTTCGCCAGCAAAGTAAGTGTAAACTTTGAACTCTAAAGAAAAATAGTGAAGCAAGCAAAAAAGTAACAAAAAGAACACAGATAAAAAGAAATGCTAACAAAAAAAAAAAATTGAAAAAAAAAAAATAACACGAAACCACTGCGATAAAACAAACGGAAAAGGATACGCGCTCTCATATCACTTTGGCAGGAGGCGTTAATATATACTACATCTATCTTAATGGGTAAATGTGGGTTCTTGCAACAAACAAAAGGACTGCCAACTCAATGTTGAATTTATAACACATGCACTCTGCTGCCAATGGCTGCCTACATGACTGCCTGGACACGGAGTGTACGAACGTACAAGCGAAAGAGTAGCGGTTCCGGCAGCCAGGAGCGAAGAATTTAGTGGCATGCTAGTGTGTGTTAGCAACAAGAAACCGGAACTGGACACCCACACACCTCATATTAATACACACACACACAAGTTACCGCCAACACAATGGAACAGTGGCTGCTCTCATTCTTCTACGTTATCATCTCTGCGGCATATCCTTGCGTGCATATGTAAGCCAAGTTAAATACAGGATTTGCGTTTCATCGCTCATCACTGTGAATATATGTGTGTGTGTGTGTGGGCGCGCAGTTCAGCATCTCACTGTTGCTATTCCGGGTAGTGGCATTGTTTGCACAATATATGCACTCGGACGCATACTTTTAATCCTTTTCAAAGTACAAAGAATAGCAAGATAAAACAAAACAAAACAAAATGGGAGAGAAGTAGTAGCGGAGCACAAGAATTACAATTGGGAGGACATTCCTCATATTTTGCAGCAGTTTAACATCATTTTAATGTTGTTTTTTCTTAGTTATTTTATTTTTATCTGCTTTTCTTTTGCGCTTCGTCGGTTTTCCGTTTTTTTCGGTTTTTTTTTCTCTTTTATTTGTTTTGCTTTTAGTTTAGTTGTCCATTTTTGCTAAAAACAAAGCTCGTGCTTCCTCTTGGCTGAGTGTGACAGCAGTGTGCAGCGAATCGAAAAATTTGTTGGCAAGGACACGAAGCAGGTGAAGGACCTGCTTTAAATTCTGCACAATTTTATGAAATCATCAAGAGTAGAATTATGGAATTTTTAAATTTCTGAGAAAAATATGGAAACATAATTTTTCCTTAAATGTCTGGAAGTGATTTGAGTTCAAGCTAACCTTTCTTGAATCACCCCGCGATTGATCCAAAATTTGCTAATTTCGTTATTTACAAAAGTTTCAACAGTTGTCATAATAATAGTCAGTTTCGAGGTACGCGTCATTTAGTTGCAGGAAATTAGTTTCGTTTGTCATAAACAAGAGTGATTTCCAAATTGCAGCAATTGAAAAATTAGATTTTCCCAACTGAAAACTTCGTTTGTTTTTCCCTTCGATTCATAAACAGAACGCTTATAGTTCAGAGTTACTTTTTGGACAAACTGTTACAATATTACTGTTACTAATTGGTCATTTGCTTAGTACGCGGACGGAGATATCAAAAGAGGTGCGATGAGTGCAATCCATAAGAAGACGGACAGACATAGGGAGAAAGGTCATTAATATAATAAATAATAATGACTAAAATAGCTTACGGCATATAACATTTATATACATATATACTAGCATACCCGTTCCCAGCGTTACTTGGGAGCATATATATGATATGAAAACATATTTTAAATAAAGACTCAAGAGTCAAATATGTTTAAATCATTTTATTTAATTTGAGATTATTTCTTATTGAAATAAAAAGAGTGGCTTATTATTGAAATTAAAAGAGAAGACCTTATGGCAACACTGCAGCAGAAATTAATTGAGTGCAACTATCCACTTAAGATGGCAGCGCGGTGAGTTGTAGAATCTCACCTCTCTCTCTCAACAAAGAGCTTAAGCTATTGTTTGCTGTTATTTCGTGCTGCTTATCCAATGGGAGCATGTATTAAAATGCATGAATTCTTAAATAATCAAATAAAAAGATTTACCAAAAACGTAGTACCCAGTAGCAGGGCCGCTTATTATAGCAATTGAATAGTGAAAGAATTATAAAAATCGATTCAGCGGTTACGCCGTGATTGAACGATAAAAATCCGAGAGAACCCTTTTATATAATAGTATAGATAGATATAGATATCGCTCATTCCTAAAAAGTCTACCACACGTCCTTTAAATGATTACAATTCAATTATTTTGAAGATGACCAAGAGCTAACTGGTTAAAATGGATGCCCGATTCGTGTTCAGCGGGTCAAAATAGGTCTATCTTCTCACACTCAAACTTTGAAAAGACGGAAAAGTCCCAATGCCTTACAATTTGTGTCCCTATGCCATACGAGATAAGTAGAAGATATTTTTTCATTGAACTGACCTATAAAGATTACAAAGTCATATTATGAAGGGGTTATGCTTTACACAATATTCGTGGATAAATTTTTATTTTTAAAATTATTCAAAAACTCAAAGATTTGTATGACAAAATGCCATCTCACAAAAAAATAATTCTGTGAGTGCGTGGCCCGATGCCTCTTGTTTTTCGAATGCATGATTATAAAACACTCTTGCACAGTGTAAGGAAACATAAATTCGCTGAATTTATGCCTTACAGCTCCCTATAAAACACCGCTGCACAAAGGGCCCCGAAAAACATGAATCCGCCCTGCAACCCTAAACCGCACCTGGACAAGAACCCGCGAACCGCCCCTGTCCATAAAACACGCAGCTGGGCGACCCGCAAACAAACAATAACAACACATACAGCAAGCCAGTGGCCTGATCAATTGGCACAACAACAACAAACGAAGAAATGTTTGTGACCCGCAAACCAACAATAACTACACATACAGCGAGCCAGTGGCCTGATCAATTCGCACAACAACAAAACAATATAACGAAGTCACAAGCAAAAACACACAAACAACATGCATTCTATGCACCCACACGTGGCAATAACAAAACACATAGGTGTCATTAAACAGCGACTATGACAACAATAACATGCAAGGCAAAATGTTGCCGCTATCTCTAGGCGAGAAAAATTCAAGGCCGAGATCAAATGGAAATTGGCGACACAAACAAGGTCCCGTTACCCTTTTTGGGGATAAAAGGAGTCAGCGAACCAACAGTGGCTCTCTTTTGTAGTCAACACGCGAACAACGCACATCGGTGAGTCAAGTGACATAGTGAACAAGTGACCGAGAGAACAAGTGACAAGTGAACAAGGGTACAAGGGTACAAGGGTACAAGTGACTACGCACGAGTGACTAAAGGCAGTCGTAAAAGAGTGTTTCTTGTCGACCCGAGTGGTTTTATACCGGACGGCCGGCGATAAACACACTAGTGACGTCACGAACGGTGTCCTTTTTCTGTCGACCCGAGTGGTTTCATACCGGACGGTCTGCTCTAAAAGCATCCAAGTGGTCGCGCTAATACAGTTCAGCACACTGCGACAACACCAACGACCGACTGTTACATCCGGCCCGAGTGGTTTCATACCGGACGGCTCATCCTGGCGAACAGTGTTTCTTGTCGGCCCGAGTGTTTTCATATCGGACGGCCGGTCATAAAACATACCAGTGGCATCACGAAAGTTGTTTTTTTCTGTCGACCCGAGTGGTTTCATACCGGACGGTCTGCTCTAAAAGCATCCAAGTCGATCGCCACTAGGTTCAGACCATATTTTCGTACAAGGCTAACGACCAAGCATACATCCTGCCGACTGGTTCTATACCGGACGGCCCATCGCAAGTACCCAGAGGACAGACAAGCGAACAGAATCCACGGATCCCACTTCAAAGGACTTCGAGGGAAATCAGGAGCAACGGCCATTATTTAACAGATGAATAAAGAAAATATGTGAAATGATTTTTTTCTTTTGTGAAACAAATATTTTTTTTAATAAAGACTTAAGTAGTGAGTTTAAATTAACCCTCGTATTTATAATTTAAAGAGACTAAGGAAATAATTTTTTTGTACGAACCCCGGCTATCCGGCGAGCTAACCCCGGCTAGAAAGTTCGTTACAAATGGCGCCTGAACAGGGACTCAAACAGTGAAAAAAAAAAAAGACTCAAACAGTGAGAAAAAAAAAAAAAGACTCAAACAGTGAGAAAAAAAAAAGACTCAAACAGAAAAAAAAAAGAGACTCAAACAGTGGAAAAAATATAGTGAAAAAAAAGGACTCAAACAGTGAAGAAAAAAAGAAAAAGAAGACTCAAACAGTGAAAAAAAAAAAAAACTCGTAAGCACAGTGGAAAAAAAAAACGCAGAGAAATTATATATAAAAAAAAAAAAAAAATCAGAATATTTAACCAACAGTGAAAAAAAAAAACCTTCAAAAGCAGAAAAGAAAAGCATAATGGTGAAGACCGGGTGGCTGTACTCCCTCTCAAAAGAACAATTGCAGTCGTATATGCAAGAGTTCGACCTAAATGGAGATGGGGTCATGGAGGAACTAAGAAGACGGTTCTCCAAATGGATTGCCGGCGCGGAATTTAGCCCATCACAGAAGCAGAGACTGGAAGAGCTCGAAGCGCGGCACAGTTGCAGTCTGTCGCCAATTCCAGAGATAGCGTTACCATTTTCGAAGGGTCAGAGGGCATCGACAGGCACAACGCCAAATTTTGAACTACCTGAAGAGCGACAGTTTCGCCATCACATACCAGAAGAGGGTGCCGAAAGTGAGGAAATGAGGATACAATCTTGTCACGCCGTGATTGATCAGGTACGGAAGTGGTCCGTAAAATATGATGGCGGTAAAGATCCAAACGCGTTTATCGAGAGGATAGAGGAGTTGGCCACAGCATATGGAATCAATAAAGATCTGCTCCCAAGGTCAATGCCCGAACTTTTGAAAGATAAGGCGTTAGCATGGTGGAGAAATAATAACAGGCAGTGGAATACATGGGTGCTGTTCAAGAGGGATCTTCTTAAATTTTTTTTGCATACACGACATTTTGAGCGCCTGGAGGATGAAATTCGAAAGAGACAACAGAGACCTAGGGAACCTTTTAAGGACTATGTCCTCACTCTTCAGAGTCTTATGCGCCAGGCTTGTTTCATAGAGGAACAACAATTACAACAGATCTACAAAAATCTTCAACCAGATTACCTGTTATACATACGCCGAAAGGATTTCAACAACCTGGACGAACTGATGGCCATGGCAGACGATTTTGAGGTAATTCGAGCGGACCAAGGGCAAGGGCAACCTCGAACGGGCCTGCCTCGTATGCGTCACGAGCAGCTCCGCATGATCCCAACAGTTCCAGAGAACTCCCGGATAAATCCTAAGACAGCTTGTCGTTGGTGTAGTCAGGAGGGCCATTTTAAGAGAGAATGCCGAAATAGAAGAGTGTTGTTTTGCTGGGAGTGTGGCCGACGGAACACACTTACGGTGGAGTGCTGTTGGCGGCAAGTGGGAAAACGGCCAAGGATCCACTCAACGACGGGGTGTGGAGCGTCAGGGCAGACCCCGGTTGCACTAACTAAGCTAGGAGTCGACGAAAACCGAATCTTTGCTACAATCACCCTAGACGAAGAAGCAGCAATTGCAACCATCGACACGGGTGCAACGAGAAGTTTTATAAGTGAGGTCTTTGCAGAAAAGCTTATGAAACGAGGGAAACGAGTATTGGTAAAGGTCTCAGTGAGGATGGCAGATGGTACCATACGTGACGTCAGTCAAGGGATACAAGTAGAGGTCAGGCTGGGGACGGCTCGCTGTCATATGACACTATTGATCCTTCCAGGCGTAATAGACAACGTGATCTTAGGCATGGATTTCCTTCAGACAACTTGCGCGGAGATTAGTTGTGGAGGTGAAACCATCAGGTTGCATAGAGAGGAGGAACCAACGAAAAAACATAACGTTCGCGTGTGTGCAGTGGCCCGTGGGACAATTTCAGACAGCGTGAACAAAGCGAAGGAGACGGAACGTGCAAATCAACGGGAAAAGCTAAATAAACGGACCGGCCAGTGCACTACACGAACAGCTAGAGACGGTCCAACGGACGAGGAAAACAGAAGGCGTGGGGATACAATCCCGGAAAAGGAACTGGTGAAAAACTTGCTACAGAAGGAACTGCAGGATTTCGAAACGCTACGCGCAATTATCACTGATCAGCAAGGTTGTAAGTGGTATGATTCAAAGATTTCGACGGTAAAGCGAGAACCGGAGAAGTTACCCGATTACAGCATCGTTCAGGGGCAGCTATACCGCCATATTCCAGGACGCAAAAATTACGAGGATTGTGAATCATGGAAGCTTTGCGTTCCTTCTCAACTTCGGTCTCGAGTACTTTCCGAAAATCATAATAATCCATGTGCGGGGCATATGGGAATCAGGAAGACAATAGCTCGAATAGCAAATCTATACTACTGGCCTGGTATGGCTCGCGATATACGACGGCACATAAAACTTTGTGAATCATGCCAAAAATACAAACCGAGCCAGAGCAAACCTGCCGGACAGATGTTGACGCAGATTGCAGACGAACCATGGTCCATCCTTTGTGCGGATTTTGTAGGCCCACTTCCTCGTTCCACGCATGGAAATACGATGCTGCTGGTGATGTTTGATAAATTCTCAAAATGGACGGAGATAGTTCCACTACGACGAGCTACGGGGGACACATTAAGCAAAGCATTGCGGGAGCGGATCATATCGAGATATGGGGTCCCAAAAGTTTTGGTGACGGACAATGGGTCACAATTTTGCAGCAAGGTTTTCCAACGCTTTCTCAAGGACATGGGGATCAGGCAACAGTTCACGGCACCCCACACGCCGCAGGAAAATCGCACCGAGAGAGCCGATAGGAACGTGAAGAGGATGATAGCACGGCTGACTGGAAGAGATCAGCGCAAATGGGATGATCTGCTACCTGAGATTTCTCTAGAGCTAAATACAAGTGTTTCGGACACCACCGGTTATACACCTGCATTCTTGACGCAAGGAAGAGAACCGAGACTGCCAAAGACACTCTTTGATGAAACAGGCGCTGGGTACAGGAACGTGTCCCCAAAACCCCATTGGTGGAGCAGTCCGACTGAAGGAAGTATTCCAAATGGTTCATCGGAACCTAAGAAAAGCAGCACAGGACCAAGCAAGGCACTACAACCTCAGGAGAAGGGCGTGGCGACCAGAGGTGGGACAGCTGGTACTCCTAAAGCAACACCAACTGTCGAAAGCAGTCGACAATTTCGCAGCCAAACTCGCACCTCGGCACGACGGACCTTACCGAGTCGTGGGGTTCACATCTCCAGTCATCGTACAGGTCCGGGGCGACAAAGACAGTAGTGTACGGACAGCACACGTGAGCGAACTGAAAGAATTTCACACCGAAGAACCAAACGAGCACGAAAGCCAGTTACGACATCAAATACACCCAAAGCAACTACCGAGTCACGATAACGGTAAGTAGCATCGTACTCAGCCTTCTACCGGGAAGTAAGGGGGGGGTGTAAGGAAACATAAATTCGCTGAATTTATGCCTTACAGCTCCCTATAAAACACCGCTGCACAAAGGGCCCCGAAAAACATGAATCCGCCCTGCAACCCTAAACCGCACCTGGACAAGAACCCGCGAACCGCCCCTGTCCATAAAACACGCAGCTGGGCGACCCGCAAACAAACAATAACAACACATACAGCAAGCCAGTGGCCTGATCAATTGGCACAACAACAACAAACGAAGAAATGTTTGTGACCCGCAAACCAACAATAACTACACATACAGCGAGCCAGTGGCCTGATCAATTCGCACAACAACAAAACAATATAACGAAGTCACAAGCAAAAACACACAAACAACATGCATTCTATGCACCCACACGTGGCAATAACAAAACACATAGGTGTCATTAAACAGCGACTATGACAACAATAACATGCAAGGCAAAATGTTGCCGCTATCTCTAGGCGAGAAAAATTCAAGGCCGAGATCAAATGGAAATTGGCGACACAAACAAGGTCCCGTTACCCTTTTTGGGGATAAAAGGAGTCAGCGAACCAACAGTGGCTCTCTTTTGTAGTCAACACGCGAACAACGCACATCGGTGAGTCAAGTGACATAGTGAACAAGTGACCGAGAGAACAAGTGACAAGTGAACAAGTGACAAGTGAACAAGGGTACAAGGGTACAAGGGTACAAGTGACTACGCACGAGTGACTAAAGGCAGTCGTAAAAGAGTGTTTCTTGTCGACCCGAGTGGTTTTATACCGGACGGCCGGCGATAAACACACTAGTGACGTCACGAACGGTGTCCTTTTTCTGTCGACCCGAGTGGTTTCATACCGGACGGTCTGCTCTAAAAGCATCCAAGTGGTCGCGCTAATACAGTTCAGCACACTGCGACAACACCAACGACCGACTGTTACATCCGGCCCGAGTGGTTTCATACCGGACGGCTCATCCTGGCGAACAGTGTTTCTTGTCGGCCCGAGTGTTTTCATATCGGACGGCCGGTCATAAAACATACCAGTGGCATCACGAAAGTTGTTTTTTTCTGTCGACCCGAGTGGTTTCATACCGGACGGTCTGCTCTAAAAGCATCCAAGTCGATCGCCACTAGGTTCAGACCATATTTTCGTACAAGGCTAACGACCAAGCATACATCCTGCCGACTGGTTCTATACCGGACGGCCCATCGCAAGTACCCAGAGGACAGACAAGCGAACAGAATCCACGGATCCCACTTCAAAGGACTTCGAGGGAAATCAGGAGCAACGGCCATTATTTAACAGATGAATAAAGAAAATATGTGAAATGATTTTTTTCTTTTGTGAAACAAATATTTTTTTTAATAAAGACTTAAGTAGTGAGTTTAAATTAACCCTCGTATTTATAATTTAAAGAGACTAAGGAAATAATTTTTTTGTACGAACCCCGGCTATCCGGCGAGCTAACCCCGGCTAGAAAGTTCGTTACAACAGTTAGTATTAATATAAATGTATTTGGTAAAGAAATAAGTAGTTATATTGTAGAAAAAAAAGAGAGTTGGCTGTGTCGCACAGTGTAACGAGTGGGGACAAAAATAGCTTACGAAAAAAAAGTCATAAATTTTTAAATCCCAATATGTAGAATAATACTTTAGACTATTAATATTCTATATGTAAGAGGACTTTGCGATATCTTTTCAATTACGGACATGCCACTCTTTAAAAGTTGACGTGAGAAGATGATGAAATTCTTCTTTTTACAATTTGACACTATATATATCTTAATAAGACGTAAATTTTAGTATAAAAAATATGCAAAAAAATTAATTTATATATATTTTATGTGTTTTAACAAAAAATTTTTGATTAATAGTAAACGTAAAAAAATTTTTGTATAACTAAGGACAGGTTCTAGATATCTAAAAAAACCAAAACTTTGAAAAGAAATAACAAAAAAAAAAGGCATTTTGTTTTTTTTTAGTTTTAGTATGTTAAATATCAACACTTTCTCAACATGTTCCCAAAATTTGGTTTGCCTAAACTTAATAATAAGGACTTTATGCTTTCTGGAGCATGTTTTTGCGAAAATGAGCAATTTTGTATGAATAAATAACAACTTTTTCACAAATTTCAAAACACAATAAAATAAAAAAAGTATTTTTGTTTTTTTTTTAATTTTAGTATGTGTAATATCAACATATTCTCAATATGTATCCAAAATTTGGTTTGCCGAAATTCAATAATAACGACTTTACGCCTACTTTTTTGGCGCATGTTTTGGCGAAAATGAGCAATTTTATATGAAAAATAACAAATTTTTTATAAAGTTCAAAACGCAATAAAATAAAAAAAGCATTTTTGTTTTTTTTTTAAACTTTAATATGTGTAATATCAACACTTTTTAAATATGTTCCCAAAACTTGGTTTGTCGAAACTCAATAATAAAGACTTTATGCCCACTTTTCTGAAGCATGTTTTGTCGAAAATAAGCAATTTTATATAAAAAAATAAAAAAAAATTTCTCAAATTTAAAAAAAAAAATAATTTATTTAATCAAACTTTCAAATAAAACACGTTATCAACAAAAAAGTCAAAAAAAAAAGAAGAAATGGCAAATTATCTGAATCTTGTTTTCGCTAAAATGCCCTTCACGTTTATGCTGGAAAATAAGTTATATGGGAGGTGTGCGTGTTAGTCGGGCGATTTGGTTAATTTTCTCACCAGCTACTTATAGCTACGGAAGAACTATGTGTAGTAAATTTAAATGATCTGGGGTAATTTTTTGTGTAAATATAACTGATTACCGATTTCAGTTATAAGGGAGGTGGTCATATTAGTGAACCGATTTAGTTCATTTTCACACCACCTGTTTATAACTCTAAACGGACTATGTGTACCAAATTTTATTGATCTCAGATAATAGTTTGGGGGACTATTTCATATTACCGATTTCGGTCATATGGGAGGTAGGCGTGCCATACATTAAATTTTAAAGAAATTTTGTGAAATTAATTCTTTCATCGTAAAACTCATTTCATGATTCTTGGATGACTCCTTCTATTTTTGTCCACTCGCCCATAGCTCGTCACACTGTGTGTTTTGGATACACCCATAGTTTTTGATGTGACGGTGTTTCTTTTTACTCTTAATTCATGTCCAAACTCTTGTTTTCATCCCTGACCAAATACTAGACTTAATAAAATATACGGAATCCCTTTCCTAGTTTGGAAAGGTATGTTTAGGTGTCTTAATTTTTGTCGTAATCCATATCCTAATTCATGTCATAGTGCTTTGTTAGTGCCATGTGGCCACCCTGATATCATGGCGATAAGAATTTTTGACGTAGAATACGTCATTCTCGGAGGTAAGTAGGGTGGTTGATAGTGATCAGGTGTCGGTATTTATATAACTTTTTGAGCCTTTGGTGGGCCTAAAGTACTGATCGTACAATGTTGATGTTAGCACTTGTTGGTCTGCTTGATCCTCAATGCGACAAAAATTCATGTTAGAACTCTCTAATTTATATAAATTTTACACAATTACATGAAATATAAAGCCAACATTTGATGTTTTTGTTTGCTTAAACTTGCTACCTATTTATCGACAGTTTCCGGTTTTATCGACAAAACCATAAAATTTGTATGGGAGCCCCCCTAAGGAGTGGTTGGAGGGAATAGGTGTTAAAGACAAAAATGTTCCTTTTGCAAAAGTAATGGGGGTCGGTGATACATATTAACCCTTTCCGGCATAAACACAATAAAATTTGTATGGGTCCCCCCTAAGGAGTGGTCGGAGGGAATAGGTGTCAAAGGAAAAAATGTTCCTTTTGCAAAAATAATGGGGGTTGGTGATACATATTAACCCTTTCTGACACTCTTTTAAAGGTCATATGCTCAGATGTATGGAATAAATAAACAAAAACCATAAAATTTGTATGGGAGCCCCCCTAAGGAGTGGTCGGAGGGATAAGGTGTCAAACGCAAAAATGTTCCTTTTTTAAAAGTAATGGGAGTCGGTGATACACATTAACCCTTTCCGGCACTCTTTTAAAGGTGTATGGTCAGGTGTATGGAATAAATAAACAAAAACCATAAAATTTGTATGGGAGCCCCCCTAAGGAGTGGTCGGAGGGAATAGGTGTCAAAGGCAGAAATATTCTTTTTGCAAAAGTAATGGGGGTCAGTCATATCTATGAACCCTTTCCGGCACTCTCTTAAAGGTCATATGCTCAGGTGTATGGAATAAATATACAAAAACCATAATATTTGTAAGGGAGCCCCCCTAAGGAGTGGTCAGAGGGAATAGGTGTCATAGGCAAAACTGTTCCTTTTGCAAAAGTAATGGGGGTCGGTCATACATATTAACCCTCTCCGGCACTCTTTTAAAGGTCATATGCTCAGGTGTATGGAATAAATATTTTGCTAAATAGTTTTTAAAAAAGATGTCATCAAAAGCGAATTGACTAATTCTACGTCTTGTGTTACGACATAGTCGAAACTACTGTATCTTTTTAATTTTTTTTTATTTTGCTTATGGGGCGTAATAACACATCCATACTGTAGTAAGACAAAATTTACCATAGCACGTTTCCTGAGTAAGTAATAATTCCATGCAACGATATTACATTTTTGTTATATAAATTTATATCTCCATAAACTAACGACGTCAGAATTTTTTTTAATTTTTGTCGAAAAGCGAAGTATAAATCCTTAATTTTCCTTTCTAAACAATCTACACTCACCGAGTAAAAATTCAATGCAACTCCGCTGCATAAATGTTGCATTGTCGATCTTTGAGAGGCTTTCTATGTGTCCCCATGACGTCAGAAATGTATTGTCTAATTTTGTTGTGAGGGCTTACAACATATCTTTATTGGTGTATCACATTTTTAATCCTAGCACTAATATTAAGCGAGTAATAATTCCATGCAACAAATTTTCAGTTGCGTTGCTTTAGCAGCTTCCACCGCGTCCCTATGACGTTTTGAATTTTGTTTTTTTTTTGTGTTTATAATGAAGTGAAATAATTAGTCTTTACGGTCGTATTAGTTCTTTAATCATAGCTCTTATACTCAGCGAGTAACAATTCGATACAACGAAGATGAATTTTGAAGAAATGCCTTTTTCAACGTTTTTGGAAACCTGCGCTGTAAAACGTAACTTCCTCACGTCAAAGAGTAAAAAAAATATTCCACAAATATATCTGATCTAAAATGTATTTTTATTTGCAAAATATGTACTCCAAATGTCCCAATGCCTTATTTGGAATGAGCGATATATAAGAAATATTTTTAAGTATATGACAACTAAATATTCGTTTGTGGCAAATAAAACTCGCAAACGAAGTGTAGTTGGTGAATTTTTCAGTTGCGGTAAACGAAAAATGTCTTTGCATGTATTTAGTCAAGTCTGCCTTTGTTCGAAATTGGGTGATAGATTTAGTGGGAAGGAAGGGGCGATCAAGTCAATTATGTGTAGGATGTTTTAAGCGTGGTGGAAGGCCAAAGAATCATGAGAATTTGAATCTGAGGCAAGTTAATGCCTTTACCTCAGTCAATTGACGTTGTAAAGTAATCAGATCCTACTACCACCACCAACAACCTCAAGTCGTAAATATTGATGAATTTTCAATTTCAGTTGATTACAAATGAGGATAGAAAATTTAGAAAGGTTAACCTCTCTGGGGTGGCAGTCCAGCACGCTACCTACTCGACTGCCGAGGCCGCTAAAGGGTATATCAGTTTGTTTTTATATAAAATTGAATTTATAATAATGATGTAAGTAATCATCCAGCAACGCTTAATCATACTTAAGCTTAAACTGCTTGAATCACCATTTGTAATATTTGTCCCCTTTTTGCCAAAATATGCGGGCTACAAAACAGAAAATCTAAATTTTGTCTTATTGTGCCAAATTTTGTCATGCAACACAGGGCTGCAGGATAAACAATATTAAAGTAACTAAATAGCCAAAGCTAGGATTTTGATTAATCTACACAAAATGGTGAAGAACGCGGGTGTGGCACCAACATGTTTAATGTCTACAATGATATTAAAGACAAAAAATAAAAATAATATAAAATAAATACGAGGAAAAACAAAAAATAATGTTGCCAACAGAATAAGCAACAACATGATTAATGATGTTGCGCATGAGGACACTGCTCATAGCATCTGCTGCAAGACATCGTGGAAGAGTGGTGAAATTTTCTAAAAATAAGGAAATGAAAGCATTTCAAGTTGTTGTTCGTTGACATTTCAGACGCCACCCAAGCGTTTTGTGCAATATTAGCCTTTAATTTTCAGGAAGTGAACTCTAATATCGCTTGGGATTGGCTGGTTGGGGGTGACTCAATACCCACTCACTTCCTTAGCGCAACACCACCAAAAGTGTCAAAAATTAATTGTCAGAAATATTTTGCTTTTCTATTGTACATTAATAATATTAATTAATGTTTGTCATTATTTGACTTCCATCGGCCTTTCAATTTCACAAAAATAATGCAATTATTAACCATGACAGTGCATAAAAATATTGATTGCCTGTTAAACACTTACGTATTTAATAGCGATTAACTTCATATGTATGTCAAACATTAACACTTATTTTGTTGTCGGCACTCAATAACTTAATGGGTGCTGTATTTTCTATGGCTTGACCACCACATTTTGTCGAAAGTATAATATTCACTATCAATGGAGTGAATTAATTGCAGCAGCTGAAGTTTCAAAATAATAAATATGAAAATAGCTTAAATGACATACAAGCAATTTCTTAATGTCATTGGAATTCAGTTAACATAATAAAATGTGCAAAATTCAGCATTGCAAATAAAACAAATTTTTTTTTTATATCGTCCCTGATTTTAGAGAACACGTTTTGATAAAAAAAAAGTAAAGCTAATCCATAGACTGACTGCGTTTCCATAAAGCGTTAATTCCGAGTTAGCGTTTACTGCTTCATGAAATTTAATATATAAGATTATTTTTAAAAAAGGAAGAACAATTTCGAAAATGAGCCAAAACGGACGTAAACCGAATATATTAAAATGGTAAAAATCTCTAACAATCTTCCTTGAAAACCCTGAAATTCTGCAAATAAGCTTTGTTTTCAACTTTTGGTTGAAATTTGTCAAAAACCGGATGCAAACAACGCATATCAATCTATACAAAGTGACGTCATAAAAATTTTAATACATCTTCAAATTCCAAAAAAAAAAACTTTGTCACTTGAAATGCTGCACATAAGATTTGATATCAAATAAATACTTTTAGTTAGGAATTTGTCAAAATAGAATGGAAACCAATCCTACTTCCCATACATTGTGACGTCATCAAAGTAACAAAATCTTCATAAATTAAAAAAAAATTATATATTGACTTGATATTTTACATACAGGAAATTGACAGGAAATTGCTAAGCAGTATAATGGCACAGTATGAAGCATTAAATAAAAAAAAAGTTTTATGAAAGCTTCGTTGAATTTTGTGTCCTAACTTTAGTTTGGTCCATGTTAGTAGCTTCAAATTTTGTATTTATGTAATACATTTATGATATACTCGAGGAATATAGTAACATAAAAAAAATCAGTTCAGACCAAAGTTGAATTAAGCAAATTTTGCTTTTGGACACAGATATATTTTCATATTTCGGTCATTTTATATTAAATCGGATACTTTTCTAATTTAAAAAACGTATTTGTAAGAATAGTTGAATAAATAAGGTTGTCTCGTGGCTGATCGTACTCTCTTCACAGTACCCATAATTGTCAAAATCAATGAAAAGCAACAATAACAACTTCATCGGCTTTTCATGTTATCAATTTTCATTTTCAGATTCTTTATGAGCTGTCAACTTCGATTTGGCATTTATGGGGACTCGCTCTCACCCATGCGACAACCTTATTTATTCAACCATGTTTGTATGTATGTATGTAGGGTTTTCCAATAAGAGGTGTTATTGTGAATCGCCCGCTA
Organism: Pherbina coryleti; assembly: GCA_943735915.1. Taxonomy (NCBI): domain Eukaryota; kingdom Metazoa; phylum Arthropoda; class Insecta; order Diptera; family Sciomyzidae; genus Pherbina; species Pherbina coryleti. The sequence goes on from OX030951.1 coordinate 27,327,068, forward strand.
TTGTGAATCGCTCACTTTTAAAGCTTTTATTCTTTGACATTTGACAAGTAGAAACTACGCCATTACTAAAAATGGAACGATACACGCTTCAACAACGCATTGACATTATTAAAATTCACTACAAAAATGGTGAAAATCTTGCAGTCACAGTTTATTTTCAGCGCATAGAGCGCATTTTCATCTCGGTGCCTACGTCAACAAGCAAAATTGTCGCATCTGGGGTTCGGAAAACCCTAGAGTTATTGTTGAGAAGCCTCTCCATCCTCAACGTGTTACTGTTTGGTGCGGTTTATGGTCCGGCGGGGTCATTGGACCTTACTTTTTCGAAAATGAGGTTGGATCAGCGATTTGGTTATGGAAAATTTTATGAAAAAGATATTGTCCTATAAGCGTGGTCGTGGTGGCCATTTGGCTGATGCTGTTCATTATTAACGGCATACCTTCCTCTTTATTATGAAATAAACATCCGATCATTTATCTCAAAAATGGTATTTTTCTTTGAATACCAAAATAACACCTATTATTGAAAAACCCTATATATCTATACTTCTATTAAAATGATATAATATTAAAGTGAACATTTTTTGTTGCCGCTAAATTCCAAAAGTACTGGTCCGATTTTTATGAAATAAGTTTTAAAATATCACATGTGTACTAAAAAAGGATATAGGTGTATTTTCCTTACGAAATTTTAATAATTAATATCTTTAATTAAAGCGTATAGTTTTTTTAAAAATTATCCACAATGCCATGCATTGCTTAATCGGTAGCTTTTCCTGCGTTTGTGCTGCGAGAGCTTCAATAAACTCCATTTGCTCTCTACTACATTCTCTCTTTGTTCTCAACAAGCGGCCGTGACGGAGTGGGTAGAGTGTGTGACCAGTGTTGCCAGAGAGACGAACTGACATTTACCACTGCTTGGGACAAATTTACCAATTTCGGGGAAAATTTAACATTTCCCAAAATAAAAAACTTAAAAAGTTTTTAAATGATTAACCACTATAATTTTTTTGTTAGTATACATATAGAAATATACATAAAGAAACAACAAAAACATAAAAAATAACATTTATACCATTCACACACCAAAAAGCAACGCTGATCCGACAACCACTCCTATTCTGGACGTGTTCTCAGCGGATTTTTCCGAAAGAGGATCGCCAACTGACAGCCGCTTAGATTCTGTTCAGGCTCTTAAACTACTTGTGAGCAGTGTTGCCAGAGGCCGAGCTCCAAAAATCCCGTTCTCTTCTTAATAACGCCCTATTTATCCCGTTTTAAAAATAAAAAATCTTGGAAAAAATCCCGTTCACAAGCCTTGCACATAGCGTCATTTTTAATTGTTTACTCATTAATTGTTTTGGCTTGATTTTCTTTTTTACCTAGTAAAGCAGCTACCAGCTTCTTCTTTCTCTTTAAATGTTATATTTTTGAAATTAATAGCGCTTTCTTTTCTCGCGATAATATTGCATTTATTCTGCACTGCGGCAGGGCTGTCAAATGTTCGTGTTCTTTTCTCAGCATATTCATTTTGATCGAGAAACGAAAACGCCATAAAAAAATAGGTAATAAACCCGACTTTGAGCGGAAATCCCATTTTTTAGCTCAAAATCCCGTGCGCCCTTCTGAGGTTAAAAAAACCCAAAATATGGGCGAAATCCCGGGTTCTGGCAACACTGCTTGTGAGTACGTTCAGAAAAGTAATAGTGCTGCCAATAACTCAAAAAATTAAAAAGTCTACAAAATTATTGTTTTCGCAAATTAACCACTTTTGGTCAAAAATGACCCTCATTACCTCTGCCCAAAAAATGGGCCAAAAATTACCTCAATTAGGGAAATTTACATCAATCTGGTAACACTGTGTGTGACCCAAGAATGATAGAAACAAGATGACGCGTTCCGCAAATGAGAGAGAGCGTGACGTCATCCAGCACTATTGTCAGACTTTGAAATAATTTTACTTTGGGGCCATTTGGGGACACGTATATGGACCTTCTAACACTATTGATGCAATAAAATTTTGTCGGTCTTGAATGACTTAGGAGATAAAAATCATGAAAATTTAAAAATCGATATTTTTTCGTATACGAAAATATCCATATTTTTATAGAGAAGAGTAGTTATTTTTACTTTACTTTTCCGCAAGAATTTATTTTCAATTTATCAGTCAATAAGCGACCACTTTTAAGTTCTTTTAAGCAATATATTATGATTATTGATCATAAACAACATTCAACCTCGCTTTTTTTAAATTTTTCGCATGCTCTTTCATTAAAAATTCAAAAGCGATTTACGGATCGAAATTACTTTTGCACCATTTTATACAGAAACGATAACAACTTTAATGCTTTCTAACTCTAGGAATAAATATTTTATTGGACCAGTTATTTTAACTATAATATTATTATTATTATAGTATTATTTCACTATATAACTTTTCCTTCCTTTTCTCACGTTTAAGCAACAGTCCACGGTAAAAGCCTTTCAGCGTCCTTGGGTTTCATTTAGTGTGGTAACATATTTCCTTGTTTATGGATTATTCCCCTGTTTCTCACCAACGGCAAGTCGATTCACACAATTCTTGAAGTGTTTGACATGAGTTTTTACTGAGCATTTTTCACCACCAATTTTTCATCTTTTAACTTTTTCGGCTGTCCAGGATACTGTACAAGTCGAATCTTGTATCTTCTTATCTTGTAAATGTATACCGTGCATTCTTTAGTTGTATACCAATCATTAATTTTGTTCTTCCCCATCTGGGTTGTACATATAAGCAATAAAAATAAAAATAAGTACAAGACCAATAAATTACTTGAACATTTTTTTATTAACTTCAACATGCTGACCGTAGCGTTAAACCCATAGTTATTGGTTTAATTTATGGCGGTCGTGGTCAATAAAAAAATATAACAACAACAAATGTTAACAACAGGAAAATATATAAAAATCATTAATGAAAGTTCAATAATATTACAAAATGTGTCAGCAATGTTAAAACTGTGTTAATTTAAATGCTGATAATAAATTAATATAAACATGAATTAACATGCATATTTTGACACAATATCGTTAAAATACATTAAAAATATTTTCATGAAAATTAATTTTTGAACATTGGGGTGACATAAATGTTGGTAAAAATTAATAAGAAGCCATTTAACATGATGTATTGACAAATGTTAAATTAATGGTTTGTGCAGCTAATAGAGTGTTTTTTATTTTATTATAAAAAAAAAAAAAAAAAAAAAAAAAAAATAACTGGCCATTTCAGCCCTTGAAAGGACTTTGACCTAGCTTCTTATGATCAATTGTGCGTGTTATTAAGTTTAACCTGGGTCTCCAAAGTTCTTTGACATAGCGGCCACGCACTTTAACCAACTACGCCACGGACGCCACGATTTTTTATTTTATTACAGGTACAAATATATATGATACCTTTATGACAATGGCGTCCGTCGAGTGGTTCAGTTGGCTATATTTGCATGATAAACTCAATTAAAAAAAAACTTTTTGTTCTTAATGTTTAATGAGATGTGTTTTCACTAAAGAGCTGCACGAAACCTTGTATTCACAGAACTTGGCAAGTGTACACTTACTGGATATTAGTGTGAGTACAGTTTAGCCCTTGACATTGTATAAAAATGTTTAGTATGAAGTGAAGCCAATAAAAAAGCATTGCATATTTTCAAAGCTTTTCGTTAGTGTCAAGGCAGGGCGACATAGAGCAACAATGAAGTAAAAGCACCGGTAAATTGCCAGTTTATTTTATTTATATTTATTTATTATATTACACCCGTAGGTTTTGACGTGACGAAGTTTCTTGCTGTTGTTTTTGTTGTTGTTATTGTTGTTGTTGTCGTTGTTTTTGTTGTTGTTGTTGTTGTTGTTGTTGTTGTTGTTGTTGTTGTTGTTGTTGATGTTGATGTTGATGTTGATGTTGATGTTGGTGTTGGTGTTGGTGTTGGTGTTGGAGTTGGTGTTGGTGTTGGTGTTGTTGTTGGTGTTTGTGTTGGTGTTGGTGTTGGTGTTGGTGTTGGTATTGGTGTTTGTGTTGGTGTTGGTGTTAGTGTTGGTGTTGGTGTTGGTGTTGGTGTTGGTGTTGGTGTTGGTGTTGAGGTTGGTGTTGGTGTTGGTGTTGGTGTTGGTGTTGGTGTTGGTGTTGGTGTTGGTGTTGGTGTTGGTGTTGGTGTTGGTGTTGGCGTTGGTGTTGGTGTTGGTGTTGGTGTTGGTGTTGGTGTTGGTGTTGGTGTTGGTGTTGGTGTTGGTGTTGGTGTTGGAGTTGGAGTTGTTGTTGGATTTGGAGTTGGTGCTTTTCTTTTAGCTTATTTTTTTGCTTCCCCATTGGTTGTGCTCTAATTTCAATTAATCCAGCAAAAGTGATGCATACGCGTCACATTAGGCGATTCCCTGAGGGTCTTTGACATGCCTTCAATTTTTTTTTTTTAATTTGTCATATGCCCGAAGACCTCACCTTCGTTTTCGTTCCTTAAAATTTACCGCTGCACCAGTAGTCACAGAGTTAAAAATCCATGCAACGTTTTTTCATGGCTGTAGCATTTTAACTGCATTATGTGATTGCATCCCTGAAATTATGACAACAAGAATTTTTTTTGTAATTTAGTTGTGAAGCGTAATAACACATCCATGCTGTCGTAAAACAAAATTTACCGTAGCGCTCCTCCTGAGTGAGTAATAATTCCATGCAACGATATTACATTTCTGTTACATAAGCTGCTATATTCACGACCTGACGACGTCGGAATTTTTTTTTTTATTTTTGTCGTAAAGCCATGTACAAAACCTTCATTTTCCTTTTTAAACTTTTATCGTAGGTTATATACTCATTGAGTAAAAATTCAATGCAACGCCGCTGCATGAATGTTGCGTTATCGATCTTTGAGCGGCTCTCTCAGCGTCCCCATGATGTCAGAAATTTTTTGTTTAATTTTGTAGTGAGGGCTTACAGTAGGCCTTTATTGGCGTATCGTAATTTTTAATCCTGGCACTAATACTCAGCGAGTAATAATTCCATGTAACAAATTTTCAGTTGTGTTGCTTAAGCAGCTCCCACTACATCCCTATGCCGTATTAAATTTTTTTTTTTTTATTTATAAAGTCAAAGAATTAACCTTTACGGTCATACCATTTTTTTAATCATAGCTTTTATACTCAACAAGTAACAATTCAATGAAACGCAGATGAATTTTTAAAAAATTCATTTTTCAACTTTTTTGGAAACTTGTGCGGTACAACGTAACTTCGTCACGTCAAAAGGAATTTGAGAAAACTTTTTTGGACTTAATATTTAGGTTTGGATTTAAGAGAATGAAATTCAAAAAACCTTAAAAATTTATGAATAATAAAAAGAGATAATCCAGAAAAACTGTTGCTGACTTATGCTGTTTTAACAATAAACAGGGATATATGTGGTACTTGATCAAAAGAAAATGGTTAATTTTTATTAATATTTGTAATAAGAACTAATAAAAATAATACATTAACACTAACCAATGTCTTGTTTCAATATTATTATGCTACGTAATCATATTCTCCATCATTCTCATCAAGATAATCTTCATCATTTGCAGTTGGCCAGCTAATTATGTTTTGATAAAATGCCATATAGGCATTTCCATAGTCGCGCACGTAACGTTCGTACGGCTCTCATGTTGCTAAAAATTAAGAAAAAGCAAAGAAAAATTTTAACTTTTTATGTCCGGTTTCTACACTGAAAAAAAATGTTTTAAAATTGACGACAATTGTTATTAATTTGACGATATTTGTGTTTAAAAAATAGCTTGCAACAAATTTCGTCAAAGTAAGAGCAAATGTATTTAAAAATTTTGAAAAACATATGAAAAAAAAAGTCAAATTAACAACTGTCAACAAAGTCAAATTGTTTAATTTTAAGCTAACTTTTTTTTTCAGTGTATTTTTGGATGGCACTTTATAAGCACTTTAATAAGTGTAATAGATGGAAGCGATCGAAATAGTGGTCCAAAGATATAAGCAAACAAAAAAGGGCGCGTTACGTAACAAAAAATAGAAGTGGGTTTTGTCTGCACCAATAAAAACGAAAAAATCTGCGAAGTGTGCACGCTTTTTTTAAGGTTTTTTTTTTTATATAATCTGGAATATATAGCTTTATATTTGTAATTGTTTCGTTGAATTATCTTCTTTCGTTATTTTTATTTAAACCAAAATATGATACCTTACGATACACACGTTACGTAACATATTTTTCCATTTTAATATACTCAATAAATTCTTCATATTATTTTTATTTTAGGATTTTTATTACATATAAAAAAACATAAATTTTGATTCGGGTCATTAATAACACTGTACTACACGAAAACTCTACAATACATCCCAATCATATATATCATTAAGTGGTAATATGTGATGACTTTCTGCATTTACAGAATTGTAAATGGAGCTCTTGTCTATTAAATAAAAAAATATTTGTTGAACTGTGAAATTTGAAATTAAAAAGTTGCTGTCTTGAAATGTTATTTTTATGACAGTGGACCCCCGGTAATCCGACAAACGTTTTGCAGAGCAGTGTTGAGCTATCGAATTTGTCGGATGATATAGTACTGCCTAAGACGTCTATAGTCCGGAATTTTTTACAGAATAGTACCCTTTAATCCGACAAATTACAGATCCTAAACAACACAATAGAGAGCTTACGTTTAATTATAAAATTAACGTAGTTAATGCTATAGAACTTACAAAAAATAATAACTTTACATTAGGAAATAATTGTGTACAAACAAATGTACATACTAACAGCCCTATTCTGACAGCTTAACAAAGCTCACCACATTAACAAAATAGTTAATAGCTGCGTTCGATTCGCCAGCCTATACTCAATTCATGTCGCTTATTTCAAAATTTGTATGGGAAAACAACAACAAAGTCTACAGCTAGTTGAGTATAGAGCATGATACAATAAGATGGTAGGGTAAGGAGCTTTGACAAGACCTACTGCTTATGTCAAAAAGCATTTTAGCGATGCCACTTTTCTGTATATTTGATAAATTTGGGATAAACACATAGAAAAGGAATTTTATATAGGGTAAATAAGAAAAAATTGAATCAAGGTGTCTTCATTTGAAACAATGAATTTTTTAGTTATTTTATAGCTTTATTTTCAATAATTCAATATTGGCCATCATTTTTTGTTTTTCTTTTTGTATTCTTTATTTCTTGTTTAAAAATTTTATTTTAATGTGCATACGATATCTAAAAAAAACTTTTTTAAGTCTTCTTAAGACAGTGGAACTGTTGAAGATAAATCAACTTTTTTTTAAAAGTTCCTCGATTATCAATATTTTGAGCAATGCATTTTATATAAAACGCTTACCCATGGAAACTATGAAACATGGATTTGTCATGGGATTTTTTCTTAAGATATGGTAGCACAGTATTTTATGGTTTTGACATTAGCAGTAGGTCTGGTCAAAGCTCCTTACCCTACCTTCTTATTGTATCATGGTATAGAGTAGGTCAATTATCAGTTGAGTTGAGTAAAGTTGCGTTGCCAGTTTCTTATTTTTTAGTTGGTTTGTGTACGGAATAAGATAGAAGTAATAGATTCTGTCAAAATGTAATGGGCGTACAAAAACAAAACTAATTTATTGGCAGACTTTATGTGATCTCTAAAAACAAAAGTGTTGCCAACTATGCAGTAAGTAACAGCTAAGTGAGTAGCCGTTTTTTTCGTAGTTGAGTTGAGCACTGGCGAATCGAACGCAGCTAATATTAACAAATTGTTAAGGTTTCGTATTCTGGTGATAATTTAAAAGCTCCTTTCTTTACTATTTTGTTAATGTCCGAAAACATCTTAACAACGAAAGATAGTTCAGTGTTAAATCAAACAAATGCTGTGCAAAGAAAACAAAATATAAAAATGGATGAACTCATACTTCTTAATTCTTTTAAGCATTGATACTGAAGAAGATAAAAGAAAAAATAAATCTTAAAGACTGCAAAACACTCGAACATTGTTTGGCTATTGAACAAATTAATTTTGAAACTTAAAACAATTGTAAACAATCCGTAAATTATTTATTTCTAACATTTTCCATCTTACTTGAAGAAAAATAAACATAAGCAATTAAAATAAGCAAGAAATAAGCAATAAAAAAACAGCTGACGGTTTATGTCCAAGGCAATTACATTTTCACCATGCGTTCACCACGCTTTCAAATTGTTAATGATTTGCCAGAATACGAAAATTTACTTTACATAACAAAAACATTAACAAGAGCTTCTTTACAATTCCTTGTTATTTTAACAAGCAGAATAGGGCTGTAAAACAATCAAAAATGATGAATAAAATCATAATATAAATTATGTACATTACCGAAGATTGTCAAAAGAATATTCAATAGTAATAGACATGTGTGATTACAGGGGGTGCCGGATAAGACAGGGGCCGGATTACCGGGGGTTTATTGTTTTTTAAAACATATTTATTTTTGAAGAAAGTACGGTTTGAACTGCGTTTATGGGTTTAAGGGTGATTTTTTTGAGGTTATGATTTTCATGCATTAGTATTTGACAGATCACGTGGGATTTCAGACATGGTGTCAAAGAGAAAGATGCTCAGTATGCTTTGACATTTCATCATGAATAGACTTACTAACGAGCAACGCTTGCAAATCATTGAATTTTATTACCAAAATCAGTGTTCGAAAATCCGCTTTTTTATCGACAAATTTTGTTCAGCGATGAGGCTCATTTCTGGTTGAATGGCTACGTAAATAAGCAAAATTGCCGCATTTGGAGTGAAGAGCAACCAGAAGCCGTACAAGAACTGGCCATGCATCCCGAAAAATGCACTGTTTGGTGTGGTTTGTACGCTGGTGGAATCATTGGACCGTATTTTTTCAAAGATGCTGTTGGACGCAACGTTACGGTGAATGGTGATCGCTATCGTTCGATGCTAACAAACTTTTTGTTGCCAAAAATGGAAGAACTGAACTTGGTTGACATGTGGTTTCAAATAGATGGCGCTACATGCCACACATCTCGCGATTCTATGGCCATTTTGAGGGAAAACTTCGGAGAACAATTAATCTCAAGAAATGGACCGGTAAGTTGGCCACCAAGATCATGTGATTTGACGCCTTTAGACTATTTTTTGTGGGGCTACGTCAAGTCTAAAGTCTACAGAAATAAGCCAGCAACTATTCCAGCTTTGGAAGACAACATTTCCGAAGAAATTCGGGCTATTCCGGCCGAAATGCTCGAAAAAGTTGCCCAAAATTGGACTTTCCGAATGGACCACCTAAGACGCAGCCGCGGTCAACATTTAAATGAAATTATCTTCAAAAAGTAAATGTCATGGACCAATCTAACGTTTCAAATAAAGAACCGATGAGATTTTGCAAATTTTATGCGTTTTTTTTAAAAAAAAAGTTATCAGGCACTTAAAAAATCACTCTTTATTTAAATTTTCGTCAGATAATATGCAATGATGTTTCGGATACCAGTGATATTCGGAATTTAATTCCATTTCTCACTTAACCGAAGAGAAAACTCTTATCTGCTCTATAGAAATATACATAAATCTAACTCCATTAATGTATTCTCGATTAATTTATAACATTTCAGTATTTAATACATAATTAAAATATTTTATTTTACAAGTGGTCGCTTTTTCGCTGACGTGACGATACAAACTTTGAAATTAAAAAAAAACTGTTTTCTAGTTAATTAGCACAAAAAAAAATTTGTTTAGTTCTTATACACATAACTTGCTTTAAGTTATCATTTTTAATCACTTGCACCTGACAACGCAGAAATAATGATAAAAAATTATGTTTTTTAGTAGCGCACGTAACAAAAGAATGTCAAAGATATCAAATTAAAAAAATACCGTTAATTGATCTTATTTTGCTCTCTTTACATTTTTTTTGGTTAGTTGTTGTTATAAATCACATTTTGTGTTTTAAGTGCAATACTTCAGTTTACTCTCTTAAAGTAGTAAATATTAAAGAAAAAATGCTATTTAAAGTTGCTCTCAGCGAAAAAGATGTAAGTCCAGTTGCAACCAGTTTCCTTATCATGACAAATGAGTTAAGCTGCAAATTGCTTAAAAAAATAAAGTATCAAGATTTATTTTATATGAAATCATATAAAAATTTTGTTTTTATTAATTTTTTATTTTTTGGCGCCGGTGGACTTTTCTGTGGAAATGCCCATATGCTCTTCCAAAATACTATCCTGAACTAGTTTCACATCGTGTATGTTTTTACTATTTATTGACACTTTCGATGCATAGGCTTTGCCTAATGAGAGACAGGGGTTGAAGTTGTTTTTATCAAGTTGAATGAATGTTTGGGAAATTTGGGTAATCCCAATATTTTTTGTTCTCTGGGAATAGTTTTCCCGGAATTTTCTGGGAATTTGACAGACAGTTTTTTTTTTTGTAGGAAGATGGCCACCAATTTTTAAAATTCACAACATCTTCAGTTTTCAGTTCTTTCACTGTAAATTTTGAACTTGATTTCGAAACTAAATCAAAGTACTCTCCTGGGATCTAGAAGTTATTTGTTTCCGTTTATGGTTGGTATATGTCAGTTCTTAATTTCTGGAAAATTTAATTATGTTTCTTTTGTATGCTTTTGGATTACATGTTTTTTCACTTTCACTCTCCGTTCCACTTGAAGATATTTTGACAACATATGATGATGGTTAAATTGAAGCTCATTAAACAGATGAAAAAATGTAAACAAATAACTCATGTCCCACTCAAAACTCGTTGAGTGAAAACAATGCAACGGTTTTTTAGACTACGATGTCAGTGGCGTTTCTTCGCAGTGGCATGCACTTTCGGTTTCATGCAAAAACAACTTAAGTCACCTGATTTATGTTGTTTTTGTAAAAAATGAAGACTACGAGGCATTGCTTTAAGAGGAAGGAGTACACTGATGTGTATGCATTTTACTCAGATTGTGGGTCTACATTTAAAGAAGCGTTTGCAACAAAAAAGTTATGTTCGAAAAATAATTGACTAATGTTGTTTCTGAAATAAACGATTCATTTATATCAAACACTTGAGAAAGATTAAGCAAAGGTCTACCTTCCTTGACAACATTGAGTCAGCTCAGTTCGTCTAACTTCTTAGCCATGACATTATTTAAAATATTTATAAAAAAAAATTTTAAAAAACATTTCATCCAAAAAATGATTCAATTCATCCAAAAAATGATTGCACATAATTCTCTCCTTTTATTATCTGGCCAACTTTATGTCAAGTTGAAGCTTTTAATTGTGCCACTTAACGCGCTGACCTGTCAAGAAATGCAAAGAAGGTGGAAATCATCATAAATTACAACTCCTTGAAGTATGCAGCAAATTTTGCAACAGCTTCAACTTTATAGCATTTATGACAGAACATTTAGAGCGTAAATAAATTTCATTGAATGCAGCGAAGCGACTCTCACCCATTTGCACAAAGCTGATGAAATTGTCGTGGAAAAACCAGCAAAAGACGTAGTTGTTGTGCTTAACACAGAATCAACATTTACCTTAAATAAAAATATTTAGTTGCAAAATGAAAATTGGAGAAAATACGAAATAAAAAAAACAGATCTTTGATGCAACTTATGTTTGACAGCAGCAACAACAACAACAAAAACAACAAAAAACAAAAGCAGCAACAAAATGTTGTCCCTTTCGCTTTGACACTCGAGGCGGGGAGCTCTAGGATAATTTTACGCTACGCCAAACAACAAGTGGCGGCAAAAATTGAAAATTATTTTCCACATTTTCCGCATTTTCCTCCGGCAAGTCAAAGATTTAAATATTTTTCGCAACTCTAATATTCGGCTTCTGTCTTCCTTTTATGCAAATCCTAGAAATTTCCAAGCTACAGATTTAAGCTTAGATTTAGGTTGGTGCCGAATTTCACTGCAGGCTAAAAATCATTCGAAGAAAAGACCTGATCAAATTCTCAAAAGCTAACACATACTCGCGCATAAACAACAGCCCTACACGCACGCATAAAGTTATTTACATATTTATTAGAATTTGACGGATATGTATATTTGCGACTTTGTTAGCACACAATATATGCGGATAGCACACAATTTGCTTACGGCAGTGTACATGACATGATTTGAAATCAATTTTGATTTTATAAAAGAATCCGGATGTGCACCATATTTGTTATTCGCATCGTTGCACTATTGACCGCAGGCGCATAAAATTATTTGCCATTAAATCTCAGCAGACGTTGGCCATAGAATTCAGCAAGTATGTATGTGCGTATGTTTGCTTGTTTGTGTTTGTGTAGATGTGCATTTAAGGACATGGGGCAATACGCAAGAAATGCAATCAGGCGTAACATAACAACTTAATAATAAAATAGCCGCTAAGATATTTGCACAAGTTGAACAATTTAAGCATCGAACTATTAAGCGTGTATCAGATATATTTTTTTGAAGGATAAAGAAATTATTAAACTACACTAAGGGAAAAAAAATATTAAATTTATCCAAAAACTTTTTTAATTTATTCAACACGCGAGTCATTTTTGCACCAATAACGCATTTGCATAAATCGACTACGTAAATATTAAAAAATTTATTTAACCTTTAACTGTGGAGGTGAAATTTGTTGACATATGTAGTTTGGGATGTGGTGGTAGATTTTAACCCTTTTTATTTTACTAAAAAATGTTAATGATAAAAAATGTTTGGCGATAATTTGTTTCCTGAACATAATTAACTACATTTTTAAATTAAAATAACCACACAATTTACATTTTTTTTTTCATAAGTTCAATAAAACTGGCACTTTACTTCACAAGCCTTTTTTTTAATAGTAAAAAAACATTACATCGTAAACTTATAAAAAAAATATACAAAATTAAAATAATTTCAAAACTTACAAGGAGTTTCTTTACATCAAAATGTCTATATTTTAAGAAATAAAAGAGATAATTTAAAATAAAATTAATTTGTAGAAAATGCAGATCTACTTGTTTGCAGGTTTTTTATTCTTCAATTTCCGTATTTGCACAGTCCACGCATATACGTTTGGTGCAATCCATACATATCGGCTTACTGCAATATACACAAATATGTGTAGTTTTCCGTTTAAGTCTGCTGGGGCATATATGACACAATTTACGAGCCACAGGATTAGACTCAACCGGAGGCGGTGGTGCGGAGTCTGAACCCAAAATGTTACTTATTACTTCTCGTAATGACCGCGGCAGACTTTGGTTGTGTTCTCTTAGTCACTGAATTTTTTGAATTCGACATGATCTGCATAAAACATAAATCATTTTATACCAACAATATAACGGACGAGTGGTAAAAATAATTCTATGATAAACTAACGAAAAGTTGGATGTGTGGTCAAATTGCTTATACTGAATACTTACGCTAACGTTGATGTGGTGGTAAAATATTTTCAAAGGAAAACTTTCATAAGCTTGGACGAGTGGTAAAATTTACTCCAGCACCTTAATTCCGCCGCTCGTGCTATATAAATCACAGCAAAAACACAACTGAATATAAATGAGAACAATTTGAGAAGATACTGAGAGAATTAAATTGCTGGAGCGTAACGGAAGAGAGTAAACCGAAAAAATTATAAGAGAGGGTAAAATTTACCACCACCTCCACAGTAAAAAGTTTTTAATTTTCTTAATTAAATAAAATATTTAAATATTTAAACAGAATTAATCAAAAATATATTTAAATTGTGCATGAATTTTTTTAAAATATCTTTCAAATATTTAATATTTGAAAATAAAACTATCGAGTTTAAAGAAAATTTATGTAAAAATACTGAATTTAAAGAACAACAAATTAAAATTCAATAAGAATTAAAATGTATAAGAAGAAAAATATGCAGGTAAATGACAACCAGAAAATATCAAGTTGTCACTCAACCCTACATCAATCCATAAAACGACCACCCATCGCATTCACAAATCATCTTGGCCAAATATCCACCCTATATTACCCTTGCAACATTAACTAAATGAGAATTATAAGAAACCTGCAAGAAATAAACTGCAGAAACAGAGTGCGATGCTGTTGCTGCTTGTCGGAATATGTGTGTACGTGTGCGATGCTGTTGCTGCTTGCTTGTATGGAATATGTGTGTACGTGTGTGGTATAAATAAAATGTAAATACGGGAAAAAACGAGTTGATCTCTTTTTCCTTCGCCACAGAGTGAAAGTATTTATAAAATACTTTATTTTTACTTTAACTTTAAGTATTTAATATTTCTCTTAATGTACACTAAGGGAAATAACGCATATTAACATTATCCACGCCTGTGTATCAATTTTATTTAAATATTTACGTGGATAAATCAAATATTTTCCTTACAACTCGTTTTTTTTCCCGTATTTAAATTTTATTTATACCACACACCTACACACATATTCCATACAGCTGAAATACCCGATAAGCAGCAACAGCATCGCACACGTACACTTATTCCGACAAGCAACAGCATCGCACTCTGTTCCTGCAGGTTTCTTATAGTTCTTATTTTGTTTTTGTTGCAAGGGTAATATAAGAGGGATATTTGGCCGTACGTATGAGCGATTGCATACTGAAATAATGCAATTATGTAGGGTCGAGTGACAACTCGACATTTTCCCACGAATGTGTCGCACCGATTGTCATTTGCCTGCATATTTTGCTTTATTATTTTTTCGTTCTATAGTTTTATACTACTTTTGACATTTGGTGCCATAATATTGTACCGACTGTCAAAAATAGTATAATATTAAGGAACAAAAAAAGAAAATAAAGTAACCATGCTAATGCCGTTAATGGACGCAGCTCGTGAGAAATATTTGAATATATTGTTTTTAAATTTCAATATTTTTTATATAAATTTTATTTAGATGTGATAGTTTTATTTTCAAATAGAAAATTTTTAAAAGATATTTAAAAAAATTCGTGCATAATTTTAATATATTTTTTATTATTTCTGTTTCAATATTTAAATATTTTATTTAATTAAAAAGTTTTTAAATGAATTTTAAATATTTACTTTATTTAAATAATAAAGACAATTATAAGACTGTGGTTGAAATTATGTGTAGGCAGCATGAAGGCTTAAGAATCGTTAATTTCAATGCAAGAAGTTTAAATGATTTCAAACTGGATTACGTTTGACATGTTTTTGTGAAAACATCATTTTGTGTCCTCAGAAACTTGGTTTCACGAGGACATAAGTGACTCCTATTAGAGCCCTGCATGAGTATGCTTTTTGCATACTCAAATACATTCGTTTGCTGTCGGATAAAAAGCTTACACTGACCTTTTTTTCCAAAGCTCTCGTATGTAAACATACTCTAACTCTATTGTATGCGAGAGTAACAATACACTGCTGAACTTATAACAGCAAGATCAGCTTCTTGCAATAAAAAGCAACGCAAACATTAGGTACACTGAATATGAATACACATACACTGAATATTTTGCGCATTATTTTGTTATGAGCAAGAATCTTTTGTTTTGCGAGTGACTTTCAATGAGATGCAAACAATATATATGTATGTAGACATGCTTTTTTTCATCATTTTCATTACGATTAAAGAAATGAAACTTTTTGAACAGTTTCTCAAGAATTAATTGTTTTTATTAGAATTTGTAATTCATTTTCAAAAAATTATTATTATAAATTTACAGTGGGAAACTTAGGATATAATCAATAATATTAAATTATTGCTCAAGTCTAAATTTTATGAATAAAATTATACATAAAGTTATGATTAATGTAATGAATAAAAAGTATAGTATTGAAAAAAAAAAAAATAAAAAAATAAGTTCATGAGTAGAATTAAAAAAAAAAAATATGTGTGTGACTGCTACGCACGGTAGAAGTTAAACCTTCAGAAAACTAAACTGTGAGAGAATGAGACGAGTGCTGTATTAAGAGTGAGATGATTATAGGGTTTATTAATTATAATATTGTTACCAAGTTTAAAAGTAATTTTATTTTACATTTTATTATTTAAACTCCATGTTTTCAATTTCAACAAATGATACGTGTGGCTTATGATAACTAAAATATGAAATAAATACTTTGGTTTGGATTTGATCAATATATCTTTGAAATACAGCGTCTATCACTTTTTTAATCTTATAGTCGGTTCAGTGCGGCTGCTGCACATTTTTAAATTTAATTTGGTGTTGAGAAACTCAATCAAAGGAAGCGCTGTATCCAATGCAAAATTAGCATTAAAATCCCCACTTAAAATCATTGGAATTTTATCGAAATATTTTTTAAGTATCCGCTATGCTTCTGGTGTGTACCAGAGATCTGCATGAATGGAGTCATTTGCTGTTTCAAGTTCCTTTAATTTTTCAACTCCCTGCAAGTCGAGGCAGACAAACAATCTGCTGCCTATGGTTTGCGGGAACCATAGGCAGCAGAAATCAAGTCGCCAAATGTAGAAAACTTGAAATGTAGATACTTGACATGCACAAAACTTGAAATGTAGGAACTTGAAAAGTAGGGAAAAAGCAATTATTTTGCCTACAAATTGTTTATTTTCAAGTCTGTTTACGAAGTTCGTGGAATTAATTTCGTGTCGTCAGTGCCAACTTCGTTTCTCGAGTTGAGAAAACAGTTTAACTTTATAGCATTGAATTGAAGTATGTTTGTTTGTTTTTTTTTTATTGTTGTTTTTTTATTCCCTACACCTGAACAGGGGAGCTTTAAGGAAGGGCCAAAGAGGGTTAATATGTATGACTGACCCCCATTACTTTTGCAAAAGAACATTTTTCCCTTTGACACCTATTCTCTCCGGCCACTTTTTACGAGGGCTCCCATACACAAATGTATCAAATTTCCTTTTTCGTGTGATTTTTTCGTTTCATCGAGTTTCAAATCACAACGGTGCTAAAGAAGTTTCACTTAAAAAAAAAAAACAAATAAGTCGCCTGTCCTACCTCCTTTGTTTAAGAAAACTGGTTTGGTACAACGCTAAGCATCAATGAAATACAGAACACAAACAAAAATAACGCAAAGCTTTCAAAGTACAGATCAGTGCTTGCAGTGTATGTGAGAGTATGTTATGCGAGTACACCGAATAGAAATAAAAAAGGAGAGGAGGCGGGGTTGCAATTTATTGTAAGGAACAACTAAATGTTAATTTTGTAGGTAAATCAAGTCATTTTGAAATAGAGTTCCTAAACATTGAAATCTTAGGCAAGGGAAATAAAGTATTTATTTCATGCGTTTATAACCCAAATCGCACCTGCAATTTGGATCCCATATTCACGTCATTGTCTAAATGTGCCATTGATTATGAACACTTTGTGCTATCTAGAGACTTTAACATAAATCTACTTTTAAATTACAATCTCACAAGCAGTTTTCACGACCGTATCTCTGAAGTTGGACTCACTGTCGTTAACACAGGTATCCCCACAAGGTTTTCAAATAATTCCTCGCCAAGCCTGCTAGATATTTTTATGGTATCCGATGCCTCATCTGTCTTGCTTATTGATCAAATATTATTTGTATCTGATCACGACCTCCTCTTCTGTACGCTGAATATCTGACTTGCATCCGTTGTTCCCATAACTTACTTTTCATAACCTGATTTTAGGTCTATTGACAGCAGCTCTTTATATAATGATCTGTCATTACTAAACTGGACAGATTGTCGGTTTCTACACTCAGTCGATGAAAAGTTGAACTTTTTTTTTGGAAAAATCAATACTCTTTTCGACTCTCAGGTTCCCTTACGTACGCGTCGCGTCATTAATAATATTTGTCCTTGGTTTACCCAGAATGTTAAAGTAGCACTTAAGAAACGATCAAAGACCCATTGTAAATGGAAGCGCAACCTCACTGCATTTAACTGGAATGAGCACAAAAGAGCCAGAAACGAAGCTTCATCTGCTGTTAGCCTTTCCAATTCAGCATTTTACAAGTCTAAACTGCATCCTGCTCTTCCTTCAAAACAATTGTGGAAAAATTTAAAAAGTATTGGAATTTGCAAAAATGACATTGGAGCTTGTAAAATAGATCCTAATCAGCTGAATGATCATTTTGTTGCTTCCTCTACTTCGAGTGATATGAACACAACCGATAATGTTGATAGAGATAGTAATGATACTGAACCTCCGAACGAATTTCAGTTTAGGGCAGTATGTGAACTCGATGTAGCTCGATGCATAACCAAAATAAAATCAAATGCATCTGGGGAGGATGGAATTTCCATAAAGTTTATTACGATTATCTTGCCTCATGTCCTTAGTCCGCTTGTCCACATTATAAACTACTGTTTTACAACCTCGCGTTATCCTGATAGTTGGAAGGTGGCCACTATTATTCCTGTTGCTAAAAAACCAAATGCTTGCAATTCATGTGATTTTCGCCCAATCAGTCTTTTGTCCTCGTTATCCAAGATATGTGAGGCGCACTCATGGCCGAGCAGATATCCCAGTACTTGAGTCTATTCAATCTCATGTCTCACCTACAGTCTGGTTTCCGCCCTGGGCACGTCTGTTCTACTGCTGTGTTTAAAATACTTGATGACATAACACTATCCTATGATTCGGGCGATTTGACATTGCTTTGCTTGCTGAATTTTTTTAAGGCCTTCGATATCTTCTGTCATTCTAATCTGTGCAGAAAGCTTTCACAAAATTTCTGGTTTTCTAAACATGTTGTCCGTTTATTGAGAAGCTATATGGTAGGTATGTAGGTCTCAAAGAGTTCGAGTGGGACTAAATGTATCTCTGTTAAAGGGCACATCTAGTGGAGTACCTCAAGGCTCAGTACTAGGTCCGTTGTTATTTACAATGTTTATAAATGACGTCTTTGGTAAATGTCACCACGGCACAATGCATGCATATGCTGATGACCTCCAAATTTAATTTTCCAGACCCATGAGCTTAGCTAAAGATTTATGCGCTAGAGTCAATGAGGGCTTAACTATAGTATCAAATTGGGCTATTGACAACATGCTCATGTTGAACCCCTTGATATCCTATGTGTTGCCAATCTCAAAATAAAAAATCTTTAACAATGAAGATCTGCCTCCAATTCTTCTTAATAACTTGAAGCTGAAACTAGTTTGTAAGATTACCAATCTTGGATTTCAAATAAACTCTTCTTTATCCTGCTGTGATCAAATTAATTCCTGCGTTAAAAAAGTTTATTATGTTCTTCGAAATCTGCTGATGACATCAAGTTTTGTGCCTCTCGAAACAAAGAAAAAACTGGTACAGTAATTTCCGCTTAATTGAGTTTTCAAAAATGCACATCTTTCGATGCAATTAACAGGGAAATCATTTAGCCGATACTCGGTTAATTGATTCACTGACGCAATTAAAAGAACACCGTTTAATTGCACTGCTTGCTCAATAAAGCGGTGTGAAATGAAAAATACTAAACTGCAATTGTTTCATTTCACATTTTTAAAGTCCAAAGACTAGTTTATTAATTAAAAAAAAAATGGAATAAAATTATTTAACTTCAATTGATATATATAACATAACATAAAAAACATAAAACTTAACATAACATAAAAAAGATAAAGCATAACATAAAAGGAACTGAGTTTGAATTAACGTCACATAAAAAATGAGATCAATATGTATCATTTGAAAAATACATATAGCATTGCATAACATTTAATAAACTGAGATTGATTAACTTCACATACAAAAAGAGATCAATATGTATTTACGAGTACATGTCGCTCTTTTACGAAAAGATTGTCATTACTCAAAACTTGCATATTTTGAGATGAGTAATGTAAAATATTCTAGCACTCGAAAATGAATTTTGTAGATTATGTTGGTCTTTTAGTAAGTGAGCGATATATACTTACGTATGTGTAAATACGTTTGCGTTTTAAAAGTAATAATTAAATGGGTTTAAAAAAATCTGTCATTACAGTCTGAATTTGTGGCTTGTAGAAGTGTTCGATAATATATTTTTCCATATTATCAAGTTCGTGTGAAAATAGATCGTATGGTAAGAAGAATTCACGAAGGATGTTCAGGGAATTTAAAACATCTTTAGTTGAAGGAGGATCATTAACAGTTCCTTCTTCTTCGTCATCTTCGGAGGAGTCTGAAACCGAATCTTGAGTAATTTCATTAATGATTCGTCATCTGTAAGTTGCCCGTAGCATGGCAATTTATCGTCGCAGCAGACATAATTTTCAAATTCACGTTGTTGTCCGTCATTAAGACTGAGTTCTAGAATTTCCTCTTCATCTTCCAAGTTATTATTCTCAGTACAAGAAATGAACTTTGCCTGAAATTTGAGAAAGTAATGGTTTACATAGTTAAAAGTTGTGATACAGCTATAAATTAATGGTAGATTACCTTTTTGAAACATTTGGTTATAGAAGTAGGTTTAACCAGCCCCCACGAATTTTTGATGATGTGCATTGCATTGAAAATGCTGAAATTTTTTGTGAAATCGCCAATAGTTTTTCCACGTTCTATTGCAGCAATTTGTTTTCGTACTAGGTTTTGTCGGTAGTATGACTTGAAGCTGTGAATTATACCCTGATCGAGCGGTTGTGCAATTGATCTTGTATTCGCTGGTAAAAATTGAACGACAATGTTTGTTAAAAATGCTGATATCTTATGAGAAGATGCATTATCAACGATGCATTTCCCATTTCTGCATCAAGAGAAAGCAAAATTTCTTGCCATAAATCTCGTGTCATCCAAGCTTTGTTCTGTGAGTAGTACTTGAGAGGTAACGTTTTATTTTTGAAGCATCGTGGATTTTTCGACTTGCCAATGACTATAACCTTTATACAGTCACCGGTCGCATTACAAATAAAGAGCAATGTCAAACGTTCTTTTGGACTTTTAAAGCCTCTTGTTTGGTCCCCTTTTTTGCTTAAAGATGACCTTGGCAGTGCTTTGAAAAACAGACCACTTTCGTCAGCGTTAAATATTTCTGATGGCTCATATTGCGAAATTAAATCAGGTAAAATCGAATCAAAAAAGGCATTTGCGGCATCAATATCAGCGGATGCGCCTTCTCCTTGAATTTTTTTCAGTTTTATGCCTTCTCTATTCTGCCAACGATGAAGCCAGCCAGAACTGGGATTGAAGTCTTCGTTCAGATCCACATCAAACTTCTTTGCTTTTTCAAAAATCATATTTCGTGAAATTACGGCACCAGATTCTCGCATTTCGCTGAACCACAATGAAAGAGCCCGCTCCACGTTCACGCACGCGCCACTTCTACCTCTTTTGGTAGACAATTTGCTGGTCTTTGATTGTTCCACAATTGATTCCTTATTTTTCAATATTCTGTTTATGGTGGCCTTGGAGCAATTATATTTAGCTTGGAGCAATTATATTATTACGTCTGCGATAACATTTAATTTTTGTTTTATTGTTAAACTTGTTTTCTTCCACTCATTTTTGCACTATGTATATGTACTTGTCAAATTCCTGATAAATTGTTCAGAAATGATAACATGAAAACATATGATTTTAAGGGTTGCCAGACATATATTTTTTAGAAAAATGTATATGTTATCATCGCCATTTCTTGAGAGATTTACTAATTGACTATTAACCGAGACTTTTTGTATGTGATTGCCGAAAAGGGTTTTTACTTTATGAGTCAATTAAGAGGGTAACGCAATTAAACGGAACTCATTTAAACGGGGATTTTCCAGTATACCTAATGTGGGAATTTTTCATCGCAGTTTTTTTGGTTCAATAAAGCGGGTAAATCAATTAAGCGGGGATCAATTAAGCGAAAACTACTGTATTGCAACTGTTGATGCCAATAACAACTTACTCAGAAGTCGTGAAGTGCAATCTCGATTCTCGGTCGTTGCACAAGCTTCTAGTCGCCTTTAATAATGCAGCCCGCTATGTATACGGTTTACGATGGTTTGATCATATCTCAGACCACAGTAAAAAATTACTTGGTTTTACCCCATATAGCTACCTTGAAGCAAGACATTGCATTTTTCTGCACCGGATCATTTACACACAAAGACCTTCATACCTTTTTGAAAAGTTATAAAGAGTGATTTTTTAAGTGCCTGATAACTTTTTTTTTAAAAAAAACGCATAAAATTTGCAAAATCTCATCGGTTCTTTATTTGAAACGTTAGATTGGTCCATGACATTTACTTTTTGAAGATAATTTCATTTAAATGTTGACCGCGGCTGCGTCTTAGGTGGTCCATTCAGAAAGTCCAATTTTGGGCAACTTTTTCGAGCATTTCGGCCGGAATAGCCCGAATTTCTTCGGAAATGTTGTCTTCCAAAGCTGGAATAGTTGCTGGCTTATTTCTGTAGACTTAAGACTTGACGTAGCCCCACAAAAAATAGTCTAAAGGCGTCAAATCGCATGATCTTGGTGGCCAACTTACCGGTCCATTTCTTGAGATTAATTGTTCTCCGAAGTTTTCCCTCAAAATGGCCATAGAATCGCGAGATGTGTGGCATGTAGCGCCATCTTGTTGAAACCACATGTCAACCAAGTTCAGTTCTTCCATTTTTGGCAACAAAAAGTTTGTTAGCATCGAACGATAGCGATCACCATTCACCGTAACGTTGCGTCCAACAGCATCTTTGAAAAAATACGGTCCAATGATTCCACCAGCGTACAAACCACACCAAACAGTGCATTTTTCGGGATGCATGGCCAGTTCTTGAACGGCTTCTGGTTGCTCTTCACTCCAAATGCGGCAATTTTGCTTATTTACGTAGCCATTCAACCAGAAATGAGCCTCATCGCTGAACAAAATTTGTCGATAAAAAAGCGGATTTTCTGCCAACTTTTCTAGGGCCCATTCACTGAAAATTCGACGTTGTGGCAGATCGTTCGGCTTCAGTTCTTGCACGAGCTGTATTTTATACGGTTTTACACCAAGATCTTTGCGTAAAACCTTCCATGTGGTCGAATAACACAAACCCAATTGCTGCGAACGGCGACGAATCGACATTTCACGGTCTTCAGCAACACTCTCAGAAACAGACGCAATATTCTCTTCTGTACGCACTGTACGCATTCGTGTGGTTGGTTTAATGTCCAATAAAGTAAACTGAGTGCGAAACTTGGTCACAATCGCATTAATTGTTTGCTCACTTGGTCGATTATGTAGACCATAAATCGGACGTAAAGCGCGAAACACATTTCGAACCGAACACTGATTTTGGTAATAAAATTCAATGATTTGCAAGCGTTGCTCGTTAGTAAGTCTATTCATGATGAAATGTCAAAGCATACTGAGCATCTTTCTCTTTGACACCATGTCTGAAATCCCACGTGATCTGTCAAATACTAATGCATGAAAATCATAACCTCAAAAAAATCACCCTTTAGTTCTGCAGGTCGAGCAGGAACATGAACCTCATAATCCCTAGATATAATTTCCTAAACTCAAGTAGATTGTCTTTCGTCAGTGTTATAAGATCGTGGAATTCTCGTGGAATACTCGTGGATCGTGGAATTAAAATTGTTTCCAATAAGAATAAATTTAAGCATTTCATTCTAGAATACTTTTCTTAACTTTTCTAATCTTTCTCTAATTCAACATCTGTATCCTATACCTATTTTTTTGTGTAATCTTAAGGCTATAATAATGTAAACAGTAATTATGTAAGTAATTTTAATTAAATTTAATGTAAATTTTCATGTAGCTTTATGTTGTTATCTCCACTGTCATAGCGGCATGCAAAAGATAAAATCTTATATGTCAACAATTTTTTCCAAATAAATAAAAAATAAATAAAAAATAATAAAATTGGGCTATTTAATCACAAACCACTTCAACATTTTACCGCATATGAACTGTAGATATATATAAGCAACATATAACATCGATTGGAAATATTTAACAATTTTCTCATTTTGAGCAAAAGCTCAAATTGGACTGAAAATAAATATTTTTAAATGCTTTAATATTGTCTGTTTGACCAACTGACCGTTATTTCGAACAATTGAAATACAGTCTAATACAGCACAACGAGAGGAAATGTTGCCTTAATTTCAGCAACAAAAACAACAGCAACAACAACAAAAACAAAAACAACAAAAATTAAACTCGACGTTAAACCACGGTCGTTACGCAGAGCAAATGCTCTACATTTCTGTGCAAATATGCAGGGTTGACAAAAGCACGCCAGACTGCATTCGTAGCTGCAACTGCATCAATGCACGCTTATTTGTAGAGGTACAAAAATGTGTGTGTGTGTGTGTGTGTTTGTTTGATGATCACTTACCACTTGTCACTCATTACACTGCTCTGTGGCGCGCAAATCAAACATTTAGCTACAATTTGATGTCATTCTCTGGCTTTTTATTGACTCATTGTAAGTCAGTGAAAAGTTGCTGAACTCCAGTTGAACTGAACTAGGGCTTGAAACTTTGCATTGCAAATTTAATGCATTTGGGAACCTTTAAGTTTGCATCTATCGTATGTCAAAAGAGTATGGCACTTAAGTGAGGTTAAGGATATTAAAAATTGATAACATCTGAACGCAACCGGGTTAAAAAAATACCGTTATGCAACTGCCAATGTATATTCTACACACGCCTGACCAACAGTGTAAAGCTTTTAATTTGGGAATCTAGCAGTTCAGCTTAAATCAACAACGTAATCAGCTTAAAAACAATTCGTGGCTGTAAAAAAAAGATAATATTAACAGAAACTGTACCAAGCAAATGACAGTAAAAGCTGTACGAGCTTTTGTGAGCGCATTCAACTCGCAACACGGCAGATAGATTGCTTCCACATTTGCGTTGTATTCGCTGTAATTTTCGTGTAAATTCAGCACTATTTATATTTAATTAGCACTTTAAATAAAATTAAAAGTAAATTTATGTAGGAAAGAACAATTTTAATTCAAACTAATTTTTAATTCAACCATAAAATAACTGAAAAAACTCCAATGGTTTCTGATAGCCATTGCTCTATTGAACATATCACCCAAGGGATTTTTTGGGTTAGCTCAAATAATCGATTTTTTGAAGGTCACATTTTATGCTATAATTAATTTCCTTTATCTCCTTCGCTAAGTAAAATTTTGATTTAAGACCTTGAGTAAAATTCTTGCAAATTTCATGACCTTTAAAATTGGAAAACATTATTTATTAATTAAATAAAAAAAATCGCGGCGATACTCAACCTAACCCAAGCTTGTTTAACTAAATTTGGGGATTTTGTGTTTGGGGATATGGAACCCAACCCGTTTTTGATCCTAAAAAACCTTGTGAAGTAGTCCCAAAAAATGATATAGATACTGTCAGAAATTTTCGTTATTTCGCTTCCAGAAACTTACCAAACCAAGAATGTCGAAATTATAATAGCAAAGTACCCATTAATAAATTAAAAATTGCAGATATTGCAAAAGTGAAACAATATATACCAACAGAATTCATAAGTTTTTATGACGAAATATTGCAATGGCCAAGATTTAAAAAAAAAGGTATTTATTATCGTTAATTTTAGTATTATGTGCAATTTGAGATACCTAAAATAAAAATTCCGCTAAATTTATATGGGTTTTTCTTTCAATTATGTTAATTCAATATCATAAATAAATAACCTTATTTTTTCCAACATCCAAAGTAAAAGATAACAAGACCACACAGCTGTTTTTGGCATAGACGGTTTATATTTTAAATATATATAAATTTAATTTGATTATAATAATTTTGTGATTTGCAGAGATGAAATCCAGAGCAGAGTATATGTTAGATTACCGGCAGAAAAAAGTGAGGAAAAATTTAAAGTTGGATAGGTAAAGCCAAAAAAAATTGAGAATAATTCAACTCAGCGTAACAGGGACTTGCGGAATGTTTTTAAAACAGGGCTGGGCATTCTAACACAGTCACATATTATTATGTCTTGTTAGTATTGGTGCTCTCTCGAATTGCGCACACTGAGCGAAATATTTGTCCCAATTATCTAGATTTGTAAGTTTTTATTTTTTATTTTATGTTTTTATTTTTAGTCATTGGTATTGTTCATTATTTCTTCTATTAATTAATCAATTAATACAAGTGATATGAATGAATAATGTAAAGAATCTTAATAGATAATATGAATGAGTTATATGAAACCTTAATATATACGAATAATTATTTTTATATAAAATATTAATATATATGAATAATAAAATTAATAACAAAAAATATGTAAGTAAATAATAAGGAATTAAATAAAATAAGTACGCAAGTAATCAAAAAATTAATTATTCAAAAATTAATAAGGAATATGAATGAACAATGCAAAAAGGTTTAATAGCTAATATGCATTAATTATATGAAACCTAAATATATACGAATATAAAATTCTACAAACTAAAAAAATATATGCAAAAGTATAATAAATCTACAATAAGTTGAATTTTCACGAGTGTACATATAATTTGCAGCGCAAAACGACATAGGTCCTCACAGCATCACCGTCAGCGAACGACTGAATTATATTCTCTTCTGTTGTGAGCTTTATGTACATGTGAAAAATTACTCTCACAGAGAGCTCAGTGAGCTATGGAGCGCCCTGCGCTGTTTTAAAACTTTTCAGAGGGATTTTAATCACTATAAATGTTTTTTAACCAGGGTCATGGTACAATTATAAGGTAGGCCCAATTCGGAAACGAAAAAAACGAAACAGCAAAGCAAAGCAAAGAAAATCAAAACATTGGCGTAGGTATAATGTCATTTTTAACAATTGACGTTTATTCGTTCAGCGATAGGGATGTATAATTTACTTTTAACAGTATGAATCTCGGTATTGGGTATTGAGTAACCAGATTTTATGTGGAATAATGTAAGAAAAGTAAGCAAAAACCCTAAACATTTAACAAAATGAGGTATGTTTTAAGATATAATACAAAATGAATTGTATGTTAGCCTTCAACGAAGCAAATAAAAGTGAACTTTTTATATAATTTTCATTCGACTTGTTAGTTCGATTGTTCAGTAACCAATTTATTTGCATCGCTTTGTATTGTATTTTGACATTATACCTACGCCTTTGTTATTGTTTTGTTGTTGATTTGTAGTCATAGAGAGTGTGTTTTTTCCTGGGCCTACCTTATAATTGTATCATGACCAGGGTTATTACCAAGGCAGACAATGGCAAACCTCAGAGAGTAAAAACTGCCATGAAAAGAAAAATTGAGAACATAAGCCGTTTAGAGTCGGCATAAAGCTTGTAGATCTCGTAAATTTGCGTTCAAATATTTCGCAAAAAGCACAACACAATTGATCATAAGAAGCTCGGTCAAAGTCCTTTCAAGGGCTGAAACGGCCATTTCGTTGTTTCTTTTATTACCAAGGTGAGGTGTCAGATGTTACATATCATATGCGACTACTGTAAGGCTCGCCCGTTTTTTTTTCCTGAAAAGTTTAAATATTCAGACATGGGGCCCCTTTCGAAATATTCAATTATAAGGTAGGCCCAATTCGGATATAAAAAAAAAGCAAAGCAAATCAAAACATCGACGTAGGTATAATGTCACTTTTGACAATTAACGTTTATTCGTTCAGCCATAGTGATGTATAATTTACTTTTAAGAGTATAAATCTGGATATTGGGTATTGAGTACCCAGTTTTTATGTCGAATAATGTAAGAAAAGTAAGCAAAAATCCTAAAAATTTACTAAAATGACCCAAGTGCTAAGGTATAATATGGACTTAATTTTATATTAGCTTTCAACGAAGCAAATAAAAGTTCACTCTTAATATCATTTTCATTCGTCTACTTAAGTCGATTGCTCAGTAACGTCTCCTTTCTCTGTTTTTACTCTCCTTTCTCTGTTTTTACTCAAGATGGGTATCAGCCGCGATAACTCACACAAGCGCCGCGCCACCGGTGGCAAACGCAAGTCTCTCCGCAAGAAGCGCAAGTTCGAGTTGGGTCGTCCAGCTGCCAACACCAAGATCGGTGTTGCTCGCGTTCACCCTGTACGCACACGCGGTGGCAATAGAAAATTCCGTGCTCTCCGTTTGTATTCCGGTAATTTTTCGTGGGCTTCCGAAGGTATTGCACGCAAAACTCGTGTCGTCGATGTCGTATACAACGCCTCAAACAATGAGTTGGTGCGTACCAAGACATTGGTAAAGAACACCATCATCATCATTGATGCCACACCATTCCGTCAATGGTATGAATCCCATTACGTGCTGCCACTTGGACGCAAACGTAATCCCAAACATCAACAAAAAGAAGATGAAAATGATGTTTTAAACAAGAAGCGCAGCGAAAAAGTCATGAAGAAATATTTGGAGCGTCAAAAGTACGCCAAGGTTGAGCAAGCTTTGGAAGATCAATTCATTTCTGGACGTATCTTGGCCTGCATCTCATCCCGCCCTGGACAATGTGGTTGCGTCGACGGTTACATTCTTGAAGGCACGGAATTGGAATTCTACCTTAAGAAGATTAAGTCTAAGAAATAAATAATTTTTATGTTAAAAAAATTAATTGACTTTGGAAAGAAATTCGTGGTTTTTTGTAACAAAAACTTAAGTAACTAATTTATTTTATCGCTATTTATTGTACTTTGCCATTATACCTTGTTATCGTTTTCTTGTTGATTTGTAGTCCGAGAGAGCGTTCTACTGCGCCTACCTTATAAATTTGTATTTGTACCATGGTACCCAAGCTGCAATTTTTTTATGATGATAATTTTGAAGAAATAGAAAGCATTTCCCTCGTTCTTAGCGATGAATCACTAGAACACAAAAATTGTAAAAAGTGTGTTGTTGATAAAACTATTTGTCAACAATTATCATTTATTAAAGTGCACTTTGAAATTTTAGAAATGAGATTGGAAACAATTCAGTAGAATTTTTTCCTTTATTGTTTTTCGAAGTATTCTCCTTTATGATTAATACATTTTTGTATGCGTTCGAATCATATGTCACAACATTTATCTAATTCCCCTTGAGACATCTCCAAATCATTGTACGGCAAAAAACCATTAATTCAATGTTTTGAGTTCTTAAAAACGCCTCAAGTGCTCATTGTTATGATGAAGAATAAATCTTCGGCGCTTGTTTGTTTTTATTATTTCACGGAATATGTCTTATTTGTTTATGTCTGAAGTGGTACTGTGGCAAAATTGTTTTCAAACGTGACATTAAAACCTCCACTTTTGCGACAACTCAATCTTTCAAAATTTTACTTGTGGAGTATATATCGTTCCAAAATGGAAATTTTACGGTATTTTGTCTTTTTTGTGTTTTTTTTTTAATGTGTGTTTTGAAATTATTTATTTTTGGTTATTACTTTCCCATTTTCAATAAAATAGGTATGTGTAAATCTGTATCTAATACTAAATTAATAAATGGGGAAAAAAAAAATTCGAAAAATTGGCGCTTAAGATAATTGGGCGTATAGGGGACGATATGGTGTCGAATAAGAATCAAGAAAAAATGAAGAAAAAAAAATCTTTAATGAGTGCCTAGACCACCTAGAGTTTTGTTAATTGGGCTCCAGTGGATCATTAAAGGCACTCCCAAAAGAAGCCACTTTTACCAAATTAGTTTCCTTCTGATGACTGTAGATTGTGTTCCATGGAGAAAAAGTACGGAGAACATAAAAGAATCACATATAATCGGCTCAAAATAATGCTATAGAAAAAAAAAACATCATGCGAGAGTCTTTATTGTGGTACTGCCTGAAGATGTCGCTTGACATCCTGCTGAAAAAAGCAGTTGTGTTCAATTTCCATTGAAGGTCACATAAATTCATACCAGTTTAGGTTATCCATTTGGTTTTTTCTAGATTTCTTTTTGGGGTGTTGCGAACTCTTGGGAAATTTTGTTTTTTTGTTTCCAGACACTCTTTTGTTTTTGTTTTTCTAATAGAATTACAAACAATCGCTGGTTTTGATATGTGTTTTTGTTATTTTTTTTCGTACTTTTTCTTTCTTTTGTCGTGTGTCAATGACAACTAAGGCTATCTGGGTGTCTGCGTGTGTGTTGCTGGTCATACGAGCAACATCGCATTCTTTTGTTCTGCTAGAAAGTGTATGAGTATAAGCATGCGTATGTGTTTGTGTGCGAGTAGCAATTGAATATGCGTTGCTTTGAGTCATAGACTCATTGAGCCTTCCTCCAACTTCCTCTGCAAACATTTGGAGAACAGCCTATAGCATAGCATATTCAATATTTTGCTCTAAAGGTTTGAAGAATTTTTCTTAGAAAGATTTCACGCAATGTACTGAAAATGGACAAGGGCTTGGATGTAGATGTCACATCCCATTGTTATTGTGCACTTGGAATTCATGTTGACCTTATACTTAAGCCATGAAAAACTTTCATTTTGAATATGTGTGATTTCAAGCCAATGAAGAGTACCCTGGGGCAAGGATATAAAATAGAGTGAGAGTGAAAAATTTGTATACAGCTAATACTTTAACATGCATTTGATAATTGTGGTTATATTTTTAGTTAAAAAACAACATTTAAATATTTTAATTTAGATTTTATCTTAGTGTTTTCGGATACATACATTAGTAATTACAACAAAACAATACCTACGGAATATATGCCAGCAAAGCAGTAATGCCTCAAAAGGTGTAGTTAAAGGTTCCATAAAATCGCATTAATTTAACCCTTTTAGTCACGAAAATCGTAGCGTTGAGCTAAAAATGTGAAAATTTGTATATATAGTAATCTGAGGTCCTTGAACATGAATCTGTAAAAAAGTTGGAGATTGTATATATCACTGGGTCGGAAAACCATGTCCAATATATTGGCCATCGATACTACAGGTACCAAAAATTCCAGAAAATGACTAATCTATACTCTTATACTATTATACATATAAAAGAGGACTCACGTATGTTCGGCTCCGAAAAGCTTCAGAATGGCGCTATTCAAAAATTCCTTTTCTCTAGGATAGCTCTCTAGGTGCCCAGTTGGGACATAGGCTATATAAATTTGATAACCATTATTTAAATAATTAATTAAAATTCTAAGAGAAAAACCATACAATTCCTTTATTCTTATTCTCAGAGAGAAAAACTTTTCTCTTTAAAGCTCTGTGCAACTCAAAAAAGGTTGTGCCCAAAGCTAATAAGGTAGAACATATGTATGTATATGTAATACTTCTGTATTCAAACTCCGAAATCGAAGACAGACAGCCATAACACCCTAAAATGTTGTTGTTTATATTGGTATATTTGAATATATGGAAATTACTACACACAAAAGAAAATGTCAAATAGTCACAAGGGTGGTTGTTATGCAAACGTTTCCCCAAACATATAACAAAACAAATCATATGTATTTGTTTCCTCAAATCATATTTCCTTTAAACAAACAAAATTTTAACCATAAAAATTCAAACAACAAAAATTTTAATTTTCAATTTTTGACAATGAAAGCACCTTTATATAACAAATTATATTGAAATTTGATTTCCTTTATATATTTTCTCGCTCATATAACAATATATCTACACTCTAATATTGGCGAATACATGAAATAGAACAATATGTCAAAATCGCTGTGAGACAAAAGCTCTATTTTCAAACTCTTTTTGAGCATCATAAATAAATGTAAACAACCCACCGGGAAAATGAGAAATGATTCTAAAAGAAATCGTAAATGGAATGGATTCTTTTGTTTACATTTTAGAACGTATTACAAAGAATATACATAAATTTAAAACAAAACCTATGAATTGGATTTTATTAGCCAAAAGTTTACTGATTCCTTTTTATTCCAGCCAGAATCGATTACGCCCTATATAAAAATTACTACTATAGAAAATTTTTTCAAGATTCCTTGCTTGCTTTTTTTGGAAAGTGAACAACGAATTGATTCTCAAACAAATTCTGGTATAAGCAAGAAAAACATCAGTCTGTTTTGAGTTGTTTTCTTATTTCCGAAAAATTAATACTTTTTATTTAAAAGAATAAATGGATTCTTGAAAAGTGAATAAAAGAATATATTTCTGCAGCGATTGATATGGAAGCGGGAAAAGAATGTATTACTTTTGTAGGACATCAGCGTGTTAAAAATAATCAATTCTAGAATCTATATTGGAGAAGAGAATTGATTCTTTTTTCATACACTTTTTTCTTTTTTCCCGGTGGGAAGGTCCACAAAAAAGAAAAAAAAAGACAGCTACATGTATTGTGTGCGGTACCAATGCTGCCACCTTTTTGAATATAAAAATACTGCCACTTTTATAAAAACATCGACGAAAATTCGTGTCGATGATTTGTTGAAATGTTTTGCTGAAATTTTTCAGCTTAAACGAAAGATATATTTACTTTTAAAACAACAATTATCTATAAGGCCGTCATATATTTTTCTCACCTCAGAGCTGATATTTTTACGTATAAACGAGACTTTCATATAGTCACAGTGCTGGGAAAAGTCTACCAATGCATGAAAAAAAAATGGTAAGGTCAGGAAGATACAGAAAGTTTATTACTTTAGTTATTTTTTTTTACTACTTTAGTTAGCTGGTTACTTTATTCGGATGGAACTACTAAGTCGCTTCAACACAAATATACAATTTTAACAAAATTCTAACGGCTGTAATCATAAAAAATTATGAACCTCTTATAAAGCCTTCATAAGAAAAAATCAAAAATTGAAAAACATTATTCATAAACGTTCAACAGCGTTCAAAATCTCTTTTAAATGCTTGAGAAATGAGAGAATTTTAAAAATGGTTGAAACCTTCAATAAACCCTCGATAAAGCATTTTGTCGTTGCGCATACAAAAAAGGTTATGTGTTTTTGAACAATATTTCAGGAGACGAAAAAAACATTTTTGTTTTTTAACAATTTCAATACTATTTTCACATAGCTGGCTAACTTTCACATTTGCTTACTTCCGAACCAATAGGAATATCAAGAAACCATTTTGTGAATAGATGGGGGATACGTATTGCTATTAAATGGTAAAATAAAAAAAAAAATCGAAATTTTACACATAGCCTTTTTTGTATGCGCAACGACGATTTTAAAAATTTTTTTGTTCTTATCTGAGCACAACAAATATTGTCAAAAATGTATTAAATTATTTCAAAATGCACCAAACACAAAAAAATGTCGAAAAGTGTTTGAAAATGTTTGTTTATAAATTAGAGGATTTTTTGATAGCTGAAACGTGCACGATACAATAAATACAGGTAGATTCGCTAGATGACAGCGTACTGCCGCGAATGTCAACACGAAGTTGACAACGCATATAAAATCTCAAAGCTTTAAAAAAAGTTCATAGAAATTAAATGTAAGCAAACAACTTTTTTTATATGGATTTTGACAGTTACGGCAGTATTTAAAGAGAGCACAGTCAGGTCTGCATCTACCTCTATTTTTTGTATCATGAAAACGTGCTATAACCTAAAGCACAATATTGTCAATAAAATAAAAGCAATAAAGCAAAAAGATAAAAGCAAAAAGATAAAAGCACAAATATTGTCAAAAATAATTAAAATTTTTCAATATATTTCAAACATTAGGAAAATATGTCAAGAAAATTCAAAATATACAAAAAAAATTAAAAAAAAAAAAAACAAAATATAAGAAAATTTTTCAAAGATTTCAAAATATTTATAAGAAAAAGAAAATCATAAAATTACAACTATTTCAGTGCAGAGGGTAGCTTAGAAAAACTTTTGATTTTTAATTATCAAAATGTAGACGAAATTGCGACAAATAAATACCAACCCAGCAAACATTATGACTCTTAAAATAGTCTTTTAAGACTCATATAAATGAGTTTTCATAGTCATAATGCGCTCAAAAAAGACTCTTTTATGAGTACATTTTCGTAGGTTGTGGGCCTCAAAATATGATTAATAATAATGACTGTTTTATGCCTCATTTAAGACTCAAAATTAAGAATATTTTAAGACTCATATTTAATACTCTTTTAAGACTCATAATAAAGACTGTTTTAGAACTCATATAAATGAGTCTTTTTGGGCTCAAAATTAAGACTCTTTTAAGAGTCATATTTAAAATCTTTTTAAGAATCATGTAATGGAATCTTTAAAGACTCCTATGAAGACTCTTTCAGAACTCATAGAAGTTATTATTTTAAGAGTCATAAGTCTCATGTTAAAAGCTCCTTAATGGTTTAAAAACTCGCTGTAAACACTAATTTCTGACATTGATATGATGTTAATAAAACCTCAGAAAATGCTTTTCGCCACTCTGGTGTACTATAAAAGACTTCGCCTTGTTGTAAAACATTATTTAAATAAATAATAGAAAGCCCTTTTGCGCGAGATTATCGTATATACCATTTTTCCCATTTATTTAATAATATTAATAATAAAAATAAAAATATTTCCATATTGTGCCATTCATCGTACTCATAAAACACACATAAAAAATACTCGTTTTGGAGTCTTATTTTTGAGCAATGATTTTGCAATCATATCAAATACTCCTTTATGAGTCTTTTTATTGCGTACTCATAAATCACGC
The DNA here is from genome assembly GCA_943735915.1 of Pherbina coryleti. Classification (NCBI taxonomy): domain Eukaryota; kingdom Metazoa; phylum Arthropoda; class Insecta; order Diptera; family Sciomyzidae; genus Pherbina; species Pherbina coryleti. Next base: position 27,361,492 of record OX030951.1, read on the forward strand.
ATAAAAAATACTCGTTTTGGAGTCTTATTTTTGAGCAATCATTTTGCAATCATATCAAATACTCCTTTATGAGTCTTTTTATTGCGTACTCATAAATCACGCATAAAAAATACTCGTTTTGGAGTCTTATTTTTGAGCAATCATTTTGCAATCATATCAAATACTCCTTTATGAGTCTTTTTATTGCGTACTCATAAAACACGCATAAAAAATATTTGTTTTGGAGTCTTACTTTTGAGCAATCATTTTACAGTCATATCAAATACTTCTTTATGAGTCTTTTAATTGCGTACTCATAAAACACGCATAAAAAGTACTCTTTTTGGAGTCCAATTTCTGAGCAATCATTTTACAATCATATCAAATACTTCTTTATGAGTCTTTCAATTGCGTACTCATAAAACACGCATAAAAATACTCTTTTTAGAGCAATTTTTTTGAGGCACTCAGAAAATGTTTGCAGGGAAGTCACTGAATTTATCTAATACACAAATCATTATTTACACTCTTCCCACTTCAATATGAATACGGCTGGTAAATTTTAAGATTTAAAGTTTTTAATGATATTTAATATTTTTATCGCTGGCGAAGCAGCGGTTATTTGCTAGTAATTATATAAAAAAATCGTTTTTCTTATTCTTGTTTTAAGAAGTTAAGTAAAGATAAATATAAAAGTCAGAAATAAAAATACATTTGTATGTTACATTTGGAAATCCTTCCTAGTACTTTAAGTGTATGGATATTATTCAACTGAATTTTAAACTATCCGCTGTATACTAATTGCTTACTCTCACTGTTTATATTTTAAAAAATCAATTCAAGAAGACCAACAGGATCCAAGGCAGCTTAGGAATACTAGCTAAACTAAAGAACAAGCTCTATCATTTTCATTGCAAAAGACTTCAGAATATCCTTATAATGCTAAAGGGTAAACTAAATCAGGATTATACACCTCCCATTTTGTCAAATCCTCCTCACTTTACGCTAGACAAAATTTGAAAAATTTAAATAATGTTTTATTAATATATTATATCAAATAAAAAAAGGGTTGAAATAATATTTTTTTTTTTTGCAAATTCGTCCTATTTGTAAAAGAATGCCTCATATGCCTCAACAGCAATAAGAAAAAGAAACCGCACAAATATTTGCAATATTTTAAAATTTTTGTATCAAACCAAGGGAGCTACCAATCATTCATTCATGCCATTGAAGCGTCACGCACATAACGCAATCATGTCGAAATCCATATTCTGATTGTTTTCTGACGATAACGCGACGGTAAATGTCGCTGATGGCTTGTGGAACAAAAATTTTATATACCCACAAACACACAATCATGCATGCGACACATGCGACATTTTATAAAACGTGCGCCTGTTTTTATGTGCCCTGCATTAAATATAAATATGAGCATCTGTCAATAATTTTCAATTTTGAGAAATATCATCTTTCAGTGTTGTCATACTTGTCATCATTTTACTCGTTCTTTTTATCACATTCCTTACGCATACGCATACCTGTCCTTCTTGCGAAAAACCTTTAAATTTTAATGCCATATGGAGCACATCAAATGCGCTTGATTGAATTTTAAAAATGTTGCCGCAATCCCTTTTGTTGCAGCAAGATTTGTGTTGTTGTTGGTTGTGCTGCCGTTTGTTTGTTGCTCTATAGAGAGACATACATACGTACCTTTAGGCGTTCAAACAACAAAGTTACCTTTGCTGTCAATATGTGTAGGTTAACTTTTTTTTTTTTTGTTTATTTTATATGCACGGACTTTTATGGCAAGGATTGTAAAGCTTTTTGCCTTGATGCTGTTCTGGTGTTCTTTGTGACATTTAACCAGAGATCCGCTGAGAGGTTCTTAACAACACGAAACTACTCGAACCATGCACGACTGTTTTAAGCAATGCTTCCTATAACTGGGTTGAAAATTGGACATTAAGTGAGACGAAAGTATTCTAAATAAAGATGTATGTAATTGGGAACATTGCACATAAGGTAGTTACAATACGAAAAATTATTGTACTTACATAAAAACCAGCAACATAAAAACCATCACCAAAAATTTACATCCGCAACGACTTATCTAATCGTACAATTTTTTGTACTAAATGTTAAGGATCGATGTGATGAAGTGTCATTGTTTTCTATATGTCAACTCTGCTGTCGAATAAACTATCGAAATTTGTCGAGTTGAACTGTTCATAAGCCCGTTATGAGCATTAGACCGTACCACCTCTTATGCAAAAAAAAAGTGCGCCGTATACCAGCGAATATGACGTATTTTTTCAAGACAATTACGAAAATTTTTTTTTTTTTACCGAACGGAGGGGTCGCGCATTGACATATATGTAACTTCATATCTCTGGTGTTTACAGTCAGATTTTAAAGTTTGGTATATCAATGTTTTTTTCTCAAGTATACCAATATGACTTCTATAAAGGTTATTAACCTCAGGTGTACCGTTCTAGTACTTACCCTCCAGATCTCAGTTTCTACCATCCTAATGTACCACCCTAATATTAAAAAAATTAAGCTCTTAAAATATCATTAATCTTTTGCTCAGATCTGATATACTATCGATATTTCCAGCAGAAGTATTTTTAAAAAATTTTTGAAAATTTTTTGCTGAACGTAGGGCTCCCTTTTTTACTTATCATCATATCATCGGTATTAAAAGTCTGATCATATTGAATGACATATCGATATTTTTGTCTGAAAGAGACCAATTATTTTTTCTCCAAAATAAAAAAAATAAAAAAATATTCCTACAAGTCCTTGGAAGGCCTTAAATTGATTTTGAGGAATTTTAAAGCTCGTAAAAGAATAAAAAATCTAGAACGCCAATGCTAAAAGAGGTATGAACATTATTTTTGTTGTGATTTAATAAATATACAATGTATTATTATTTTATTTTTTCACATTCTTGCAATAACTCCTCCTTTGGACTAGTTTGGAATTGCAACTAATTGCAATTTAGTGATCCATGCTATAATTTTCTTTATTCAAATATTCCACGATGCTCCTCTGGACACCCACTGCAGTGCTGTCAGCGGGCGTAGCATAACCGATGAATTTTTAATTTAGCTCTTTCACAATGGTGACATATTCTTCATTCACAACAACGTTACGCGTTACATTTGCCTCCGTGACTCTTTTTAAAGTTGGCTCTTTTTTCCCATCAAACGAAATACACGTTAGCAAATCATCACACTTAGCTGCTGCTAAAGCCTCTTTTCGAAATTTGACTCGTTCTCTGAATACTTTATTTTTTGTAATGATAAGCCCATCCATGAATTGAATTATTTTTTTGCTGTTTAGGAAGATAACTCCTCTTCAGCTTTTGCAGCAATCGACAATTGTAAATCTTTTATTAACATGGTCGCATGCAGTGCACCAAAGCGAACTGATGTGTCGCTGCGATCCAAAGCAGAACTATAATTTCGCAGTGATATGTCCGCCACTGCAAAATTTTTTTGTATCGTCTGTGATTCGCTTACGTTTTGTTCAAATTCCTCTTCGTCCTCGCTATCTGGCTCGTACCCAACGCTGGCAGAGTACACCGCATTCGATGTTGCAGCAACTGACCTTACTTCTACAGCGGCAGTTCTCATCGACACTGTTTCATAGACATCATCTAATGCCATTGATCTTGGACCGCACTGATCAATGAAGAAAATTTTTGCTGCGTCTGGAATTTTATTTGAGGTGTTGCAACTACACGGATTGTTGCTTTTAATGCCACACTTACAACGCGAAATTTTAAACAATTTATTTCAAGCATTCACGTTATATCTCAATCGACTTTTAGAAATTGTATAATTGTTATTCACAAGTACATCAACACGTTTCCGAACCGCCGCTAGGGTTTTAATTGGTATGCCGGCGCATTGCCACAAAACGATTACATTTTTAATACATTCTTGTTTAAAAACATACAACTTTCGACTTTTATCACTGTTATGCCGCAGATACAATAAAAAATTTATAACATCATACTCCGTTGGTAATTTGGTATTATTTAAGTCACTCGCATGTTTTTTTTTTTACGAGCTTTAAAATTCCTCAAAATCAATTTAAGGCCTTCCAAGGACTTATAGGAATATTTTTTTTTTGTATTTTGCAGAAAAAATAATTGGTCTCTTTCAGACAAAAACATCGATATGTCATTCAATATGATCAGACTTTTAATACCGATGATATGATGAAAAGTAAAAAAGGGAGCCCTACGTTCGGCAAAAAATTTTTAAAAATTTTTTAAAAACACTTCTGCTGGAAATATCGATAAACTTCCCAAGCAAAAGACTAATGATATTTTAAGAGCTTTATTTTTTTAATATTAAAGTGGCACATTAGTATGGTAGAAACTGAGATCTGGAAGGTAAGTACTAGAACGGTACACCTGAGGTCAATGATCTTTATAGAGGTCATTTGGTCTACTTGAGACAAAAGCATTGATATACCAAACTTTAAAATCTGACTGTAAGCACCAGAGATATGAAGTTATATGTCAATGCGCGACCCCTACGTTCGGTCAAAAAACAAATTTTTTTTTCGTAATTATCTTGCGTAAAAACTACGTCATATTCGCTGGTGTACGGCAAATTTTTTTTTTGAGGTACGGTCTAATGAGCATGTTTCAAAATAAAGTAGAATTACGTCCGTGCATGTAATTAGCAAAGCAGAACTTTTTTAGTGTTTTATATTATTTTTTGGAAAATCAAAGGTAAAATTCTAGTTTTAAAATTCTATACCGACAGTCTTACGACGAAATTGCAAAGTAAAAGTTTTTAAAAGAATGATATTTAACGCTGTGCAATATTTAAACAAAAAAAATAAGACTGTAAAAAAGGTATCCCGCAAACATAGAGCCCGTAAAACTACTGCTAGAGAAGACAAGCTGATAGTTGGAGAATCTAAAAAAGTTTCCTCAAAAGACAGCCAATGAAATTCGTGTCAATTTTTAGTGAAAAAGATAGCTTACCTTCTGTAGATACCATAAAAATAAGATTGAGAGCAAATGGGCTATTTGGATGAATTTCCCGGAAGAAGCCTTTACTGACCGTAAAAAGCGGTTGGAGTTTGCCAAAAAATATTGCCACTGGACAAAAAAATTAATGGAAAAAGGTCTTATTTTCTGATGAAACTAAGATAAACAGAGTCTCCTCAGATGGAAAGGCATATGTTCGTCGTCCGCGGCCCAAAGAGTTTGACCCTAAGTACACCCACCCCACTTTAAAAACATGGTGGCGGAAGCATTATGCTATGGGGTGCAATGTCATGGCATGGTGTTGGCCCCATTCACAAAATTGAAGTTCGTATGGACCAGTTCCAATATATGTATGTCTATACTAAAAGAAGTAATGTTATCATTTGCCGAAGACCACATGCCTGTTACATGGATTTTCCAACAAGACAACGATCCAAAGCACACAGCAAGCAATACAACGAAGTGGCTTGCAGACAATTTGGTCACATTTTTGAATTGGCCTTCACATGAAGGCCCTGACCTTAATCCAATAGAAAACTAGTGGTAACAGTTAAAAAGAACAGTTGGACTACATAAAGTAGGAAATTTCGACGAACTTTACGAAAAAGCTAAGGAGGAGTGGGAAGCCCTGCCTGCAGAAGTTTTTCAAAAGTTAGTTGAGTCAATGCCACGCAGATGCCTTGCAGTTATTAAAAATAATGGTTTTGCAACAAAATATTAACTTTTTTAATGAAAAATAAAAAATTTTGTATGTGAAACAAAGCGTTGTTGAGTGCACGGAAATTATTTAACTTTATTTTGAAAAAAGTTCATAACAGACTTATTGGCGGTTCATCTCAACAAATTTCGATAGTTTATCGACAACAGAGTTGCCATGTATAGAAAACAATAACACTTTATCCCATCGATCCTTAAAATTTTATGTAATACAAAAAATTCTACGATATGTAAAATCATTGCTAATTCGTTGCACGGCACTATATATATTTGTGATCATAATAACAAATATATACAGTGCAATAACAGCTTAAGTATGATGTCAATGTTTTGAGAAATCTTACTTCAAAATTTTCAAGCGCCATATAGACCCTACGGAGAAAGAAGAGTCAATAACTCTTAATTGACTGGTCCCGTGACAACTCGAATGGAACCTATCACAGGACAGGTCTGATATAACTCGTCACGGAACAGGTTCTTTGTGGCTGATAAGGGGCAGATTTTATTCTATTTAGCACGGGACCAATTAAAAGGATACAAGCGGATTCATATCGATTAAAACTCAAAGCTCTATTTGTATCGTGGGGAAATTCAAAGTTGAAAAGAAAAAAAAAAAAAATTGCATCTGTCACAGAATAAGTATTTAACAATGTGAAGGGCAATATTGAGTGATTGTTTAGGGAACAAATAAAATTGCTCAATGAACTACTCGATAGTTAGGATAGATCACAAATTTGTTCTTCGAGGCCGGTCACGGGACAGGTTCAAGGTGACGCAGCAGGTGGCAATTGACCCCTGTCAATGACAACACTGTGTAAAAGTGACCGGTCGGTTTCATATATTGGTGGTAGAATTGCGACTGATCCCTCTCCCTTGGGGACCAATCACTTGATAGGCTTAGAACCGATTCTTTTCTCCGTGGGGGATATACTCAAAGAATATAGTAACATTAATCGCCACAGTATGGAATAAGCCTTTACATTTGAAGTATTTTGATTCTCACAAGCTGACATTAAAGACCCTCTATGGGTATCGAAAAGGAATAGAGCTCTAAAGGTATCAACCAGAGGTAGCCATAGTCGAACGCGTTAAAGTATTTATATTGAACGTTCGATGGTAATTTTTTGATTCTGGAGGCCCGTGGTTCCAGATACCAGATACAGAAATTTTTTTCTTTTGAAATTAATTTTTCTAATCAACCATCGAGTACAGAAATTCCATGTATTTTAGTGAACTTATATAACAATACAGGTGTGAACAAATACAGGTGCGCACATATGGTGTATATGGGAAATATTTGCAAGGGAAATTGGATATAAATGGAATATTGGAATAATTTGATAAGTCTCACTTTAGTTTGCATTTGCGCGGAAAATGTATGCATAGTAAAAATTTTCCTAACCCCTTTTTTTCCATACCCCCTTTTACCGGCCACAAATCAATAAAAATGCTACATTTAAGACGGTTTTGGTCGTATAAGACTAAAATTTGGTAAATAAGTTCGCATGGTTACTGTCGGCAACTATACTAAAACTGGGCATGGTCTAACTATAGATATACGCCCACTTTTTAGAAATCATTATTATTCCTAAGTTGTACAAAAAGTTTATTTTATTTAAAAATTATTTTATATAAATTTTATTTTTAAAAATTTATTTTTTTACATCTAAACACATCGAACACAATTTTATATCTAACTTAATATAGAAAATTTTTGATAAATAAAAATTGACAATTTCAAAAACTTAAATAATATTTTTAAAATAAATGTGTAAGTGAATATTATTAATGTTATATGTTGATTTGTATGTTGTGATGTCGGTGTTTATATGTGGAAGTATTGAGTCACCACATGTATATCTATATCTAAGTATATATCTATCTATCTATATCTATGTCTATATCTATATCTATATCTTTATCTATATCTATATCTATATCTATATCTATATCTATATCTATATCTATATCTATATCTATATCTATATCTATATCTATATCTATATCTATATCTATATCTATATCTATATCTATATCTATCTACCTTTACTATTTTATAAAATGAAAGTCCAAATTTTTTGTTGCCGCAAGACTCCAAAAGTACTGGTCCGATTTTTATGAAATAATTTTTAAAATATCACATTTGTGCTATAAAAGAATCATTGGGTATTTTTTTTACGAAATTTCAATTATAAGTACCTTTAATTAAAGTGTTAAGTTTTTTAAAAATCACCCACAATGCCATGCATTGCTGGTGCATCTACTATACTCTTTTTGTTCTCAGCAAGCACAGCACAACAAAACAAACAAAAAAATACATATACACATCTGGACAAAAAAATAGGTACACCAGGGCTTTAGTGAGTTTTTTTGAAATAATTTATTATTCAAATATTTTTTTGTAAAAACATTATTAAAATTTTAGAGTTCAATATATTAAAAATAAGAAAAACAATTTCAATTCCAAACAAAAATAAAGAAAAATAAGTAATTCATAACAATAGGTAATGACAATGATTTTCATGTGGCCACAAAAATAGGTATACCGGCAGTTTCTAAAGAAAAAATTTTAGATAATTGCATTTTATTTATTGTTTTGAGAATACCTCAGTTTAGTACAAACCCATATCCTGAATATCCGCCATTATTCTTCAAAACAGCCTAAATCCTTCTAGGCATGGACGAAACGAAATGTTGGCACGTCTCCAATGGTATATTGTACCATGCTTGCTGAACTTTTTCCCACAAATCGTCCTTATTTTTAAAAGTTTGGTTAGATATTCTTTTCTTAAATTCACCCCAAAGATTCTCAATCGCGTTGAGGTAGGGCGTTTGACAGGGCCAGGACATACAGTCGATTTTGTTGTCCTTAAAAAATCCTTTACCAACTTCGATGAGTGTGTGGGGTCATAGTCTTGTTGGAACCGCCAAACTAAGGGCATTTCTTCACTTGCGTAAGGCAACATTATTCCTTGTAATATTTCCACATATTCGAATCGGGTTATAATATCCTGAATACGAAATATTGGGCCTACGCCATAGTGGGAAAAGCATCCCCAGACCATTATGTTTCCGCCACCATGTTTGGCCGTTTTCCTATGGTACCGCGGATCGAAATCTTTACCTTTTGGGCGACGAACATTCCTTGCGGCATCATTAGAAAACAAATTTATTTTAATCTCGTCGCTCCATAGGATGTTGTTCCACTTTTTGACTCCTTCATCTCCTGACCATGAGGCATGAATTTTGGCAAATTCTTTGCTCGCGTGTAAGTTTTTCTTACGAAGGAGTGGGGTCCTTACGGGCTATTCTGCCATAGAGCTTTGAGTCCACTAACCTTCGTCGAATAGTCCGTGAAGATACTTTATTGCCTAATTCTGCTGCTATTGTTCTTGAAGCTATAAAAAGGGTCCTTTTTTCGTCATTATATTAATGCGATGGTCATCGTTTAGTGTGGTTTTCCGTTTTCTTCCACGTTTTTCTCCAAATTTTTTTTTTAAAGCATTCACGACAAAATTTCGAGAACTTCCAAAAAGTTTGGTAATCGTTCAATATCCATTTCCTCCAGCACGCATCTCAATAGCAATCCGCTTTTCTTCGGGTGTACAATGATCACCGTGACCCGTCTATATACCAAAATCTTTTATGAAGGCTTAAAAATTTTAAATTATTTTACAAACCTTTAAAGACAAATTCCATAACTACACTTTTGAATAAAAAAACACGAAAAAAACTCTTTTAAATGCACTTAAAATATTTTTTTCTCAAAGTGTACCTATTTTTTTGTCCACAGCGCGTTGTTACTTCGTGATATATCTTTTTGTAACTATATTTAAGATTAGAAACTGCACTGCAAATAGATTGCCTGTCAATAACGGGACAACTTGTGTAACAGTAAATTTTGAACTCTCAATTAAACTATCATATATTGATCAAAAACCATTTTTTTGGGGATGTACCTATTTTTTTGTCCAGATGTGTACATACATACTTTGCTGAGCTTAAATCTAATTGGACCGAAGTACCAAGTGATATTGAATATGAATATGTTCAAATTAGTTTTCATGTGGCGAATTGATCTAACACGGTTTTGTTAAAAGGGGATTCACTGACCACCTTTAGCATGTTGAGGATTTTTTGATGAGAATGAGAATCAATCCAAATGGATGTATGTATGTATGTACGTATGTTTATTTGTTTCGCTGCATGCAACTTTTCTACACATGTTTTGACGGTGGTTTTCCTGTAATTTATAAATGAACAAAAGGAACAAACGGCTGACTTTTTACTTTATAGAATTGACATTGTGTGATTCAATAAGTTTTTTTATAAATAAACAAGAGAACTGGGACGGGCATAGGAAAAGGGTTTATGGCTTCGACCACACAAGTTAAATTTTTGATATTGAATAGCTTTGGAACTAAACGTCGCATGACAATAAAACTTAGTATGGAGTTACTAATTGCCAAAGTCTTTCTACTGGAAAACTTGTATGTGCATTGGAAAAGGGGTTGTGGCCCGATTCTCTATAAAGAATACCTATGGAAGCTAAAATCACAGGACATTGAAACTCATAATGGAAGTGTCACCTGGGACTGATGTTCTGCTACTGGGAAACTGTAATGGGCAGTAGAACATGAGCGTGGTGTCAGACTAAGGGACTAATAAAAGTTTTGAATTTACTTATTATTTCCAATATACTTGCCGGGTGCAGCAACGCGCGTCGGGTATCGCTAGTTTTCCATAAAGCAGTCCATAGTAAATATCCAGCGTTTATAAAAAACAAACGTCAACATGAGACAACTGCCAAGCAAACAGCTGTTAGATAAGAGGCCTTTGCAACTCTACACCTCTTGTTAATCCACCCTTAAGTTATTTTTTATTCAATAACATCAGATCGTTAATGCTTCCTCACTTCCACTAGAAATATTTTTCCGCATATTTTTAAAAATTTAAATTCGACAAAGATTGCCTTTACCATAGAATCATTTAATTTTGAAGTCATAGAATCGAAAACTGAGGCACTTTAAATTTTCGTGGATTTTGTGGAAGCCAGGTAGGTGTTCGGTTGTATCCCCTGTTGTGTACGGCTGTGTGTACTTAACTTATCAAAACTGAACGAACATTTTCGACAAGACATGTGCTCCGTCAAACCCGAACAGCTTACGTCTTTTATTGTCAACGCAGCTATCCGTTTTCGTTTTTATTTAATTTTTATTTAATTATTTACTTCGATTTACGTTCATTGTTTTTTTTTTTTCATTTGAATTGGAATATAAATTGAAATCAAAACACAACAATTAATTCTTAAGTCATTTATTAAGTTCAACATAAATCAAAATTCATTTACAACATGGAAAGTGAAAACACTCCAACTGATCCAGACAAACTTACATTTCGCGAGAAGCTCACAATCGCCGTATTATGCGGCACGAATATTCTCAATTTCATGGACCGCTATAGCATCGCTGGAGTCCTGGTTGATATTCAAGAATATTTCAAAATTGAAGACGATCAAGCTGGCCTCATACATACCGGCTTTGTTGTAGGATATATTCTAGTAGCCCCATTATTTGGATTTTTGGGAGATCGCTATTCGCGAAAACTCTTAATGCTAATGTGTTTGGGGATATGGACGGCAATGGGCCTTGCTAACACTGTGGTAGATAGTATTGGGCTTTTTATACTGACTAGAGTGTTTATTGGAGCTAGTGAAGCGGGCTTTACTATACTCGCACCGAGTACGCTTGCCGATATCGTGACTGGACAAAGGCGAACTCTAGTTTTTGCTGCATTCTACTTCGCCTCTCCTATGGGTACTGGATTGGGCTTTGTGGTGGCTCCAAAGATTAATCAATTGCTCGATGGTAAATGGTGGTGGGGACTTAGGCCGATTCCTGCCTGTACTTGTATTTGCCTGATCTTGCTCAGTTTTGGAATTGATCCAAGTCGCGGCGTAAAGGAAGCAGCAGCACTTGGAGGCAAACCAGCGAAACAAACCTCATATCTTGAGGACTTGCGCTATATATTGACGAATAAGTCGTTTTTATTGATTGCTGCGGCATTTACATTTGTAAGCTTTCTATCCGCTGGATTGGGTTGGTGGGGACCAAAAAGTCTCAGTTTAGGAATCCTGCTAATTGAAGGCGAGATGGGAACAGATGACGGAAGCATCATCGCTAGAATGGGTGTAATATCTATTTTCACCGGAGTTATTGGAGTAGCTGTTGGATCTGGTCTCTCAAAGACTCTTCGTCCGAAATATTCCTTTATTGATCCCATAATTTGCGCAACAGGGTTATTGCTTTCAATGCCCTTCCAAGCCTTGAGTTTGTATACGACACCCATAAATATGACCGTAACATTTGTTTTAGTAGTATTCGCTCAGACGACATTAAATTTCAACTGGGCCGTGGTAATGGATATGTTGATGTATGTTGTCGTACCAATGAGAAGGGCCAGTGCTAAGGCAATAGAAACATTTATTTCTAATTCCCTTGGCAACTCAATCGGCGGTGTACTAGTGGGCCTTATTTCCGAAGCTTTTCAGGCCAGTTATGATTTTAGAGACTGGCACACACAAACAACATATAACAGCACCACAGTAAATTACGAAAAAGTAGCTCAAGAGTTTTATAGCTTGCAGTACACTCTCTACCTCATAATGGTGGCATTTCTACTTAGTGCAGTATTGTTCATCTGGACTTCACTTTTTATAGCCGAAGACAAACAGAAAGCGACTGAGGATTCCATTGAAAAATAAATTTAAAAAAAAAAATTATACAAAAAAAAATTCTTTATTTGCTAAATACAAAAAACAAAAAAAACACAAACATTTTTAAAAATGTAATAAAATTTGGACGTCTTCAAATGTGCCTATTTTTACCAATACAGTTATTGAAATAGTTTTCGAATTTCTGATGTTAGAGGAAGTGTTATGATAATTTCAAAGATAATTGACCTTTCACGGTCTGCAAAAAACATTTGTTCATATAAATTATGCTCAAAATTTCAGTTTCTTGAATTTTTCAGCATCAACATCGATAAATTTACAGTGAACGTTCTCAAACAGTTCTTGCTGCATGGATTATGGAAAACATACTCTTATTATATTTCAAATACATGTTTTGGACGTGTGTCTACCAGAGATCTGCATGAATGCATTCATTTGCTGTTTCAAGTTCCTTTAATTTTTCAACTCCCTGCAAGGCGAGACAGGCAAACAACAAGTTTGCGCGAATCATGGCAGAAAAAATCAAATTAGAATTAAATGACTACAATGACATTTTGATGTCGCGCAACAATGTTGTCGTGAAGTCTCCAAAAACTCGTCCCATAAGAAATACATGTAAATTAAAAGTGACAATTGGCGTTCGTCGCTTGCCACGCTCAATGTGGATAAGCTATAATTTGGCATGCAGCAAGAGCAAGTTTCTGCCATTGCTTACATTTGTTATTACTGGTCACATTCAGCAAACTGTACTGTTGTGAAATTTATGGCAGCGATACCTTAGTGAGGGATTTTTTGATTTTTTGCTTGAACTGTATTTAGAGCTCTAAAATCTGCATTCATATTCAGAATTTTATGTACAACTGAATAACGACATAAAAATCCATAAATTAATGCAAAATTGATTTTTAAATAAAATTTTTATTCGCATTTAATTTTAAAAATTTGATTAATTATTCATTTCATTTTTGTTGTCAATTTTTCAAATTTTTATTCATATGACAACTTTACACAAGGAATGCAATTCACAAAGAATTTGCAATTATTTTTTTTTTTTACCCATTATTCACATTTTATTCATTATTCATTTTTTTATTCATTATTCATTTGTTATTCATTATTCATTTGTTATTTATTATTCATTTGTTATTCATTACTAATTTCTTATTTAATATTGATTTTTTATTCATTAATTGATATATATGAAACGAATAATTAATAAATTTTTTAAATTTGAATGTGAAATAACATTTTTATTTATGAATGAGTTTTGCATTCATTGAATGGATTCTTATTTCGTTATTCACTCATTCACCTTTTTGAAAATAAAATCAAATTGAATGGACTTCTTTTACAGCTCTGACTGTGCTCTTATTCTAAACCAGAGCCGGCCCGAGAATTTGTGGCACCCTAGGCCAAGGGTCTAAATTGCACCCCATATTATTTAACAAGCAAAAAAAAAACAGTAAGAACCTCTTTCAAATTTGATTTAAGTTAAATTTTGAATAATACGAAAAAATTATATCTATATCTATATCTATGTCTATCTTTATCTATATACTATTATATTATATACTATTATATAAAATGAAAGTGAAAATTTTTTGTTGCCGCAAAACTCCAAAAGTACTGGTCCGATTTTTATGAAAAAAGTTTTAAAATATCACATTTGTGATACAAAAGGATCATTGGTTATTTTCTTTACGAAATTTCAATAACAAGTATCTTTAAATAAAGTGTTAAGTTTTTTAAAAAGTCATCCACAATGCCATGCATTGCTTGATCGTTAGCTTTTCATGCGTTTGTGCTGCGAGAGCCTCAATAAACTGCATGTTGCTCTCTACTATACTCTTTTTGTTCTCAGCAAGCACAACACAACAAAACAAACAAACAAATACATATACATACATACTTTGCTGCGCTTAAATTTATTTGGACCGAAGTACATTCTAATATGTTCAAATTAGTTTTGATGTGGTGAATTAATCTAACACAGTTCTAAAAGGGAAAAACTGACCACCTTTAGCATGTTAAGGGTTTTTTTGATGAGAATGAGAATCAATCCGACTTGATGTATGGATGTATGTATGTATGAACGTATGTTTATTTGTTTCGCTTCATGCAACTTTTCTACACATGTTTTGACGGTGGTTTTCCTGTAATTTATAAATGAACAAAAGGAACAAACGGCTGACTTTTTACTTTATAGAATTGACATTGTGTGATTCAATAAGTTTTTTTATAAATAAACAAGAGAACTGGGACGGGCATAGGAAAATGGTTTATGGCTTCGACCACACAAGTTCAATTTTTGATATTGAATAGCTTTGGAACTAAACGTCGCATGACAATAAAACTTAGTATGGAGTTACTAATTGCCAAAGTCTTTCTACTGGAAAACTGGTATGTGCATTGGAAAAGGGGTTGTGGCCCGATTCTCTATAAAGAATACCTATGGAAGCTAAAATCACAGGACATTGAAACTCATAATGGAAGTGTCACCTGGGACTGATGTTCTGCTACTGGGAAACTGTAATGGGCAGTAGAACATGAGCGTGGTGTCAGACTAAGGGACTAATAAAAGTTTTGAATTTACTTATTATTTCCAATATACTTGCCGGGTGCAGCAACGCGCGTCGGGTATCGCTAGTTTTCCATAAAGCATTCCATAGTAAATATCCAGCGTTTATAAAAAACAAACGTCAACATGAGACAACTGCCAAGCAAACAGCTGTTAGATAAGAGGCCTTTGCAACTCTACACCTCTTGTTAATCCACCCTTAAGTTCTTTTTTATTCAATAACATCAGATCGTTAATGCTTCCTCACTTCCACTAGAAATATTTTTCCGCATATTTTTAAAAATTTAAATTCGGCAAAGATTGCCTTTACCATAGAATCATTTAATTTTGAAGTCATAGAATCGAAAACTGAGGCACTTTAAATTTTCGTGGATTTTGTGGAAGCCAGGTAGGTGTTCGGTTGTATCCCCTATTGCGTACGTCTGTGTGTACTTAACTTATCAAAACTGAACGAACATTTTCGACAAGACATGTGCTCCCATTTATTCAACCATGTGTGCTCCGTCAAAACCGAACAGCTTACGTCTTTTATTGTCAACGCAGCTATCCGTTTTCGTTTTTATTTAATTTTTATTTAATTATTTACTTCGATTTACGTTCATTGTTTTTTTTTTTCATTTGAATTGGAATATAAATTGAAATCAAAACACAACAATTAATTCTTAAGTCATTTATTAAGTTCAACATAAATCAAAATTCATTTACAACATGGAAAGTGAAAACACTCCAACTGATCCAGACAAACTTACATTTCGCGAGAAGCTCACAATCGCCGTATTATGCGGCACGAATATTCTCAATTTCATGGACCGCTATAGCATCGCTGGAGTCCTGGTTGATATTCAAGAATATTTCAAAATTGAAGACGATCAAGCTGGCCTCATACATACCGGCTTTGTTGTAGGATATATTCTAGTAGCCCCATTATTTGGATTTTTGGGAGATCGCTATTCGCGAAAACTCTTAATGCTAATGTGTTTGGGGATATGGACGGCAATGGGCCTTGCTAACACTGTGGTAGATAGTATTGGGCTTTTTATACTGACTAGAGTGTTTATTGGAGCTAGTGAAGCGGGCTTTACTATACTCGCACCGAGTACGCTTGCCGATATCGTGACTGGACAAAGGCGAACTCTAGTTTTTGCTGCATTCTACTTCGCCTCTCCTATGGGTACTGGATTGGGCTTTGTGGTGGCTCCAAAGATTAATCAATTGCTCGATGGTAAATGGTGGTGGGGACTTAGGCCGATTCCTGCCTGTACTTGTATTTGCCTGATCTTGCTCAGTTTTGGAATTGATCCAAGTCGCGGCGTAAAGGAAGCAGCAGCACTTGGAGGCAAACCAGCGAAACAAACCTCATATCTTGAGGACTTGCGCTATATATTGACGAATAAGTCGTTTTTATTGATTGCTGCGGCATTTACATTTGTAAGCTTTCTATCCGCTGGATTGGGTTGGTGGGGACCAAAAAGTCTCAGTTTAGGAATCCTGCTAATTGAAGGCGAGATGGGAACAGATGACGGAAGCATCATCGCTAGAATGGGTGTAATATCTATTTTCACCGGAGTTATTGGAGTAGCTGTTGGATCTGGTCTCTCAAAGACTCTTCGTCCGAAATATTCCTTTATTGATCCCATAATTTGCGCAACAGGGTTATTGCTTTCAATGCCCTTCCAAGCCTTGAGTTTGTATACGACACCCATAAATATGACCGTAACATTTGTTTTAGTAGTATTCGCTCAGACGACATTAAATTTCAACTGGGCCGTGGTAATGGATATGTTGATGTATGTTGTCGTACCAATGAGAAGGGCCAGTGCTAAGGCAATAGAAACATTTATTTCTAATTCCCTTGGCAACTCAATCGGCGGTGTACTAGTGGGCCTTATTTCCGAAGCTTTTCAGGCCAGTTATGATTTTAGAGACTGGCACACACAAACAACATATAACAGCACCACAGTAAATTACGAAAAAGTAGCTCAAGAGTTTTATAGCTTGCAGTACACTCTCTACCTCATAATGGTGGCATTTCTACTTAGTGCAGTATTGTTCATCTGGACTTCACTTTTTATAGCCGAAGACAAACAGAAAGCGACTGAGGATTCCATTGAAAAATAAATTTAAAAAAAAAAATTATACAAAAAAAAATTCTTTATTTGCTAAATACAAAAAACAAAAAAAACACAAACATTTTTAAAAATGTAATAAAATTTGGACGTCTTCAAATGTGCCTATTTTTACCAATACAGTTATTGAAATAGTTTTCGAATTTCTGATGTTAGAGGAAGTGTTATGATAATTTCAAAGATAATTGACCTTTCACGGTCTGCAAAAAACATTTGTTCATATAAATTATGCTCAAAGTTTCAGTTTCTTGAATTTTTCAGCATCAACATCGATAAATTTACAGTGAACGTTCTCAATCAGTTCTTGCTGCATGGATTATGAAAAACATACTCTTATTATATTTCAAATACATGTTTTGGACGTGTGTCTACCAGAGATCTGCATGAATGCATTCATTTGCTGTTTCAAGTTCCTTTAATTTTTCAATTCCCGGCAAGTCGAGACAGGCAAACAACAAGTTTGCGCGAATCATGGCAGAAAAAATCAAGTCGCCAAGCGTTGAAAACTTGAAACTTCAAACTAGAAATTTAGAAAAAATGCATTAATTTTGCCTACAAATCCTTTATTTTCAAGTCTGTTAAGAAAGTTTGTGAAATTATCTTCGTGTCATCAGTGCAAACTTCGTTTCTCGAGTTGAGAAAACAGTTGAACTTTAAAGCAGGCCTAATCAGCGAAATTAAGAAAAGGGCCAAAGGTAAATTAAGAAAGATAATCTGATAAGAATAAACAACAAAAGACATTACCAACAACAAAAGCGAACATGTTATAGCATATCCACATTGAGCGCGGCAAGCGACGAACGCCAATTGTCACTTTTAATTTAAGTGTATTTCTTATGGGACGAGTTTTTGGAGACTTCACGACGACATAGTTGCGTGACATCAAAATATCGTTGTCGTCAGCTTCAATTTAATTCTCATAGCCTATCCACATTGAGCGCGGCAAGCGACTGTCGTTGTAGTGAAATGTTGAGCGACTTGTTTATAATAAACGCGACAACAGCAACTGCAGCAGCAAGCATAGTATACAAAAAACAATGGCTGCTTACAGCCGACTCAACAGTTGCCGTTTAGAATAACAACACAGTCAGAGCTGTAAAAGAAATCCATTCAATTTTATTTTCTTTTCAAAAAGGTGAATAAATGAATAACGAAATCAGAATCCATTCAATGAATGCAAAACTCATTCATAAATAAAAATGTTATTTCACATTCAAATTTAAAAAATTTATTAATTATTCGTTTCATTTATATCAATTAATGAATAAAAAATCAATACTAAATAAGAAATTGGTATTGAATAACAAATGAATAATAAATAACAAATGAATAATGAATAAAAAAATTAATAATGAATAAAATATGAATTCTTTTTGAATGGCATTCCTTGTATAAAGTTGTCATATGAATAAAAAATTGAAAAATTGACAACAAAAATGATTAATTGAAATGAATAATTAATCAAGTTTTTAAAATTAAATGTGAATTAAAATTTTATTCAAAAATCAATTTAGCATTCATTTATGGATTTTTATGTCGTTATTCAGTTGTACTTAAAATTCGGAATATCAATGCAGATTTTACAGCTCTTAATACAGTTCAAGCAAAACATCCCTTACTAAGGTATCGCTGCCATAAATTTCACAACAGTTCAGTTTGCTGAATGGGACCCGTAATAACAAATGTAAGCAATGGCAGAAACTTGCTCTTGCTGCCTGTCAAATTAGAATTAAATGGAAGCTGACTACAACGACATTTTGATGTCGCGCAACAATGTTGTCGTGAAGTCTCCAAAAACTCGTCCCATAAGAAATACATGTAAATTAAAAGTGACAATTGGCGTTCGTCGCTTGCCACGCTCAATGTGGATAGGCTATAATTTGGCATGCAGCAAGAGCAAGTTTCTGCCATTGCTTACATTTATTATTACTGGTCACATTCAGCAAACTGTACTGTTGTGAAATTTATGGCAGCGATACCTTAGTGAGGGATTTTTTGATTTTTTGCTTGAACTGTATTTAGAGCTCTAAAATCTGCATTCATATTCAGAATTTTATGTACAACTGAATAACGACATAAAAATCCATAAATTAATACAAAATTGATTTTTAAATAAAATTTTTATTCACATTTAATTTTAAAAATTTGATTAATTATTCATTTCATTTTTGTTGTCAATTTTTCAAATTTTTATTCATATGACAACTTTACACAAGGAATGCAATTCACAAAGAATTTGCAATTATGTTTTTTTACCCATTATGCACATTTTATTCATTAGTCATTTTTTTATTCATTATTCATTTGTTATTCATTATTCATTTGTTATTCGTTACGAATTTCTTATTTAATATTGATTTTTTATTCATTAATTGATATAAATGAAACGAATAATTAATAAATTTTTTAAATTTGAATGTGAAATAACATTTTTATTTATGAATGAGTTTTGCATTCATTGCATGGATTCTTATTTCGTTACTCACTCATTCACCTTTTTGAAAATAAAATCAAATTAAATGGATTTCTTTTACAGCTCTGACTGTGTTATTGTTCTAAAGGTCTAAATTGCACCCCATATTATTTAACAAGCAAAAAAAAAAACAGTAAGAAACCTCTTTCAAATTTGATTTAAGTTAAATTTTGAATAATACGAAAAAATTATTTACATATTATGTATAAAACTCCCAACTTTATCTTATCTTATCTTATCTTATCTTATCTTATCTTATCTTATCTTATCTTATCTTATCTTACTCTTACTATTATATAAAAATGAAACTTGAAATATTGCCTTTTTGGCGTTGATGCAAGTAAACTCAAGAACGGCTGAACGGATTTAAATGAAATTTTCACTATTCAAATCGTAATTAGTTGTAGATTGACACTCTATACTTAAAATTTTGAAATATTTTTAAGCTTAGAAGTTATTGGCTAAGAAACTGGCAAAATTCGGTATTTTTGGAAAAAATTTGCGCTTTTTCCATTTTCTGCTTAAGCCGTAAAAGATAAGTGAATGTGATATATGGACAAATGAATGATTTTGCCGATTCCAACAAAAAAGTTGATGGTAACGTGCATCTAAGATCAATAGTTTGGTCGTAAAATTCATATATTATTGAAAAATTAAATCATTTTCTTGCAAGCATTGGATTTGTTCATTGACTTCGACGCTGTCATTGCTTGCAGCTAGCAGAATGTTGCTTTGGTTTCGCTACAAAATGCTGCTCAATGCTCAGAAAAGAGATTCTCTGCATGGAAGCAGAGAGAGATAACTCTTTGTTCGCGAACAGCAGAATGCAAAATTTAAGGCATTTTCTCCAAGCGCGTCGTTTGTTGCTGCTGCTTCAATGTTTCATTATTCAGAGGGAGCTTGCGTGCAGAATTCTTAAGCTGCAAAATAGAAGTGCATGAAATTTATGGTAACAATTTAAGCTTAAATTGAAACGCCGTGCGATGCAAATTATATCGTTTTGAAGCTGCGCATTGGTATGGGTTGAATGGCTTTTTTAACATATTTTTACGGCATTAAATAGCGTTAGTGTATAATTTCGTCACTAAAATAAGACCTATGAAAATGTTTTAACTTAATTTGACTTTATTTATTGAAAGTGGTAACAAAATATTTTTAATTCATTCCATAAACATAAATTTATATTTGAAAAGGTAAGGACTTATTAAAACCAATATCTTTCCAAAACAATTCACTTTATCGAATACGAGTTTTATATAATTGAGCTACAAATTGTGTTAATTATGCAAGTGCATTGCATAAAATGTATTTTCATACCATTTAATAATATGGTTAAATAAGTAGGGGAATGTCTCCGCTTAACCCGGCGTTAGTGTGGCGGGGTATGACATACCCCAGAGACCTTATTTCCTTCAATATCTTCTTTGTAGTATTTGTAAGTTTCAATAAAACTATTTTTAATTTCAATTGCAACGCACTTAAAACATTATTTTTTTAACAGTACATCAATCAAGAAATGAGAAGCTATTTGAATTTTTTTGATAACATTTTTTTTGTAGTATTTATACGACTTATACTTTTGGGGTATGTCATACCCTACCACACTAATGGCGTGACTTTTTTCCACCACACTAACGGCGGGTTAAGAGCCATGTTTCCTTAAATAGACATAAAATTGTCTGTGCTTAATATTTTTCCATAGTTTGTATGTCAAAAGAAGGTTAATTATTTAAGCTTACTTTTCCCCAAAGAGACCTTATCGATTTAGTTACAAGCAAACTTTATTTTTTTGCTTAAAAAAAAATTTGAGCCCGGTTATGAGCCACCCCAGAAAATCAGTTGGAAATTAAAACACTTGATGTGAGATCGACACAAATGTTAAGACTATGAATGAATTTTATTTTTTTACGAGAAAGCTGCTTTTCCCATGGGCAGTTATATGTTGGTCTTTTTAGGATAGGAAATCCATCAAACTAATTTATTCTTATAAGAATAACACAAACACATTAAAAAACATGGTTTATACAGAAATTCTCACATGATTGTTTTTAATATGTCATGGAAAAATAAACCTATTAAAACGATAATGAGACAAAATTTTTACAAAAAATGCGTAACTTTATTTTAAGATTCATTGCGGGCAAAGCCGCGGAGGGTTGCTAGTTTTTATATAAAATTCAATATTTAATAAAATTGGGCTTTGGTCGATATTTTTCGAACTTTAATTCGAACAATTAAATATATAAAACTTTCTTTAAATCAAAATAAGGAAATTAATATACCTCAAACCGCTTACTAAATTATACCCTTCATTATGTTGGCGGAGTTTTTTTATCTACATAAAAAAGAGAGAACTAATATTATCCATTGTTGATAAGATCATCCAGGTCGAATTTCCTTACTATATCGCGTTCGATTGAACGGGTAGCTAAACCATCAAGACGTTCTTGGAGCATTGTAGACCGCAAATAAGTTTTTATTAATTTAAGATTAGAAAAGCTTCTTTGAGCACTCTCAACAGTTATTGGCAATGTTTTTATGATTCGTAATAAATAGACAGCGGAAAATATGAAATTGCATATTTGTATTGAATGATCGTAAAACAATTTCGATGACACAGATATGCGTCCCGTCAAATTCTATCTTGAAAAACATAACATAAAATTTGCATATTTTGCATATTGCATAAAAAATGCATATGCGCATTTTTACTGCATATGCAAATAAAAAATTGCATATTTGCATATAATATGCATATGCAAAATGTATGCAAGTCCATTTAACCGCAACTGCATGTCTGTATGTGTTTGTGAACCAACAACAACTTCTATCATAGGAATGGGCGTATACAGGTGGTGCAGGGAAAGTGTCCCCCTTTCCCCTGCTTTGCACTTTTAGAAATCCTGCGGACACCGATGATCATAGGTAAATTAAGTCAACCGAAGCTGAGTTTTTCAGAAATCAAATCAACCGAAGGTCGAAGATGTTTGTTGTTGTTAGAATAATTCGGGCAAAGCGATGGCAAGAGTTCAAGGCCCCTTTAGAAAACTTTAATCCAGTTTTATTTTTTGGCCCATCTTGCTTCTTTTTCAAGATATGGCGTTCTTTCTAATTTTTAAGGCTATCACCTGTGCATCTCGATTTCGAGACTCCCTTTAGATAACCCAAAATCACTGTTATTTTTGGTCTTTCTTGCTTCGTTTTCGAATTATGCTTTTTCTAATTATTTAAATTTAAATTATATTATCGACTCTCTTTACTTGTGAGCCCCTCAGAAAACTGAAAACGACTGCTGAAAATTTTTCGATGCGGTTTGATGGTGCACTAGGTGTGCTCGCTATGATTTCCCGTTACTTTTACTTCAGTGTCGTTCTATGGTTTGATATTTTATTTCATACTAAAACCTTCAAAATACAACGACACTAACGAAAAGCTTTTGAAATATGCAATTCTTATTTTGTTGGCTTTGCTTCATACAAAACATTTATGTTCGATGTCATGGCTACACTGAAAAACACTACACCAACATAGTGTATACTATTCAAGTACTGTGAATAGAATGTTCTGTGCAGCTTTTTATTACCAACACATATAAATAGTATGTATTATACCTCATGTGTATAAATTCATTATACATATGTGTTTCAGGTTGTACAATCATTAAATTTGAATGAAGCAGTGTTAGTAAAACCCGCACAAGAGTTATTAAAAAATTCACTTTTATATAGGAGTTTTATTTTTATGAAAACCCATTTCGGACAATTTTTATAACCACCCGAGTTGATTTAGCCATGTCCGTCTGTCTGTCTGTGATCACGATTACAGACGTAATTTTCAAGCTATCATCACGAAATTCGATCTTTAAGCTTTTATCTATAAAATAAAGATCAAGTTCGAAAATGAGTCAAATCGGATCACAACCACGCCTACCTCCCATACAAAGTGACTTTATCAAAACGGTAAAATCTCTTAGAATTCCACAGAAACTAATATATGGACTTGAAATTTTGCACATGTGCTCTGCTATGAGCTCTGCTAATATACACTCTGAGTATGAATTTCAACCAAATCGGATGAAAACCACGCCTACCTCCCAAGCAAAGTGAATTTATCAAAAAGGTGCAATCTCTTTAAATTCCTTCGGTTCGGACGTGGGGGTATTTTAACTTCGGCCCAGTCGAAGATCATTTCTTACTAGTTTTAAGTTATAACGAGTTTGGAAGGAAAAGGAGCTTAAAGAAATCTTACGAAATATTTGAGAAAGCTCAACGAATTATAAATGAAGTTCCTGAAAAGTTGGGTGACGACCTTCGCCTTAAATTAAAGCACTCTATGGAAAGAAACCCATATTTATATCTGCTTTAAAAACAAATGAAATTTTAAATAAAACTTCGGAGGATTACCTGGAGTAATATAAAATTATTTTTTCTAAAAAGCGGAAACAACTTGGAAAGTTTTAATAATTTATAGTAATATATATACATATGTTACTTTTGAGGCATGTGCCTACTTGACACGCTCGGTATTCAAGTGGAAATTTAAAATTGTTTTACAGGAAAACGGTAAGAGATAATTGAACATTTTTTGGGGTGAATAAATACACTAAAATCTTATTTACAAAAAAATTTTTTATTCATTTCTAACATTTTTTATGTATGAAACTTTAAGTTGAATTGACGTGTCGATATCGGAAAGAGCTGATTGTCATAATAACTTAAGTTTGGTAGCACCTAGAAAAAAAAAGAAAAGAATTCATAAATAATATGAGTATGGTTATAGTGTGAACTAAAATTTCTAAGTTTGGTCAAAAACAAACAAATTTATGAAGATTGAAAAAAAAAATCGTAAAAAACTCAAGTTGTCTGGATTTTGTGCAAAAAAATATTAAAAATGTTTGTAATATTTTACTTCACACAGAAACTACACATGTGGAAAGTATGCGGTTAAAATTTGGAGACAATCGGACAAGGTAATTTTGAGAAACGATGGTAACCAGGTATAAAATATATCATACATAAAAAATGTTAAAAATTAATAAAAAATTTTCATTATCTCTTACCGTTTTCCTGTAAAAATTTTTTAAATTTTCACTCGAATAACGAGCGCACCAAGTAGGGACATGCCTTAATAAAATAATAAAATAATTTTTTTCATTTTTAACATTCTCTTTTTCAAGAAACTTTTTAAATATATAAATTAATTTGAAAATTTTATAATATCAGAAAGTTTTAATGACTCTATAAGAAAAAATATGCAGCATATATCTTGCATATGTAAAAAATATGCAGCATATTTCTTGCATATGCTTTTGCATATTTTTTGCATAAAATTTGCATATCATAGATATGGAGTAAAAAATGCATTCAAGAAGTGAAAATCAGTACAAATCCAAAATTTGACTGCAATCAGATTTCAAATAAATTTTGCATATAATTCCGCTGTCTAGTAATAAATATAATGCCCATTTCAGATTGAGGTGACCTATCAGTCGCACTGTCCATTACCGATTTGGCTCAAATTTTGTTCCTACATTGGTTTATTACTTAGAAAATCAAATCCGAAGTTATAAATTATTAGAACCATTTTTCAAGGCCAAAATAGGGTGTATTTTGCAACGACGTAGCTCAGTCAATTTAATTCCGATTTTCGTAAATAGGGTATCATTGAAAAGGTTATTTCGTCTATTTTAAGGGAAAAATATAAAACTTTTGGAAAAATTGCAGTAAGTTGGCCCATTCTTAATTTCAAATGTTAATGCCATGCCAACAACAGACGCTATAATTTCTTTTCAGATTCTTTATTTTGGTTTCTTATACGTTTCAATGCCTTTCCAACGATATAAAATTAAGGTGTGCTCTTGAAGGTTTCAGAAGTTATGGTGTAAAACGTGCAGTGTCAAAGAATTTTCAATAGAAATTCGACTAGCTATCGACTTTTTTATTTTTGTTTGTAAAAAGTCAAGAAAAAACTAGTAAGAAATGATCTTCGACTGGGCCGAAGTTAAAATACCCCCACGGCTGAACCAAAGTATATCCACAGTCTTAAGCGATCAATAAAATGTTTATCTGTAAAAACGTTTTCGTTATATTTTTTACAGAAAATATTCGCTTTTGTTTTTTGATAAAGTTGCTTTGTATGGGAGGTGGGCGTGGTTTTCACTCAATTAAGTTGAATTCCATACACATAGTAAACGTTATATATCAAAGTTCATATGCAAAATTTCAAATCCATACATTAATTTTTGTGGATTTTAGAGAAATTTGACCTTTTTAATAAAGTCACTTTGTATGGGAGGTAGGCATGGTTTTCATCCGATTTACGAACTTGACCTTCATTTTTTAGATACAAGCTTAAATATAGAATTTCGTGATGATAGCTTTAAAATTACGGCTGTAATCGTGATCACAGACAGACGGACAGACGGACATGGCTAAATCAACTCGGGTGGTGATGCTGATCAGGAATATATATACTTTTCTATACCTACCACGCCTCCTTATGGGCCTCCCATTTACGTTTTATAAACGTGGGGGTATAAAAATTGGATGAAAATTGAATGTGTAGTTGAATTTGCATTGAAAATTCTTTAACACTGCACGTTTT
The DNA here is from genome assembly GCA_943735915.1 of Pherbina coryleti. NCBI lineage: Eukaryota > Metazoa > Arthropoda > Insecta > Diptera > Sciomyzidae > Pherbina > Pherbina coryleti. The sequence continues at coordinate 27,387,715 of OX030951.1, forward strand.
ACACCATAACTTCTGAAACCTTCAAGAGCACACCTTAATTAATTACAGCGTCTGTTGTTGGCATGGCGTTAAACTTTGAAATTAACAATGGCTCAATTTACAGCAATTTTTTAAAAGTTTTATATTTTATCCTTAAAATAAAGGAAATAACCATTCCAATGATACATAAGTTAATAAAATTTGATTTAAATTGACGTTGTCTAAAAATAGGCCCTATTTTGGCGTTCGAATGGCTGTGGCTCCTCAAAAAAATTTTTTTGAAACTTTAAACTCCGGAATTGGTTTTCTTAGCAAAAAACCAACCTAAAACAAATTTTGAGTCAAATCGGAGATGGTCAGTGCGACTGATAGGTCACCTCAATCTGAAATTGGCGATATATATTTGGCAATGCGTAGGGTATGCAACTATTCGACATTATAAAAAACCGGTCTCGAATAGTAAAATTTTTATAAAACCGATTTTCGAATTATTCGACCAGAAAAACAAGTATTTTTTATTAATTAAATAAATTAAGGTACTTATGCTATTTACCTATTGAATCATACGCAAAGGTTTTGCGTAAGGTAAGAGTTTTGCGAACGTTTTAGGGCAGAATTTGTTCTTAATTTGATTTTTTATTTTGTTTCTTAAAAGTTGCTATAGAAGATTAAAGTCGTAAAAACTGTTCCCATAAATAAAAACTGTACTTCTTTTTCCAAATTCATTAAAAACTTATTTAAAATCGAAAAAGAATAATTCTTTATCATTTTAGTACGAAAAAATGTCTCGTAAATAAACCATTTTTGCTCATAAATAAATTCAGAAATGAATCATAAATGTTTCTGTTTTGCATTCTTAAATGAGTTAAATCATAATAATTTTTTTTTATACAAATCATCGATATGTAATAACAAATGATATTATGCAGTAATAAAATTTATAATTCAAAAAGGTTAATTTTTTAACTCATTTCTGAACAAAGGATGTTCGTTTTTTAAAGGCAATTCAGTCTGTCGGTTGGTTCAAAAAGGCTGTATTTCCGAGTACCGAAAAATATATTTTCTATGGTTCTTTTTTTAAGTAATTTCCGAAAAACAGTACAATTTATGGTTCTTTTTTAACTCATTTCCAAACAAAAAGAGGTTAATTTTTGAGAAGCATTTTAGTCCAATGAATGATACAAAAAGGGTTCATTTATGAGTGCCGAAAATAAACGTTTCTACCCGAAATGGTTCATAAATGAATTCGAAAACGGTAGTTTTGGTTCACTGGGTAGAATTATGTTTCGAGATTTTCTTTCAGTCTTTTTAACACATGTTTTATATGTTTTAATGATTATCTCTATACTTTTATACCCCTACGTTTAAAAAACGTAAACGGGGTATATTAATTTTGTCACACCGTTTGTAACGCCCATAAGGAGGCGTGGCAGGTATAGAAAAGTATACATATTCTTAATCAGCATCACCATCCGAATCGATTTAGCTATGACCGTCTGTCTGTCTGTCTGTCTGTCCGTCTGTCTGTCTGTCTGTGATCACGATTACAGCCGTAGTTTTCAAGCAATCCCCACGAAATTCGATATTTAAGCTTGTATCTAAAAGATAAAGATTATGTTCGAAAATGAGCCAAATCTGATGAAAACCACGCCTACCTCCCATTCATAGTAACTTTATCAAAACGGTAAAATCTCTTAGAATTCCACAAAAATTAATATGTGGACTTGAAATTTTGTGTATAAGCTTTGATATTTAATATACATTTTGAGTATGAAATTCACCCAAATCGTATGAAAACCACGCCTACCTCTCATACAAAGTGCCTTTTTGAAAAAGGTAAAATTTCTTTAAATTCCAAAAAAATTAATATATGGACTTGAAATTTTGCATGTGATATTTGATACACAGCATGTACTCTGTGTATGAAATTCAACCAAATCGAGTGAAAACCACACCCACCTCCCATACAAAGTGACTTTATCAAAAAACAAAAGAGAATATTTTCTGTTAAAACTATGACGAAAATGTTTTTACAAATAAACATTTTTTTTCCTAAGACTTTGAATATATTTCGGTTCAAACGTGGGGGTATTTTAACTTCGGCCCAGTCGAAGATAATTTCTTACTAGTTACTTAATACTTTTAGTTTTTTTTTGGGCATTTCGTGCAACAAGCTTTGTTGAATTTCCTATCTTTTTTTAAATACTTCCAGACTTCGGAGTTCATGACAAGTAGTTGATAGTTCAATATATTTTGTACAAAAGAATGCATTATTAAATAAAAATCATGTTTAACTTACATTACATACGCCAGCCGCTTGTAAATGCTGTTTTAAAAAAAGAAAGCAAAAAGAAATGCAAAGCATATCAAACGAGCTCAAATAAAGCAAAATTTAATAGAAGCCAGAGACAAGAAAACAGGGTCATTCAAATGAAGTAAAAAAGTGGTTGGACGAATTTTTTAATTTAAAATTGAAGATTTATATATTTCTTAACTATTCGAGCAGTCGAATAATTGAGCCAAAAAAACCGATTTTCGAATTATTCGAAAATTGCAATTTTTAAAAAAACCGGGTGAAATGGTATTCAGTAAATACTTTTTCCGATTTTGTCGGTGAAAGTATCGGAAGTATGTCGCAAACGAATCGCACAACTTGCGACGAATATTTTGTTGTAGAAAAGTGAATCGGAAATATCTGTATTTTTTTTAAAGTAAAATTATTTTTAATAAATTATATTGAATGGAAGAAATTTAATTTCTAGTATTTTCTTGTAGCTTTAAATGGCTTTTAGTTATTTGGCAATGGATGCTACGCTCCTAGCGACTGAAGCTCATGTTCGTGAAATTAATTTAGAACGATCATTTCTTCGTTGCCATAGGTGCAATTGACTGCTCTCACGTGGCAATAATCGGTCCGAAATGGCATGAAGAAGCTTATGTCAATCACCACGGATACCATTCCATTAACGTCCAAATGGTATGATATAGAAACAAGTATTTTGTAGAAATTTTATATTGTTTATTCAATTTAGATTTGTGATTTAAATCTAAAAATTCTTAACGTTAATGCAAGATATTCTGGGGCCCGACATGACTTATATATTTGGGGATCCTCTGCTATTCGTGATGTGATGAAACGGTCATTTGAAAACGGAGATCATCGAACTTTCCTAATAGGTTTTAATTATAGAATAAAATTTTGTGAGACGATATACTTTATTATACATTTTCAGGGGATTCTGGTTACCTTCTAGAACCTTGGCTTATGACTCCTCGCTAGGGTTGCCAGATCCAGATTCGCAAAAAGCTGGACATTCGGATTAAAAAAACTGGATTTTGCAAAAATAGCTGGACATTTTCAAAAAATGTCTACGAAAAAAAATTCCAAGTTTAGTTTTGTATAAAAATGTTTTATATTGAAAACAATTTTTTCGAGCTCTAGGCCAAGCATGTTGTCAACAAGACAACATGAAGAACAAAGAAGGCAACAACAACAACAACAACGGCTCTGTATAGAGCACACAGCTTGACTATACAGACTGTTTCATTGGCCGCTACACCAACTCATCAGTAGCCTTTGTATGACTTTACACTGTGATCCACTCAAGCTACTTAGGTTCTACATATACTGCCAATATGCCGAGAAAGTTACCCGGAATTTTGTTTTTGGCAGAGAACGCTGGAATTTTTGTAACTGAGTTCTTATCTGCTTTTTGATGCACACTGTACTAAGGTTAACAACCTAGATCGTAACATACTTTTAGGCATCGCCTTAATTCATGTGCATCTTCGAAATTCGATCACAGCGGTTTACTGCTATCAGAGCATATCGAAGTTGTTGTTATTTTTGCTGTTTAGCTCCTCCATTTTTCCACACTTTCATTTTAGGGTTCAGTTAGTTTAACTGATGGTACACCTAAGATGGCGTGGAGACCATTTTTTTGTAATGAAAGACTTTGTTGTTTTTTTATGTGATAAATACACAACCAATCATTTATCTTAACATTTTTATGGGCGTGCTCTCCCAGAATATTTAATCTTAATATTTTGTATACGGCCTCTAATTATTTATATTGAAAACAATTTTTTCGAGCTCTAGGCCAAGCATGTTGTCAACAAGACAACATGAAGAACAAAGAAGGCAACAACAACAACAACAACGGCTCTGTATAGAGCAAATCACAGCAAAAATAACAACAACTTCAATATGCTCTGATAGCAATAAACCGCTGTGATCGAATTTCGAAGATGCACATGAATTAAGGCGATGCCTAAAAGTATGTTACGATCTAGGTTGTTAACCTTAGTACAGTATGCATCAAAAAGTAGATAAGAACTCAGTTACAAAAATTCCAGCGTTCTCTGCCAAAAACAAAATTCCGGGTAACTTTCTCGGCATATTGGCAGTATATGTAGAACCTAAGTAGCTTGAGTGGATCACAGTGTAAAGTCATACAAAGGCTACTGATGAGTTGGTGTAGCGGCCAATGAAACAGTCTGTATAGTCAAGCTGTGTGCTCTATACAGAGCCGTTGTTGTTGTTGTTGTTGCCTTCTTTGTTCTTCATGTTGTCTTGTTGACAACATGCTTGGCCTAGAGCTCGAAAAAATTGTTTTCAATATAAATAACTAGCTGATACCCGACGCGTTGCTGTCGTAGCGGAAATGATTTCTATCTCTATCTCTATCTCTATCTCTATCTCTATCTCTATCTCTATCTCTATCTCTATCTCTATCTCTATCTCTATCTCTATCTCTATCTCTATCTCTATCTCTATCTCTATCTCTATCTCTATCTCTATCTCTATCTCTATCTCTATCTCTATCTCTATCTCTATCTCTATCTCTATCTCTATCTCTATCTCTATCTCTATCTCTATCTCTATCTCTATCTCTATCTCTAAGTGGAACGACTCGTGTAAATTGGTAACCAAATTTCGAGGCTATGCTACTTATAATTCCAAAGTTATTCGATATCGCAAATTTAGCTTGTATGGGCGGAGCCACACCCCCTTGTTCAATGACGTCTCAGTTTTCTAGTAGAAGAATATCACCCAATAGTAATTCCATACTGAATTTCGTTGTTAAACGACGTTTAGTTCCAAAGCTATCTGATATCAAAAATTTTAAGTGTATGGGCGTAGCCACACCCCCTTTTCCAAAGCCCATCCCTGTTTTATAGTATAAATATATCACCAAGTGGAAACTCCATACTGAATTTCATTCTAATACGGCATTTAGTTCCAAAGCTATTCGATATCATAAATTTGAATTGTATGGGCGGTGCCACACCCCTTTGGCCTATACTTGATAAATTTTGCTAGTCGAAGGACGCGACTAAATAGTACGCTCCTACCAAGTTTCATTGATGTGTGACTTATAGCTTGAAAGTTATACCGAAAATTTGGTCTGCTGAAAAAGTGCCACGCCCCACATTCAACGCCCATAAAATTTTACCTGTGGAACGGCTCTTGTAAATTAAGGTAGAACACCGAATTCCGATGCTATGCGAACTATAACTTCAGAGCTATTCGCTACCGTAGATTTGGGTTGTATGGGAGGTGCCACGCCCCCTTGTCATTTTCAAACAATTTTTTTTTTAAAACCATCTAGAGAACGTACCCTACAAAATGGTATCGGCAGATTTTTTTTTTACCCAGCCGATTTCTCAAACACTCGTCACAAACAGATTTGACAACATTTTTTTATATATATAGATTAGAGGCCGTATACAAAATATTAAGATTAAAAATGTTTTATTTAATAAACATTTTTTAACATTGTTAAAAACATAAAGTTATACAATTGAACTTAAATATTTTTAATTCAGTCTTTCCACTTTTTGGGATTTTAAATAATACTTTAAAAAATTAATAAAACTTGCACTTTCCACTCAAACCTCTGAGAATTAAAATTAAACAATAAACAAAAAAAGGCCTAATAATTATATAAAAAGAACAACAATTAAAAATTTAATTAACAAAAAAATAACAATTCATTCTAATTTAAATAACTAAAGTATATGAAATAAATTACATTTTTATAACATAAATCAATGAAAATAACTATGTATAGTTCATGCATGAGCAAATATTTTCTAAGAGATTTCGCCTTTTATTTGAAACCATGTTAAATTACTTTTTATTCCACATATATTTCGCATTTGAACTTACGGACTTTGCCAATTCCGTACCTTTTGAAGTTAATAAAAATTTTTGAAAGTCTTTACAAGATTGCTCTAAATTTGTACGTATTAATATTTCTGCTTTAATTAGGTCGAATGACATTCGGTTTCTTTCTTTGGTGTAAAGGTTATTTAAAATACTAAACACTCTTTCACAAAACGCATTACTTACAGGTATTGAAAACACAAAACCTACAACTTTTCTTAAATTTTCGAAATCATTCTTATAATTTTTGTTAAAAAAATGGGACCATATTTTGTCGTTTGACAAGTCTTTTGGCAATTGTTCATAAACTTCACGAAGACAGCAATAATCGCCATATAATGAATCGTTGTCTATTGATTCAGATATCTTAAGAATTTGCGGAAGTTGTTGTAAATCTTCCCAAGAAAATAGATTTTTTTGTAAATTTAAAAATTTAATTTTTTTAAAAATAAGAGTCGTCGCTAAAGTCAAAACGGGTTTCTAAATAATCGACAGCAGTTTTTAAAAATTTCTCTGCTTCAGCTTTAAATATATTTTGTTCATTAGGTAAAAGATTTTTCAAAATGGTGTTAGCCTTACTGCCAAAAAATGTATCCTTTATTCTACATTGAAGGCTATTCATAAGTCGAGTCATTATATCGTGCATCTCTAAAATTGTGTCATAAGTCGAGTCATTATATCGTGCATCTCTAAAATTGTGTAAGAGTTACTTTCAAGACATATAATAGTTGTATGAAATTCTTGCCTTATGTTGTGAATAAAATACAAATATGTTTCCGACAAGCCTTCAGTTTTGCATTCATCTTCTTCATTGCTATCATTTGTCGAAACTCCACATGAAATAAATTCCCATAAAACTTTTTGGCATTTATTTTTTCCTTTTTTTAAAAAATACATTTTTACAGCTGGCCAACAAAGAATAAGGCGATCTATAGCTGGTAATAGGGAAAGCCACCTAGTTGCAATATATCTCAAAAGTTCTTTATATTCTATACCAGCGAATACAACACAATCTTTTAATTTCTCAGTGGTCATCGCCGATGAACTAAACTCATTGAATATTTTTATAATAATGTTTTCTATGTCAACAGATAATTCATTTAGTGATCTTTTAACACAATTGTTTAAAATATGACAATTACAATTGGCTTTAATAATTTGGTCCGACGTATCTTTAAATTTTTGGTAAACCGAGTTGTGAATACCGTAGTTAACAGCGGCATTATCAGCACTATATGATGTTATTTGTTTCATTTCTAAATCGCAATCATTTGTTATTCTCATTATATTTGAAAAAATATCCCTTGAAGTTTCATGAGGGTCGTTATAGAAGTCTAACACTTGTTTGCGAATTCCATACTCGGGATCAAAATATTGAATAGCGTGTGGGTAGGTTTTAATATTACCAATATTGGAAGCATCACTACTCACGGAGAAATAATAGTTCTTCTTTAAAGCATCGACAGTTACTTGTTGTGAATAAGGGGCCAAAATATTTCGGGCAATTGCTGCTGCTTTTGTTCTTCCACAAGTAATATTGTTGGCTATTCTGCTGTCACAATATAAAACCGCGCTTAGCTTAATTTGGCAATCGAGGCTATTGTAGCTAAGACCGTGTACAACATTGTGGTAAACACATACTAACTCCGCCCTGGCGATTTGGGTTTCAATATTTGTCTCTGTTGGGACAACAAACTTTGAAATAGATTGAGACAATTTCTGCGACATCTCCATTTCACATGCTTTTTTGTTGTTATATATATATTTAGCGATCCACAGCCTTCATATTTTATTAAAATATCTGTGTGACACAATTTACACTCGGGTATAATCATCTTTTTTCCGTATCCACTTAGCGTATTTTGGAAATACTTTCCATTGTTCACAGAAACTCGTAAGTCTTCTCTTCGATGGGCCAGCTTCATCAATTTCCATTTCAATAAGTTCTTAAAATTATAAAACTAATTAAAAAAGAAAATAAAATAAATCTTGGTTACTACCTACCTGCTAATTCTTTCAATGAGATCAGCTGTTGAAGTGTCGGCAGATGTGTTAGTGATGATAGAACAGCGAAAATATAAGAGATGATACTTTTTAATATAATATTGTACAAAAATGTACAATCCGTGTGTTATAAGTGATGGTAACGAAGGGAATACGTGTTAAATGTACTAATAAGGATATTTATAACACACACACATCTTTGCTTTAATTTTTTTTCCAAAATTTCTATTTAGCTGGACAAATTTTATCTTAGCTGGACACTGGACAAGTATAAAAAAAGCTGGACAACCCAGCCGAATCCAGTCCGTCTGGCAACTCTACTCCTCTCCCACACCAGGCGGAATATTCACCAAAGATTCGATATAATGAAGCCCTTTGCAAGTCTAGAAACTGAGTTGAAAGCCTTTTTGGAGTACTTAAAGGAGCTTGGAGGTGTCTTTCTCAACAAAGGGTTCTTATGTACGAGCCTGGTTTTGCAGGGAAGATTGTAAATGCGTGCGCTGCTCTGCATAACATGCGTTTAAGAACACTCACATCAGAGGAAGCAGAAAACTCACCTCAAAAAAATAATAACAGTGCCTCTCAGATTGAACTTGTTCAAGAAAACCTTCAACCTACAGCTTTCGCAAGACGCATTCAAGAACGCATTATTTCAGCATCGTTCACTTAACCCTTTTCGTGACGCATCGTTATTTCCTCACTTGTCGTGACACATGGGGTGTAAAAATCATCTGTAAAATTTTTGTGTATAAAAAAAATTTTAGTTAGCAAATAAATAGATAAAATTCACACAAACATCGTTAAAAAGGATTAACATTTTATTGAATTTAATACTAGTATTTAACAAGTATAAGAAAAGGATGGTGTTTAGAACAAGTATTGGCATTATAATGATTAAACAAAACTATTAAATTAAAAATAAAGGGTGTATTTTTTAAGAGCTTGAGAACTTTAAATAAATCTGCATGGCATTTACTTTTTATTAAAAAACATTTTCAAACAGTCAGTTGTAATGGATGTATTTGTGATTAGTCAATGGCTTGTGTTCTTTTTTGTCGAGAGAGGACTCTGCTTCTCAATTGCCTACTTAGCCCAAAGTTACACCTGTTGTGTGTACACAACCAAATTAAACAAATAAACAAATAAAACAAAACAATAAAACAAATTTAGACCACCTTGTCTCAAAATATGAAATGCTGAGCACATGTGAATGTAATCTGATCTAATTTGGCGACGACAAAAATAGTGACAATTAAAGAAGAATGATTCATAAATTACAAATTTGGTTTAGCGCGAGCGTTCACTTATGTTGGAAATAAAAAAGACAAGATCATATTGCAGTGTGCACATGGTCAGCATGTGAGGGAATGTGTCGATATGCATATTCATGAGTAACATGTTAAAGTAGCGCATCTGATGAAACGATTAATTTCTAAATTGGAATTTCTTAATTCTGAGAAGCCAATATAGAATCAATCAGAGTAAAAAGGAAGCATTGTGATTTTTAATATGTGACTTGAGAAAATGCAAGTCTTAACTTTGTTTATGATTGGTTACAAAAATATAATTGGAAGAATAACTGGAAATGGGGTGTGTCTTAGATATAAGAACATGTTGTAAATTTAGTATTTAAGCAAGCAAATTTGAAAAATAAAAGAAGTTATTGAGTTAAGCGAAAGCTGTCTTTTTAATTTCGAATATAATCAGAGCGGCCTTGAGGCCTTAGTTATCAGCGTGGCTCGCTTAAAAGCCAAAATATAATAGGGAAATTATCCATAACATGGCGATCCTGCGGACACCGTTCTTGCGACAAATATAAAACCTAACATAATATAAAGCCTAATGTCATACTCAAGAGTAGGGTTAGATGAGCTATTCGAGCAGTTGAACCAACCAGCAACATTTGTAGAAGTTGAATATGTACCAGAACATGTAGCGCAAGGCAATACAGTTCCACAGATATATATTCCGACACCATTGACAGCTGGACCAAAGCCACTCACACTGGAGCAATACCAGCAAAGACAGTGCAAAAGGACACAGCAAGAAGAGGATAAACATAGAAAGAAGTCGAGAGGAGGCAAAGCAGTAAACTTGAGAAGAAAGCTTGGTGAGCTATACCGCGTGATCCATCTGGCGTCAGGTGAAAACAAGAAGAAACTGATAGCTGAACTGATCAAAGCAAAAGAAGAACTACATGATACCAAATATTACAGAAGTCTACAGACAACTCACGATGCTTGACCAGAAGAGCAAGGAAACCATTACAATCAATGAGAACATTGAAAATAATCTAGGATCAGCTGTAACAAAAACCGAGATTCAGCAGACAACACTAACCATTCTATCAACAATAATCATTATTTGCATATTTATATACATAGCATATAGAATAAATCAATATTTTAAAGCATACGTTCAGAAAAGGATGAACAGAATTCAGAATGTTTAAAGTAATTATCATAACAGCTCTTTTGATAATAATAATTTCTGTTGCATTATATAAAATATATTCTTATTTTAAAAATTATGTTAAGAACAAAATACTTTTATCAGTAATTGAAAATATATAATCAAAGACAAAAAAAAAAAAAAAAAAGTAATTATAGATATAACAATGTCAGAATTTGCTACAACATGCTTTTACCAAGGATGTTTTGGAATCCTTTTTAGCGAACACTGCTATAAATGTAAACGAAAAATTATTGATATTGGAAAAGTAAGATATTTATCTTACAAGAAAAATAGATTTCATTTCAATTGCTTCAGATGTACTATTTGCGAACTGAAAATTGGCAAAAATGGCTTTCATTTAAAAGAATCAAGAATAATTTGTAACAAATGCGCATAAATAATATAAATGGAGAGTGAATATGCTTTGCAAATACTTGTGAAGTTAAAAAAGAGCCCAAATAGGACGTATACAACTGAATTCATAACAAAGACTTTACTTGACTTAAAAAATTTAAGACTGCAAATAATTGAGGATCAAGAGAAGCATAATTTTGATCAAATAACAAAAAAAATAAAATCATTCTTAAAATCAAAAGAGGAAAATTTAACAACCACAATGGCTTCATTTGATTTAGTAACTGCTTCTAAGTTGATTCCTGAGTTTCAAGGAGACTTTCGAGATTTAAACAATTATATAGGGTTAATTGAATTTTATCATGATACTTTAAAAGATGATACACAACAAAAAACACTAATTAAGTTTATACTAGCCACAAAATTATCAGAAAATGTAAAAAACAGAATACTAAGTGAAACAAAACCTGAGACTTTAGAAACATTAAAAATCATACTACAAAAAACATTCAAAACGAAAAAGACAGTTTCAACATTGCATCATGATTTAACCAAGATGTATCAAGGAAATTTGGAAATCACAGCATTTGCATCTAAGATAGAAAATCTGTTAGCAGCATTGAATGAGTTGCAGATAAATGAGCAAGGTGAAGAGCACCGTGAATTAATAGTAAGGCTGAACGATCAAATAGGAATGACAACGTTCAAGAATGGGTTAGTTGAACCTTTTAAGTCAGTCGTTTTGGCAGCTCGCCCAACAACATTAGGTGATGCAATCAGGGTAGCTACAGAGGTCGATACGACAAATAACAGTAGAGTAATGCATTTTAACAGATTTCCAAGAGGTCGAGGACATTTTAATCAAAACAGGCAGAATCATTTTCATAATAAGAATTTTAGTAATGGAAACATTAACCGGAATTTCATTCAAGACAGAAATAAGAATAATAATAACAATAGAGGTTACGGCAATAATATAAATAATAGCTATAGTAGAGGTGTGCACAATAATCTTAGAGGTAATAACAGTAGAGCGAATAATAATAATGGGCATAGATACAATAATAATAACAATAGGACCAACAACCAGGGAAACTAAGAAGCCCCCGGTATCCGGAGACTGGGGAACTCTTACATAAGAAGCGGAGAGAAAATAAAAAATATAGAATTATAAATGTAACTCGATCAAATGAGATATCAAATTATGTTAGTGTTAAGATAGGTAATAATATAGTAACGTTACTAGTAGATACTGGAGCAGACATCTCCTTATTAAAAAATTACATTTTAAATGATTATATAAACGATAATGATATATGTAAGATAAATGGAATAACTAGTGAAACAACACATTCATTAGGAAGCTCAAATTTTAAATTAAAATGGGAGGATAGGATTTTAGCACATCAATTTCATATAGTAGATGAAAATATAAACTTGTTATCAGATGGGATTTTAGGTAGAGATTTTCTTATAAAGAATAATTGTAAAATAGATTATGAGACGTATACACTAACAATTGCGGCAGATGAAGAAGAGTTTGTAATACCAATGAACACGCAAATAATAACTGTTAAAAACTTAAAAATTCCCCCAAGAGCAGAGTCAGTAATAGCTGTGAATATAGATGTAGTTGAAATAAAAAAGACAAGATCATATTGCAGTGTGCACATGGTCAGCATGTGAGGGAATGTGTCGATATGCATATTCATGAGTAACATGTTAAAGTAGCGCATCTGATGAAACGATTAATTTCTAAATTGGAATTTCTTAATTCTGAGAAGCCAATATAGAATCAATCAGAGTAAAAAGGAAGCATTGTGATTTTTAATATGTGACTTGAGAAAATGCAAGTCTTAACTTTGTTTATGATTGGTTACAAAAATATAATTGGAAGAATAACTGGAAATGGGGTGTGTCTTAGATATAAGAACATGTTGTAAATTTAGTATTTAAGCAAGCAAATTTGAAAAATAAAAGAAGTTATTGAGTTAAGCGAAAGCTGTCTTTTTAATTTCGAATATAATCAGAGCGGCCTTGAGGCCTTAGTTATCAGCGTGGCTCGCTTAAAAGCCAAAATATAATAGGGAAATTATCCATAAAACACCTTTTGGCAAGAGTTATCATTCGTTTTATCTCAATACTGACATCGTTGAAAGAGTTAATGCTGGATCACAGGTAGACGAAGTCCTTAACAACCTCGAAGGAGATGTTGTCAACAGTGACGTGGTTTCCAAGACGCTGGGACTGTTTATTTGTTGACACTAGGTATTTCGTTTTATCTGCATTCAGTTCAAGACCCATTCGACTCGACTCTTTCGCTAATCTGGAGAATGCTGCGCTGACTCCGGGCGTATCATGGCCAATGATATCGATATCATCAGCATACGCCAGCAGCATCATAATCAAATCATAATCAAATCAGCAGCTCGGATGCTCTTCTCCATCATCAGGTTGAAAAAGTCGCACGATAAGGAATCACCTTGTCTGAAACCTCGTTTGGTATCGAATGGAAGAGTGAGATCCTTCCCGATCTTAACTGTGCTGCTGGTGCTGCTCAGTGTCATTCTGCAAAGACGGATTAGCTTTGCAGGAATACCAAATTCAGACATGGTGGAGTATAAATGATTCCTTATTGGATTGTCGAAGGCGGCTTTAAAATCGACAAAAAGATGGTGTGGTTTTTCTAGGGTCTTCTCCAAGATTTGTCGTAGCGTAAATACTGGTCTATGGTGGATTTACCAGGTCTGAAGCCACACTGATATGGTCCAATCAGCTGGTTTACGATGGGCTTCAGTCTTTCACATAATACGCTCGACAGGACCTTATATGCGATATTAAGAAGGCTTATCCCACGGTAGTTGGCGCAAATTGTGTGATTGCCTTTCTTGTGGATTGGGCAGAGCACACTGAGGTTCCAATCATTTGGAATGCATTTTTCCGACCATATTCTGCACAAGAGCTCATGAATGCATTTAAGTAGTGCTTCGCCTCCATTCTTGAAGAGCTCAGCAGGTAAGCCATCGGCTCCTGCGGCTTTGTTGTTTTTAAGCCGAGCTATAGCTTTCAAGACTTCACTATGGTCGGGCAGCGGAACTTCAACGCTGTCGTCAAAATTGGGGTTTCCGGTATATCATCTCTATTGGCGGGATTATTGTCGTCGTCACCATTCAAAAGCCTAGAGAAGTGTTCCCTCCACATCATCAGTGTACTCTGGATATCTGTCACTAGATTCCCATTTTCATCCTTGCAGGAAGAGGCCCCTGTCTTGAAACCATCGGCCAGGTGTCTTAATTTTTCGAAAAATTTTCGGACCTCATTCCTGTCACCATAAAAAATAAAATAAATAACTGGCCATTTCAGCCCTTGAAAGGACTTTGACCTAGCTTCTTATGATCAATTGTGTTGTGCGTGTTATTAAGTTTGTACACAATTGACCGAGAAATGGACCTACAGGCTTAACGCCGACTCCGAACGGCGATGAACGCAATGTTCTTATTCTCAAGAAGCTTTAAATGGCATTTTAATTACTCTCTGAGGTTTGCCATTGTCTGCAGAGAGGTGGCGGCCGTATAGAAAAATTATTTTAATTCAAATAATTTTCTGTCGCTGCTGGGGTTCGAACCTGGGTCTCCAGGTTCGTTGACATAGCGGCCACGCACTTTAACCAACTACGCCACGGACGCCACTCCTGTCACCATGCATCTCAATTTTCTCGCACTCACGCATTTCCGCTTCCCTTTTCTTTTGCCTGAAAATGCGTCTCTCTTCGCTCCTCTTTTCTTTGAATCGCTCTTTAGCAGCGCGCGTTACAACCGACTGCAGGGTGGCTTTGTAGGCGGCGTCTTTTTCTGCAGTTGCGTCGCGACACTCCTGGTCGTGCCACTGGTTTCGGTGAGGGCAGTGATAGCCTCTTCGGCAGCCGTACGCATAAAGTGGGAAATATGATTTCACTGCGCGCATATATCGTATCGGAGGAGTGCTTTCTTGAAGCAGGAGTGAGAGTCGAGTAGCGAAGTCTTCGGCTGTTTGTTTTGATTGCAGCTTTTCGACGTCTAGCTTTCTCTGTGCTGGATTGCGCGCATTCATGGTTGCGCACAGGCGTGTATGGATCTTAGCTACGACAAGATAATAATCCGAGTCTATATTGGCACCACGGATCGTGCGTACATCTAAAACACTGGAAGAGTGTCAATCACAACGTGATCAATTTGGTTGCCCGTCTTTCGATCAGGAGACAGCCAAGTTGCTTTATGGATATTGAGATGCTTGAATCTAGTGCTACTAACGACCATGTTTCGCGCTGCGGCAAAGTCAATCAGCCTCATTCCGTTATCGGAGGTATTGTCGTGGAGGCTGAACTTTCCGACTGTTGGACCAAAGATATTTTCTTTTCCCACCTTGGCGTTGAAGTCACCAAGCACGATTTTTATGTCGTGGCGGGGGCTGTGCTCATAGGCCTCTTCAAGGCGCTCGTAGAAGCTGTCTTTGGTCTCATCGTCCTTATCTTCTGTCGGAGCGTGCGCACAAATCAGACTTATATTGAAGAATTTTGCCTTGACACGGATAATGGCAAGTCGTTCGATCACAGGTGTGAATCGCAGGACATGATGCCGTAGTCGCTTGCCAACCACGAATCTGCATCCAAATTCGTGCTTCTCCGCATGGCCGCTGTAGTAAAAAAATTATAGAAATTTTTAATTTTAAAATTTATGTACAAGAGCCATCCCTAAAAGAGCTTCTGACTCGTTGCTTTTATTTCTTCTCTTTGTTCGTGAAATATCTTCAACTTTTCTTGCGCAAATTGCGTTTTTCCAACATTACGCACGTAGGCATTCGTTGGCATTAAACTCTCTCTCTTTCACACATTTCCATAGCATTGCGTTCAGCGAGTAGACGGACGCATATGCAAATGCAGTGAATGAACTTCCAGTTTTATTGTTGATCTTCACAAGTGCATTTCGTCGTAAATTTGGAGCAAACAAAATGTGGGTTTTATTTAATTTTAATAATTGGGCCAATCGGGCCACCTTTGTGATTAGGCCCGCTTAAAGCATTGGATTGAAGTATGTTTGTTTGTTTTTGTTGTTGTTGTTCTTGTTTTTGATTTTTTACTACAACTGAACAGCGGGGCTTTAAGGGTGAGCCGGAGAGGGTTAATATGTACCAGCGACCCCCATTACTTTTTCAAAAGGAACATTTTTCCCAACGGGATCTATCACCTCCGGCCACTTCTTACGGGGGCTCCCATACAAAAACATAAAAGGGGTATACAGGGTGGGCCATCTGGTGGGTTCTTTTTAAATCATAGGTTATTTTGACACTGACAGCTGTTTCCCGCTCGAAATCTTAAAGTCATAAAGTCAGTATTATATCTCTGCGGAAAGAAATTAGTCACTTTACGCTTGAATAACTTTGGGAAGTATTGAAAAATTATTTTCAAAGTGAGTGCTATGAAGCAGTGGTGCCGTGGCAGTGAGCTGGATCAAAAATTTAAAAAAAAAAAAAAAAAAAATTAGATCTTCGATGGCGACGAAAAAATTAAAAACAAAAACAACATGTCTACACTGAGCTAATATAGTCCTTAAAAAATTAAAAAAACAAGTAAAATTGAAAATGTCACAACAAAAACACTAGCCATCACTTGAGTGTGCGCTATTAGAAAATACCAACAAAATATACACAGCATCAATAACCTTGATATCTTTCGACGCGAGCAAACAACAACAATGCTATGCACACTTTTTTCTTGCTGTCG
The DNA here is from genome assembly GCA_943735915.1 of Pherbina coryleti. Lineage (NCBI taxonomy): Eukaryota > Metazoa > Arthropoda > Insecta > Diptera > Sciomyzidae > Pherbina > Pherbina coryleti. Next base: position 27,404,433 of record OX030951.1, read on the forward strand.
CAGCGCGATGCGCCGACTGTCATTTCTTCGAATTACAACAAACACTGATATATTGAAGTTGTTGTAAGTGAGCTAAAAGAGCTAATTGAGCTATGGGATATATATACAACTCTGCTATGAAGCACCGAATAAATTTTTAAGCGATAGAAATCTTTATTTGGACAAGGGATATAACGGAGCTTCGAATTCGGTTCCGAAAGGTCGGAACTTTCGATTGATTTTACACCTCCGACTTCGACTTCGGCTCCGATAATTTTGAATTTTGAACGCAGATATTCAATCCTTATAATAATTTTGATACTTACAAACTCTCTGGCAGCACTGTGGCGCTTCAACGTTAACGTCTACTTAATTTCGTTTTCTTTTTTTCCATTTCGATTTATTTCGGTGAATCTAACACATCTTTCTTTTACTCCGATTTTGACTCCGACTTAGGTTCCGACTTCGGTTCCGGTATACACACCTTCGTACCATCCATTATTTGGACCCTTACAATTTTTCTGTTAAGTGGAAAAAATGATAACCGTCAAGTGGCGGCCGCCAGTGCCACATTTTCCATGACTTTCCGCAAGAATTCCGGTGATAACTGTTCGCATTCCTATCGAATATTCTCCTCAACTTCAGCGATTGCCTGAGGCTTGTTGGCATTAGCACCCAACTTCAAGTAGCCCCAAAGAGAAAAAGTCTACGTTGGTTAAATCGGGCGATCTTCCCGATCGGAAGAAACGCTTCCTTCACAATAGCCATTGTGATTCGTGCGGTGTCTGCGGTTGCACCGTCTTGTTGAAACCACAGGTTCACCAAACCCCGCTCATCTAATTCCGGCAGTAGGAAGTCGCTTATCATGGCCTTGTAGCATTCGCCAGTAACAGTGACTGTCTTATGCAACGTTTGGAATAAAATAGAAGAAGTCATCGAAGACTGATGATATTTCTTGTGTAATTTGGAATTAGCTCCGCCAAAAACCACGCCTACTTCCCATATAATACAACACAAAAACGAACAACTCAACCAATGATATAATATATGTATATGTATAGATATAAATTAAAAATTGTCCACGCCCACCTCCCATAAAAAATTTGCATAGCATCTAAAACTCAGGAACGACTCTGGAAAAAATCTGGAAAAGTTTTCACGCCCACTATTATTGAAATGCTGAAATGCTATATGATAGTGCCCTTAATCCAATTCCTGATCACATTTTTGCAAAAGCTCACGTCAAACATTACACTGTGAAACTTTTTTTAGGTCATCGTCTTGGGACTTAGGTTTGATAATCTCTTGTGAAAGTACTTGCCAAAAGTAAAAATTCTGCATCATTACTTTTGTCTACTTACGTTCAAAATGGATTTTGAGCACTTTTCGATATTTTGACATGGCTGTTTCAGGGTTAATCGTAGGAAATATTCTTTTGATGTTTTTGGCAAAGTTAGAGATACAGGGTTTTCCAATAAGAGGTGTTATTGTGAATCACCCGCTATTGTGAATCGCTCACTTTTAAAGCTTTTAGTAGAAACTACGCCATTACTAAAAATGGAACGATACACGCTTCAACAACGCATTGAAATTATTAAAATTCACTACAAAAATGGTGAAAATCTTGCAGTCACAGTTCGCAAAACTAAAGCATTTTTGGTCGTCGTGAAGCACCTTGTCGGACCGCGACAACACTTTGTCGGATCAACAACGTCGCGTCTTTGCTGATTGGGTCCTTGAAATGCATGAAAATGATCAGGAATTCCATCGAAAAATCATCTTGACTGATGAGGCCCATTTCCACCTCGGTGGCTACGCCAACAAGCAAAATTGTTGCATCTGGGGCTCGGAAAACCCAAGAGTTATTGTTGAGAAGCCTCTCCATCCTCAACGTGTGAATGTTTGGTGCGGTTTATGGTCCAGCGGGGTTATTGGACCTTACTTTTTCGAAAATGAGGTTGGATCAGCAGTTACGGTGAATGAATTGCGCTATCGAGAGATGATTAATGATTTTTTTGGTCGGAGTTGGATGGTATTGATCTGGACACCGTTTACTTTCAACAAGACGGCGCTACGTGCCACACAAGCAACGAAACCATTGATATTTTACGGGAAAAGTTTCCGGACCGTGTTATCTCTCGAAGAGGTGATCAAAATTGGCCACCGAGATCTTGTGATTTAACAACTTGCGACTTCTTCCTTTGGAACCACGTGAAAGATAAGGTCTACGCCAACACCCCAGCATCGATTGAAGACCTCAAAGAGGGAATTCGTGAGGCTATCGAGGACATAGGGCAGCCACTTTGCGATTTGGTTATGGAAAATTTCATGAAAAGGATATTGTCCTGTAAGAGTGGTCGTGGTGGCCATTTGACTGATGTTGTTTTTCATTGTTAACGGCATACCTTCCTCTTTATTATGAAATAAACATCCGATCATTTATCTCAAAAAATGGCATTTTTCTTTGAATACCAAAATAACACCTCTTATTGGAGAACCCTGTATTAAATAGATAATAAATTGGGGAATTGGAGAAAAAAAAAAACATATGCAAAAAAACTTTGCAAACAATGCATTTGACCAGGGGCGATTCCAGGAATATATTTCGGGGGGGGTTTTAAAAATATTTATGTACGTTATATATATAAAGGGTAGTTAAATTTTAAAGGCCGATGTTGATTTTGAATAAAACACAAATTATTAAGGAAATTATTGTCGTTTCTTTTTATTATGATAATATTGGTATGGTTCAATTATGCATGAAACAAAATATCAATTTTCGATGACGCCGAGGCATAAGTGAGGTTCTATGCCGTTAATGTGCCGAATTGGCTTTATTTCCTTTTCAAAGAGAAATAAGGCCGAAATTGTGAATTTGGTTTTATTTCCATTTGAAAAGGAAATAAAGCCTAAAAAAAAATTTAGCAAAATGGTAATAAGGCCGAAAAATAATTTTTGCAAACTAAGGATAATTTTTTATAATTATTTTTAATAAAAAGTACGTTCCCTGTAGTCTGTTGTTTGAAAAGTTACTGGACTCAGCGTAGGTACTCAATTTGCAAGAGAACAGTTGCCATTGTCAACCTCAATGTGCTTGTTTTCGTATCAACGCGAAAAATTTATTAGTAGTAGTTCAATAGTGAAGGTGAAGAAGTTTTAATATTATAAGGAATGAGCGCCGCAGGCAAAAAATTTTTATTAAAAATCGCGGCGATTTATTATAAACCTGCGGCGCTCTTTCTTTATAATATTAAAGCTTCATTCAAAATTTTAGTAAAAATCGCGCATATTTTATAAATTTTCATTCATAACTTTTACGTTTATATTTTACATTTTTTTCTCGACCACTTACAAAAAGATGTATGTTCTTTAGCATTTAAACGATCATATTTTTCGCTTTAAACGGATATATATTTCTATTATTAGAATAAGATATCCTAGTCTTCTCAATAAAAAAATATGTAAATTTTTCAGACTTTCACGATTTTTATCTCCTGAACCATTTGAGACCAACCTTTTTTTTTTTTTTGCAGCATTAGATTTAGAAGTTCCATACACATCTAAAAAACAAAAAAAAAAAAATAGAAGCGTGTACCTAGAGTGCAATTATTCGAAAATATGTACATTTTTCAAACTTTCACGATTTTTACCTCCTGAACCATTTGAGACCGACCTTTTTTTGCAGCATGTGCATTAGGAGCTCCAAATGCACATTTAGAAAAAAAAGAAAAAAGGAGCATGGGCCCTTAAGTACAATTATTCCAATACTTTATATCTTTAATTTTTCATTAAATAAAACTATAAAACTTATTTGATGGCGTTTTAATATTGGTTCCTTTTAAAGGGAAATAAGGAAATTTATTCAAATGGAGTAAATAAAATTGCCGTTGGCCTTATTGCACCCCGAAGCCGAATTATCTCATCCTTTAGCTTTTGAATTGTTGCTGGCTTATCGACGTACACCTTTTCTTTCAAATAACCCCAAAGAAAGAAGTCCAACGGTGTCAAATCATGATTGGTGGCCAATTGACATCGCCACCACGTGAGATAACACGGCCATTGAATTTGTCGCGCAAAAGAGCCATTGTTTCGTTAGCTGTGTGGCAAGTGGCACCGTTCTGTTGAAACCACATATCGTCCACATCCATATCTTCCAATTCGGGCCATAAAAAGTTCGTTATCATCTCACGCTACCGAACACCATTCACAGTAACTGCCTGACCGGCCTCATTTTGGAAAAAAATACGGCCCGATGATGCCGCCAGCCCATAAACCGCACCAAACAGTAACCTTTTGTGGGTGCATTGGTTTTTCGACAGTCTTTCTTGGATTATCATTCGCCCAAATGCGGCAATTCTGCTTATTGACGAATCCACTGAGGTGAAAATGTGCCTCAGCACTGAAGATGATTTTCTTCGAAAATTGATCATCCACTTCTTGCCACCATTCTGACCGTGTAAATGCAAGTCTTTATGCATAATGTTCATCAACGACGAACGTGAGAGGTGCAATTGTTGGGCACGACGACGAGTTGAGGTGGACGGCTCTTCAGCCACACTATCGCGAACAGCAGCAATATTTTCTGCAGTATGAGCATGCACTGGTGTTTTCACATCTCCTACAGACCTGGTTTGTTCAAATTTTTGCACGATTTTTCCGATTGTACGCACATTTGGACGATTAAATTGACCGAAAAAATCACGAAGTGCTCGATATGCATTTTGATTTGAAAGCTCATTTTCATAATAAGCCTGAATAACTTTAAGGGTTCAAATTGAGTTAGTCTGAAATTGAGAAATGTCAAATGAAATGCAGAAAAAAAGTTGACATTTAGGTGTGGTTTATATTCAACATCGGCCCTTAAAATTTAACCACCCTTTATATACATTAGAGCGGGATAATTTTTTTTCAAAAAATCGTAGGCGTGGGAAGAAACCGTTAGTCTAAAATCTATTTCGAGCCTCTGGTTTTTCAAAAGAAGGTTATAATTTGTGTTTTGCTGCAAAAACTTTGCTACGAAAAAAATAGCCATCCACATTTCACTCCATATTCACTCCATATGATTGTGTGGTGCTCAGGATTATTTTTTTGTGTTAAATACCACAAGCTGACGCTGGGGTGAAGATAATTATAATGATAAAAGTTATTTCTCTGTTTATTTGACTCGAATACAAATCTTAAAGGCCAACATAAAACCAACATCAAAATAAATAAAAACTACAAAAACCGGAATTTTTCTCCATTACTGTATAAAAAGGAATTATAAGTCTACACTTCCGATACTATCGAAACTGTGGGTTTTTAAATTAAGACTGTGCGGTGTTTGGATATATTTTATCCAAAAAATGCGGTATTTTTGTGATTTCAGGTTAAGATTGTATGTGTGACTGTTTACAGCTACAGGCGCAATATCGCAAAAACAATCAAAAACTGGAACAGAATTCAGTATTTTAGTAATAGAAAATAGAAGAAACAGCTACAGCGTGTAGAAACAGCTACAAACGTTTACAGCATAGGGGTATGAATATTTAAAGTAAATTATAAAAAACCAATTTTTTTTTTCTGATAAACATCAGTACATTTAAATACAGGTTCTTTTAGAATTTCGGGGGGGTTTGAACCCCCAAAACCCCCCCTGGATCCGCGCTTGCATTTGACCTTCGGGAAATTATAATATTTAGTTCTTCTGACCCATCGTTATATTAGTTCCGTCGATAAACGATTAAAACAATAAATTTCAAATTTTATTTCACTCATTTAGGATATTACTTTTACTTTGTTAACATTTGGAAAAAAAAAATAAAAAAAAATATCAGTAAGAATTTCAACTCGAATCAATAAACAACAATTTATTTTTTTGTCAATATTTAAATTATGTACCGAATAAAAATGTGAGAAAATGTCAACAATCAGTGTTACAAAGAGTCTTTCTCACCTCGAGAAATTCACAATCGGCGTATTATTCTGCATAAATTTATTGAACTACATTGACCGAAACTGTATCTCTGGAGTCCTACTTGATGTCCAGCTGTACTTCGACATTGAAGATGATTTAGCTGGTCTGATACAAACCGGATACCTTATAGGATATACAATTGCAGCACCAATATATGGCTATTTGGGAGATAGGCATTCGCGGAAATTCATAGTGATTGTTACCTTGATTGTCTGGATTGTAATGGGCTTTCTGAATACAGTAGTGCATAGTTTTGTGCTCTTTATCTTAACTAGAGCGATCGTTGGAGTTAGTGAATCGGGTTTTACCGTATTGGTGCCTTCTATGATTGCGGATTTGGTGACTGAGGGTTCTCGAACCTTAATATTTGCTATATTCTATTTTGGCGTCCCTGTGGGATCAGGGCTAGGTATGGCAATAAGTGCAAAGATGAATCAATATGCCAAAGGTCAATGGTGGTGGGGACTCAGGGCCACACCTTTCCTAAATGTGTTTTGCCTGATCATGATGATTTTCACAATTAATCCAAAACGCGGTGAAAAGGATGCTGCAGCTCTTGGAGGAAACCCAGCACAGCCAACATCGTACATAGAGGACTTGCACTACTTATTCAAGAGCAGATCGTTTATATTAATCACTATGGGATTTACTTGTGTTGAGTTTATGATGGCAGCACTTGGTTGGTGGGGACCAAAAAGTCTCAGTTATGGAATAGTGCTTATTGAAGGAGAACATGGAACAGATGATGGAGTAATAATAGGTATGGTGGGTATTATATCAATTGTAACTGGAATTCTTGGAGTAGCTATTGGATCTGGTCTTTCGAAGTGGCTTCGCCCGAAATTTCCCTTTGTTGATCCAATAATTGTCGGTGTTGGGCTTTTCCTTTCTATGCCCTTCTACACCACTTCACTTTATTACACACCAATAAATATGACGACAACGATGGTTTTTTCAACTCTGGGTCAGTTGTCAACTAATTTTAATTGGGCCGTGGTAATGGATATGTTGATGTATGTTGTCGTTCCAACGAGGAGATCCAGCGCTAAAGGAATACAAACATTTGTTACACATATCTTGGGAAATACGGTAAGCACAACGCTTGTCGGTGTTCTTTCCGAAGCTATTCAGGATAGAAATGATTTTACGAGCTGGCACTCACAAATATCTGATAGTACGACTAAAGTCAACTATGGTGAAACAGCTCAAAACTTTTACGGCTTGCAGTACGCCCTCTTCAGCATAGAGTCAATATTCCTAGTTGGTGCATTGATATTCTTCGTGACAGCAATATATATAGTTGAAGATAAGGAGAAAGCTGCTGAGGAATCTATTCAAAAATAAAATTGCAGAAAGTTCACTCTATAAAAATGAACATCAAATTTAATGTAACTTCTTTATTTGTTTAAACTAAAAAATATATAATCTAGATATATAAAAATCAATGCATTTATGTATATATATATAATTGAGTGTGTATGTCAAGTCAAATCAATTTTAATGAAATTTTCAAGGAAAGACAAGCAGTTTTCCTGTTAAGGAAGTCTTGAGAGTTTTCTTTCTAAGTTTGGTGTAAATCGAACCAATGGGGCGGGTATTGCAAAAGGGGGTGTTAAACTTCACATGCAACTCAAATTGTCGATATCGAATAGCTTTGGCATTAGAGGTCACACAGCCCCGGAATTCGGTATAAGACCTCGATATACGCGTCCGTTCAATTGGTTACTTTTTATGGGGGGTGTAAGAAAAGGCGTGGCCCATTGGAAGTAGCCGATATTTTCGGCATAACTTTCGAACAATAAGTCACACATCAATGAAACTCAATACAAACTTACGATTTTATTGTGTCCTTCGACTGGCTAAATTAAGCGAGAAGGGCGAGAAGGGCGAGAAGGGCGAGAAGGCGTGGCAGCATCCAAACAATTAAAATGTTCAACATCGAATAGTTTTGGAACTAAATGGAGTTACCAATTGACCGGGTTTTTCTTCTGGAAAACTGGCATGGGCATTGAAAGAAGGGATATGGCTCCGCCCATATAAGCAGAATTTGCAATACAGAAATAAATAAATACTGTGGAAATAAAAGTAGCATAATATTGAAACTTAGAATGGAGGCTGAGTTCCAAAACATCAAAATACTTTGTAATGATGCGGTTGAGCTATTGTATCAATGCAAAGCAAACCTGCGTTCCGTAAACTTTGTAAAAAAGACATTGTATACAGTTTGACGTTTTGGAACACGTTGTGCACAAATCAATTTTTTTTTTTTTCCCTAAAATTATAATTTCTAATAATAAATTAACTAATAAACTACCTCTAAAATAGTAAAAAAACATTCTTACTCTTCGATGTCGGCCATTGTTGCAAATCAAATGCCAAAGCATCACAAACCTTAGCGATGCGCAGTTTGCTTTTGTTTGCGCATCGATAACTTGCACGATTCAATTTGGGACATGTGATATCGTCAAAGTTTACACAGTTGCATTTAGGAATGCATTACTTTGTAGAGTTGCTTTGCAATTGACGTTTTGGAACTCACCCGGAGTTAGTACGTGGTGATGTATATTTTTTAGAAAACTGGGACGGGCATTGGACAACGGGGTGTGCCTTCACCCATACAAGCCAAATTTTCGATATCGAATAAAATTACTATTGGATGATGTCTTGCTACTGGAAAACTGCAACGGGCGTCGTACCATGAGCTTTGTGTCAAACTAAGGGTATAATTAAAGTTTTAATATACTTACTATTATTCAATATAATTGCAATATAGTTAAAATTACCTAACCAAATAACGATCTGACTGTTTTGGGTTATGAGCTTTACCCTATGGGAAATGGAAACATTCCCAGATATAAGCAGGAAACATTCTATAGAATGTTAGTAGCATTTCCTTTCGTTAGGCACTCTATTTTATTTTATACACACCATGTCATCGAAGAAAACATTCCTCTCTGCTGTCTTAAAAATGTATGTGGAAACAACAACAAATAAATAACAACTAAAAATGGTTAGCCTGGGATTCGAATCCGGGACCTATGGGGTGGCATTCAAGCAAGCTACCTACTCGAATTTCGAGGCTGCCATATTATTAGAGATTTTGTTATTGGAAATAAATTGAAATTGAAATTTCTCCCAAACAAGCAATCGTTTCCTCATACATTGTTAAGAAAGTGGTTTGGAAATAATATTCATTTAAAACTTCCCATAAGTTTCCAAAAGATACGATGAGAATTGTTTCAAAATCACTTCGAAATGGAAGTCTTCTTATTTTTCCCCAGAGGATAGGTATTGAAATAATCTATAGATGACTACAACCTTGAAAGCTAGAACATTCGTGTGGCAACGGAGCCCTGCAAACTTACTAGAGAAGGTGGATATACTTTGACGGACAAATGAACTGGACTTAAAAAACGACACAGTGGCAACACTTTAACGAACGCGGACGAAAGATTTTTAATTAACTGACGAACTCCACGAAAAGAAGGACGCCGACAGTAAACAAACTCGACTAGCATGACAAAAGGGACAGTCATAGAGAGCCAACGAACGGATCAATACGCAAATAAACTTTAAAATGTGTAACTACAGGGTGGGCCAAATGCAAGCTTTTTTTTAAATGCAATAAAATGAGCAAAATTAAATTTTTTCCATGTATTGTGGCCTTATTAGGAAGAGCAAACATTCCTTTTAATTATGGAACGCGGTGGTATGATACTGACTTTCTGTCAGGATTTCGAGCGGGAAACAGGTGTCAGTATCAAAATAACCTATGATTTAAAAAGAAACCACTAGATGACTCGCCCTGTGCATTCTGTAGTGCATTTTCGTAGTAATGAAGCACAAAGGCAGCTTAGAATTGTGTAAAAAGGCACCCCACTGCCGATAACTAGTTGCGCTTTATTCTTGCCTTATGTTTTTTACTAATAGGGCCATCGAGTTTGAACTTATGCTAACACTTTTCTTCCAGTGGACATATACTTTTGGACAAAAGCTAGCCTCTTCTCTTTGTGCATCTTTAAGACAAACCTGAACGCCCGTCTGAACGTTCAAACAACACGAATAGAGCTTTCTGAGTGTACAGTTTTACACTGAAACAAGAAGTTTTTAAAAACTCTCACAACATTTGGTACAAGGAAATCTTGTCGAGTGTTTGATTTCAAAGATGATTATTTCTTTTTTTAATTTTTGTTTGTTTTTCGCTATTTTAACATTTATTTTATTTTATTTATAGCTATTTTTAGTTATATCTAAAAAAGGCAAAAGTGAACAATGGAATGTATTAAGATTGTATGTATAGATTATATTTTTCCCGAAACAATGACCGCTTTTACATTGGTCAAGACTTGAAAGCAATTTTTCGAGTTTGTAGGCTAGTTGCGGCAAATTGGCTGAGAAGAAAGGGAGAAAAAAATTTGACGGTACGATTGTGTGGTACCGTCAACTTTTTGGGTTGAAAAGAGAGCGTAAAAAAAATAGTTTTCAAGTCATAACAAATGTAAAAGGGGAAATTGCAAAATATTTAAGTACATTCATAAATAAAAGAGCGAACGACTTTCACCCCACATGAGCGCTCAAAGTATACTGACTTGAAATTTACAGCACAACAGACAAAACAAACTTTTACGCAGTGTACAAACACAGCTAGCCGATTGCTACTTCGTGTGCAAAAGCTCAATAACACACGATGCCCGCGGGCATGGTATAATTAATCAGGTAGGTGTGACAGTTTTCAATCGAACATGAATTGTCAAAAATCATACAAAACAAAGCAAACAAAAAAAAAAAACAAACATATTCATTTGATTTTGACAACCAATGAACGACCTCGCGAGAAAATAGCCTGTTGTTAAACCTACCTGTATTATTGTATCATGCCCGCGGGCTATGGGAAACCATGAAGTGGACATGATACAATTACAAGGTTGACTCATTTTTAAATGGCTGCTCAATTGTGAAATTTTGCAACAACAAAGCTGTAGAAGCCACAAACGTCAAACGACAAAAGAAACAACAACAACAAAGAAAAACTAAAAGCTATCAGCTGATTTTGACAACTATCAATCCCTGCTCTCCATCCATCTGAGCCTATCATGGAGCAGTGGTGCTCACTACCATGATACAATTATAAGGTAGGCCCAGGAAAAACACACTCTTTATGACTACAAACCAACAACAAAATAATAACAAATGGCCAACTCACACGGGATCATGGTATAATTAATCAGGTAGGTGTGACAGTTTTCCAGCGAACATAAATTGTCAAAAATCATACAAGACAAAGCAAACAAAAAAAAAAAAAAAAAAAACAAAAAACAGACGAGTTTGACAATCCATGAACGATCTCGTGAGAAAATAGCCTGTTGTCAAACCTACCTGTATAATTGTATCATGCACGGGATTGCTTGATTGGCAATCAATGAACTTTTCTTACTCTCTTTCGCATGCTGATTGTTGGTAGCTCACACGACACGCCAATCATAATTTTGCATTTCTTTAAACATTTTATTTCGTAACCTAGCAACACTATTCAGATTGCTGATTGCCGACATGTACAGCAATCTCAAAATGAACAAATTTAGATTGCTGCAATCTGTGTTCATCCGCTCCGGCTCTCAGAGCTTTTGATAGTTTCACATTGAAAGCAACAACAAACCGATTAGATTGTTTGATTGCCAATCACCGTGTGAGTTGGGGAAAAGGCGTAGGTATAATGTCAAAATACAATACAAAGCGATGCAAATAAATTGGTTACTGAACAATCGAACTAAGTATTCGAATGAAAATTATATGAAATGAAAACTTTTATTTGCTTCATTGAAAGCTAACATACAATTTATTCTGTATTATATCTTGAAGCATGGTTCATGGCTATTGTTAAATTTTTGGAGTTTTTGCTTAATTTTCTTGCATCATTACTCAATACCCAATACCCAGATTTATTAACGCTAATTTTTTAATTTATTATTATTGTTAACGCTCAAAGAACTAAGAGATAAGGAAGCGGTGTTTACCTGAAGTACTTCTGGGATTGCGAGTGAGCGAGATAGCAAGTGTTTTTTGACAGGCTACATATCACAAAAATAAAAAAGCCTAAGCAAGTGGAAGTGTCGGTGAAAAATATTAAACAAATAAATGAAAAAGTGATCATAATCGTTAAAAACTTGAATATTGTAAAACTTTATAACCTATGAATCGAATTCATTTATAAAGAAATACTTTGTGTACTGAAAAACTGTGATAACAGCCAGCGCTCAAAAAATGCGCTTATTTGATTTCACAGGTAATAAAATAAAATAAATAACTGGCCATTTCAGCCCTTGAAAGGACTTTGACCTAACTTCTTATGATCAATTGTGTTGTGCGTGTTATTAAGTTTGTACACAATTGACCGAGAACCGGACCTACATGCTTAACGCCGACTCCGAACGGCGATGAACGGAATGTTCTCGTTCTCAAGAAGCTTTTCATGGCATTTTGATTACTCTCTGTAGTTTGCCATTGTCTGCAGAGAGGTGGCGGCCGTACAGAAAAATTATTTTAATTCAAATAATTTTCTGTCGCTGCTGGGGTTCAAACTCGGGTCTCCGAGTTCGTTGACATAGCGGCCACGGACGCCACGAGGTAAATATAGTACCTCTACGAGGTAATAGAGATGATTTCACAGGTAAATATAATAAAATTGGTGAGGTTTTAAAATAATAAAATCGTTCCTTATATAAAAGTGATGTTAGATACGCTTATTTCCAAATGGAATATAAATGCATTTCTCATATGAAATATTAGAAAATTATATGTATCAAACTCGTCGATGTGGCGCCATTGAAAGCCTCCACATTGTGTTATATCGCCTGTCAATCAATACTTCAGAGGCGCATTTAATTTCTGAGGTGCCATGCCTTGCAGGGCGCTTATTTTTAACCATAAAAAACTAATAAAAAAAAAAATATAAAACTAATGAATCCTTCTTTTTAATTTCATGCATGCTTTTGTTTTAAAATGAATTTTTATCAAATCATTGAAAGTAGTGTTGAATAATTTTGTTTTTATTCTGGGTTCAGGTCTTTTAGTTTATTTTACTAATATTTGTATTTTTTACGGGTGAAATAGGCCTACAGAGGAACCGAACACCCAAAAAAAAAAAAAAAAAAAAAAAATTGGTAACGCACCATATTGTATACCTCATGGGTGGTGTGGAAATACAATAAAAATTATATAAGAACAAAAAAAAATATAACCAAAAAAGTTTTCGCCTTTCTTTATGCTCGTATGATACTTCATTAAATTGCTCATTTTTTGTTATTAAAAATTAAAAAAGAGCAGTTCAAATAGTACAAATGCATAAATTCAATTAGTGTGAGCGAGTTCGCATATAGCACGAATTGGAGACACAAATGTGCGACGAACTGCATTTGTAATGCATTTTTTTTGACGCTTCTCAATTCATTACTCGTTAAGTTTCAATCAAATATTTGTTGTCAACTTCTTGTTTCAACGCAACTACACCAAAAAAAAAAAAACACAGGTGCGTCACTGGACACACAAGAGAAGCGAAGCATTTTCGCAAATTCATAGATTTGATAATTTAAAAGCGTTTTTTCGATTAAAATAATTTTTAAATTCAAAACTTTAAAATAACAAAGTATATATATCATATATATTAACCCTCTTCGGCCCTCCCTTAAAGCCCCCTGTTCAGTTGTTGGGAATAAATATACAAAAATCATTAATTTTGTTACAATTTAATCAACTTACAGGTTGTTTATTTTTAAAGATATTTATAACGACCTTTAGTAGGAAGTAGAAACAACATCTAATACACAATCCTTAGTGAATATTTCTTTTAGTTCGTTTCTTTCTTTTAGTTTGTTAGGTATTTTAGTTCGCATGGACAAACCGAAGATTCAAACCATAGCTTGGTAAATTTAGTTATCTTTGCTCTAGTTCGTTTTGTTTGCTACTTTTGTCGGTTGGCTAGCCAATACACAGTCCTAGAATAGCCAACACACAATCCTTTCTTAAAGTAATATAAATATTATAGTGATCTGCTGAAACATAGCTTTAGCTAATGTTTATCACTGAATCAACAAAATTATGAAAGGAAGGGTTTTAGCGTTATGGTTAGAGGAAAGTACCAACAAACGATAGAACTGTGAGTTGTGGGTTCAATTCCTGCAGCGGGCAAGAAATTATTTTTAATTTAACATTTTCTGGTTCAATTGATGCAAGCAAAAAACAATATCAATTCTAAGAAAAAAGGTGTCGGAAAAAAGTGTCGTTTTTTCTGATTTCACTCTAGCAAATCGCAGAACGAGGCGTAAAAAGCTTCGCTTCAAAATTGTTGGTATTATTAACAATATCAGTGTTGTTTAATTTATTTCAGAAAATGTTATTATTAAAAAATTACTCTCGTTAAAGCAACCATTTAATAGTTTGAAAACACTCAAATCTTTGTATTGACAAGATTTCTTGATGGTTGTTTACCAACAAGATTCTTGTTTAGTTGAAAACAATTTTATTTTAATATACCAGATTTTTTTTTGTTCTTGTAGCTCCTTGCAAAAATAAAAAAAAAAATTAGCGACAACTAGCAACGTCGCTGAACAGTCAAAAATGGTTCTTGCCACTGAATATGTTTCTATCCTTTTCTCGCACGATAGACAAGAATATTGTTGTCTTGCCCAACCGCCACTTGTTTTCAGATTTTAAAATTGAACAAAAAATGATTTGTCATACAGGGTTTACTACAGACCCGAATACGGCCCTGTTTGAATGTGTCTGTATGTGTGTGTACTGACACCAATAAGAAAAGTGCTTCGCCTTTGTTTAACTACACCGCTTCCTTATATTTTACTTCTATGTTAACGCTCAACAAATGAACGTTAATTGTCAAAAGTGACATTATACCTACTCCCAATGTTTTGATTTACTTTGCTTTGCTTCTTTGCTTTTTCGTTTTTTTTATCTCCGAATAGGGCCTACCTTAATTGTATCATGCACTGCTCCAGAAAGACCTATTTTTATTTTTATTTGAGCACAGCACTATAGGAAATTTTACAACTTTTTTGGGCAAAATTAATTACAGCCAATCGGCTGGACCAATTTTAATGATTTTTTTTTTGACATAACTCACGAAAGACTATTAAGAGGGAGGGAGGGACCCCTAAAGTTTTACATACATTGGAAAAAAAATTTATTTAAAATTTTACTAAATTTTTTTTTTCAATTGTACCCTAGCTTCCAAAGATTACCGTAGACATTTATATTACCAATTCAAAGATATAACAACAAAGTAATGTTTTAAAAAAAAATTTTATTCAAAAATTAGATTTTTGAGTTCCAAATCGTCAACTACATTTAAAAAACATGGGTTCAAAATGCCACAATTCTCCATTTCTTCATCTTCGATTTCGGAATGTTCTTCATCTGATTGACAATTTTCCACAAAATTTTGCTCGTCTGATCTGAGTAAATTTAACACTGCTGGTGGAAGCTTTAATTTCTTCTGGTGTTTAATGCGTTTATTTAACGAAAGGCTGGAAATGTAGGGATCTTATGTGTCCAAGGCTCGATTAAAAATGTCTGTCAAGTTATTCACACGGCTACTTTTTCGTGCATGAAGCAATCTATCGGATTTATATATTTTGTGGCGCGATTCAGATGCATCCTCACCAAAGCATCCAACTGGAAGCACAGTCGAGTCAATAATTTGCCGCGAATGTACAAGAACCTTCTGTACAGTAGCTGTCATTGGCAACCATGGATACTTCTGCATGAACATTGTGGCCGTTTGAAAAGAAAAGTCTTCAAATTTACTGGAATCTAAAGGAAGCTGACATGATAAGGATATTAAAATGACTTTTAAATTAAAAATGAGTTCTTTGTCAATGCCTGTAATTTCAGAAAATTTTAAATGTTCTTCGAACTCGCGCCGGGCCGTGTTGCCGTCATTAGTACTTCCATAGCCTCCAGTCTTAGGCTTATCAACTTGCAAACCAATTTCATCCCAAAATAACTGTTGGATGTCTGCCTTTCTTTTTGCAACTAACGCTTTGTCAATTTCGTTTCTTATTTGCCACTTTTTAATGTGAATTTTGTAACCTGCATTTACAACAAATTCAAAAAAACGGATCCAGCAATGCAGTGGACTTTAAGTTCTCTTCTTTAGGCTTAAATTTTTCGTTTTGGAAATCTCTTATGCTCATAAAATCCTTTGGTGTAGCACCGCATATAGAGCACGTCTGACTAGATTTAGTTTCAGTCAATATATTTAAAACTTTGCCGTCAATTAAAGTTAAATACAATTTAAATTTAACGCACAAAGTTCTTTTTCCACTAAGACTTACTTCAAAAGTACTCAAGGAATTTGTAGAGAATTTGTAGCCAAAAGAGAGGAGTCAGAATTTTGAGACGAACCTGCATTTTCAAACTGTTGCTTATAAAGGGTGATTTTTTTGAGGTTATGATTTTCATGCATTAGTATTTGACAGATCACGTGGGATTTCAGACATGGTGTCAAAGAGAAAGATGCTCAGTATGCTTTGACATTTCATCATGAATAGACTTACTAACGAGCAACGCTTGCAAATCATTGAATTTTATTACCAAAATCAGTGTTCGAAAATCCGCTTTTTTATCGACAAATTTTGTTCAGCGATGAGGCTCATTTCTGGTTGAATGGCTACGTAAATAAGCAAAATTGCCGCATTTGGAGTGAAGAGCAACCAGAAGCCGTTCAAGAACTGGCCATGCATCCCGAAAAATGCACTGTTTGGTGTGGTTTGTACGCTGGTGGAATCATTGGACCGTATTTTTTCAAAGATGCTGTTGGACGCAACGTTACGGTGAATGGTGATCGCTATCGTTCGATGCTAACAAACTTTTTGTTGCCAAAAATGGAAGAACTGAACTTGGTTGACATGTGGTTTCAACAAGATGGCGCTACATGCCACACATCTCGCGATTCTATGGCCATTTTGAGGGAAAACTTCGGAGAACAATTAATCTCAAGAAATGGACCGGTAAGTTGGCCACCAAGATCATGCGATTTGACGCCTTTAGACTATTTTTTGTGGGGCTACGTCAAGTCTAAAGTCTACAGAAATAAGCCAGCAACTATTCCAGCTTTGGAAGACAACATTTCCGAAGAAATTCGGGCTATTCCGGCCGAAATGCTCGAAAAAGTTGCCCAAAATTGGACTTTCCGAATGGACCACCTAAGACGCAGCCGCGGTCAACATTTAAATGAAATTATCTTCAAAAAGTAAATGTCATGGACCAATCTAACGTTTCAAATAAAGAAACGATGAGATTTTGCAAATTTTATGCGTTTTTTTTAAAAAAAAAGTTATCAGGCACTTAAAAAATCACTCTTTAGTTGGAATAGCCAGTACTGCTGTCAAATCCATAACTGACAATGAGTTCGGCGTACAAAATGTCGGTTTTTTTGTTTCCATTAAGATGGATATAACTTCCTCTTGCACTTTTATTATTCTTTCGGATGTATGCTTCAGTAACATTTCCAACGGAACTTTCGCTAATGTATCAGAAACTATTACGCCGTTTGGTCTGCATTTATATTTACTACATGTAAGTTGTTTGTATAGAGGATAAATATCGGAATTACACGTTTTGTTTTGATTCCTTATATTACAATATTGCTCTTTTGAAAAGTTGTTTTCTAAAAGAAAGGCTAGTCCTTCATCAGCAGATAGCTTAGTTGGTGTCGCTCTTGAAATTAGTTTTCGTACTTTCGCAGCTCTTGTTGGAGTACAGACAACCTCTTTTAAAACCACTGCTAAATCCAATTGGTTACCTTTACGAGCAGCCGCAGATGCAGCAAGAACTAGGGGTTCAACTTCATCATTTTGATCTTTAGAGATTTCTGCTGCAAGCCGCCTTTTTGTTCTCTCAGATTTTTGGCAAAAAGTCAACTGTGGCCGTCCAGGCTTAGATTTAGTGGAGGCAGACTGCGCTTCACGTTTTCTTATCGAAGTATTGCCCTGAAGCCAAACAGCATGCTGTTTTTCAAAAACTTTAGAACTCTTACAACTTTTTTGCCATTTCATATTCATATTTGAACAAAATACTCGTGACTGCTCCTTTATGTATTGTTTACAGTTTTCAGAACAATCACTCTCAGTAATATATGAAAAGAAATGGGCACAAATAACGGCTCTTTTATCATCTTGGTTGTGTTTCTCTCGCCATATATTGAATAACTCTGCATTTGGTACGAAATAGTCATCTGGAAAAATGCGTTTTTTAAAAAAGTTTGCACATATCCGCTATTGAAATTGATGAAATTCGGAAGATAATTGATTGTCCTAGAGAACTGTTATGATTTCATGGCTATCATGTGCTATCGTTTTTTTTGTAAGTCTAAATAAATTTTCAATTTTATAATTCCATAAGCTCATCTTAATGTCACTTCAATTTTTCCATTTTAATTGAACTAATAGATGAGTTCACCCACATTTCACTATTTATCATTAAAGTACTCACCTTCAACATTATTTTCCATTTTTTGGTTTTTAAAAACTATATAGTTTTATTATGAAAACTTTTAAGGGAAACTATCACAAAATTCACTGCACTCAATCGTTATTTGATAACTAATGTAGAAATTGCAAGCAAAACATGTGATAAAGTAACAGCAAATAAATTTTGTCGAAAAATTTTAACAGACATGCTTTCCTTGTTATTATTTTTTTATAAATATTAAACTAGCTGATACCCGACGCGTTGCTGTCGTAGCAGAAATGATTTCTATCTCTATCTCTATCTCTATCTCTATCTCTATCTCTATCTCTATCTCTATCTCTATCTCTATCTCTATCTCTATCTCTTTCTCTATCTCTATCTCTATCTCTATCTCTATCTCTATCTCTATCTCTATCTCTATCTCTATCTCTATCTCTATCTCTATCTCTATCTCTATCTCTATCTCTATCTCTATCTCTATCTCTATCTCTATCTCTATCTCTATCTCTATCTCTATCTCTATCTCTATCTCCATCTCTATCTCTATCTCTATCTCTATCTCTATCTCTATCTCTATCTCTATCTCTATCTCTATCTCTATCTCTATCTCTATCTTTATCTCTATCTCTATCTCTATCTCTATCTCTATCTCTATCTCTATCTCTATCTCTATCTCTATCTCTATCTCTATCTCTATCTCTATCTCTATCTCTATCTCTATCTCTATCTCTATCTCTATCTCTATCTCTATCTCTATCTCTATCTCTATCTCTATCTCTATCTCTATCTCTATCTCTATCTCTATCTCTATCTCTATCTCTATCTCTATCTCTATCTCTATCTCTATCTCTATCTCTATCTCTATCTCTATCTCTATCTCTATCTCTATCTCTATCTCTATCTCTATCTCTATCTCTATCTCTATCTCTATCTCTATCTCTATCTCTATCTCTATCTCTATCTCTATCTCTATCTCTATCTCTATCTCTATCTCTATCTCTATCTCTATCTCTATCTCTATCTCTATCTCTATCTCTATCTCTATCTCTATCTCTATCTCTATCTCTAACTCTATCTCTATCTCTAAGTGGAACGACTCGTGTAAATTGATAACCAAATTTCGAGGCTATGCTACTTATAATTCCAAAGTTATTCGATATCGCAAATTTAGCTTGTATGGGCGGAGCCACACCCCCTTGTTCAATGACGTCTCAGTTTTCTAGTAGAAGAATATCACCCAATAGTAATTCCATACTGAATTTCGTTGTTAAACGACGTTTAGTTCCAAAGCTATCTGATATCAAAAATTTTAAGTGTATGGGCGTAGCCACACCCCCTTTTCCAAAGCCCATCCCAGTTTTATAGTATAAATATATCACCAAGTGGAAACTCCATACTGAATTTCATTATTATACGGCATTTAGTTCCAAAGCTATTCGATATCATAAATTTGAATTGTATGGGCGGTGCCACACCCCTTTGGCCTATACTTGATGAATTTTGCTAGTCGAAGGACGCGACTAAATAGAACGCTCCTACCAAGTTTCATTGATGTGTGACTTATAGCTTGAAAGTTATACCGAAAATTTGGTCTGCTGAAAAAGTGCCACGCCCCACATTCTACGCCCATAAAATTTTACCTGTGGAACGGCTCTTGTAAATTGAGGTAGAACACCGAATTCCGATGCTATGCGACCTATAACTTCAGAGCTATTCGCTACCATAGATTTGGGTTGTATGGGAGGTGCCACGCCCCCTTGTCATTTTCAAACAATTTTTTTTTTAAAACCATCTAGAGAACGTACCCTACAAAATGATATCGGCAGATTTTTTTTTTACCCAGCCGAACTCTCAAACACTCGTCACAAACAGATTTGACAACATTTTTTTATATATATAGATAGAAAAAAAAACACTGCAAAAATTTGTAATTCTGACTTTGGCCAAAAAATGGGTAAAATTTCCTATATTGCACAGGTGAGCACGTTGTTGCTGGATTCGTCACGAATTCGACCTTTATCACGAAAGCTAAGCTTTCTGTTAAAATAAAACTTTTCGTAGCATCTGTACTGAGAGAGAAATAATTCCATGCAACAATATTGCATGTTTGTTGTATAAGCTTGTTCTCCGCGTCCCGATGACTCATTTTGTTTTTTGTTTTTTTTTTTTTTATATATTGTTGTCGTAAGGCCAAAAAGTTGGCCATTACTGTCGCACAGTGCTTTGTCCCATAGGCAAAATTAAAATAAAATAAAGTGCTTAGAATATTTAAGTAATATACATTTTTGTAAAGCTAACAGAGTACCTTAAATAAATTCGTAAATAGAATTTATCATCTCGTCTTTTTGTTAACAGTAGAGGGCGCTAAAGTCAGAAAACATTTGAGGTAAAACTGTTGAACGGAAAAACGGTTTTTACTGTGTTACAAAAAAAATTTTTAAAATTTCATTTCTTATTGTATTGCTTTGAAACTTGCCAGTTCAGTTTATAACTATAGGAACAAAAAAAACAAAAATAATTTTTTGTAAATATTTTATATAAAAATGTTGTTTGTGCCATCGAAAACTGTTGCGATTTTTTATTTGGAATTCCCAAAATGCAAAAGTTTGATAGACTGAAAAAAATTTTTTTTTAAGAGTAGGTAATTTTTTATTTGTGATTTTAGTACATTTTAAAGAGCTTAAATTGAATATGTAAAAAAGTTTTAGATTTTTCACCCGGAAATGTAGAAATGATATGAATTTTTAAAGACATATTTCCTAAGTTTCAGAAAAAGTTGCAAAGACCTAAGTTTATGGTACTGCCAAAATTTTAAAAAAAATAAATTTATGCAATTTTTTTTGTTTATTACTATAAAAAATTAATCAAATTTTGATATAGTGTATAATTTTTATTAAATAGTCACAAAAACTTACCAAAAATTGAAAGAATATTTTTTGTTTTTTTTGGCGGAAACCCTAAAGTTTTGCAAACTTTGAAAAAATTAAAAAAATATATAAATAAAAAGTAGGCGATTTTTTATTTTTCATTTATATACTTTGTTAACAAATCTTACCACTACTAAAAAAAAAATTTGAGATTTGTAACCGGAAATTTGAAATTTTGTATTTTTTTAAAACATCTATATTTTTTAGTTTTACAAAGACCAAAAATATGATTATATAATTTTTTCCAAGTAAAGGGCTCCAGCGACGTTCAATGTTCAATTGAATTTTTGCAATCTGTGCAATTTTTTTGACTGTAGGTCTGTTTGAAAACTTTTCGAGTAAAAAATATCAAGTAACTTTTACTGGGAGAGTAAGACTGATTTTACTCTCTCAGTAAAAAATATCACAAAAAGTAAACGAACGACATCCAGTAAAAAGTATCAAGTAATCAACATTTGTTTGTAAACAGCTGATTCATGTTTTCCGTTTTGCTTTTCGTTTCATTGCTTTCCCTATATTTCAACTCATTTACTCCATGAACACACTGCACTTTGTTGTGTGCACACTACATTTTGCGATTATCCCATACAAGAAAAACGACGAAAGAAAATACAAATAGAGATTTAATGGCTCAATTGTTATTAATGTCGGATCCGGAACTATCGTCACTTAGGTCTACAAAACACTTAAAAAAATGATGAATTCAAAGAAATTGAGAAATACATTTTGAAAGAAAACATCATATATTACAATTAAAATTAATTATCTTATTTGTTGAGCAAATTTAGAAACAAATTTATTTATGACCCTTTTTAAAGAGAATATTAAATTATTTGCATTTTGATCACAAATGTAGCAAAAATTTAGTTTATGAGAAAAAGGATATATTGAAGATGGTAATTTACTTGTATCGAATGAAGCCAAATTTCTCAGAGAGCTCAAAAACATAGTTTTATAAGTTGTTATTAGTGTTTAGTGCATTTTGATCACAAATGTAGCTAAAATTTAGTTTTTGAGATAAAGAATATATGGGAGATGGTCATGTCCTTGTATTGAATGAAGCGAAATTTCCCAGAGAGCCCAAAAATATAGTTTTATAAGTTGGTATAAGTTTTCAGTGAATTCTGATCACAAATGTAGTTGCAATTTAGTTTCTGAGAAAAATTATATATGGGAGGTAGTCATGCCCTTGCACCGAATGAAACAAAATTAACCACTAAGCTAAAAGACATATTTTAACAGATAATTACCAACTTTCGATTTATTCTATATACAATTATAGCTAAAATTAAACTTTTAAATTTAAAGATGTATGGGAGGTAGTCATGTCCTTGCACCGATTTTTCCAAAACTTCGAATTTTTCTTAATTAACATATTTTGAACTAGCACACCAAATTTCATATTTCTGTGATAACTTCTCTAATTTTGCCGATTCACTATATGGGGACAAAGCACTGTGTGTCGTGCTGTAACTTTTCTCATACAGCTTCATTCGGCGAGTAACAATTCCATGCAACGCCGATGCATTTTAGAGAAATGACTTGTTTTTACTTTTTTGGAAACCTGCGCGCTAAATGGTAGCGTTGTGACGTCACTTTTTTTTTAGAGCCAGTAGATTCTAAATCGATCTGTTCCATGGATAAGAAAAAGAAAAACACACGGAGAAGTTTTGCATATTTATGTATATCTTTTATTTCTGTTTAAATTAAATCAAAAGTTATTGAACATAATTTTCATTTCTTGCTTTTGTCCATTATTTAAGTCATACTTTAATTTTATTTGATGTTTATTTTTTTTTTTTTTATTTTTTACTATAACTTAAAAATAACCATATCAATAATAATTATAATATTAATATTTTTATTTATTTAATAATAATGTTTTTTTATGTTTTCTTTTTATTAGCTTTTCACGCATTAGTTTTATTTATAAATGTATTTTTTTTTTTAAACTATTTGTATAGCAATAATAATTGTTGTTGTTATTGTTGATTTTGTGTTTTATTTAAGCATTATTAATAATTATAATTCAACGTTGATGTAAGCAGCTGTTATTTGCTAAAAAGTTTGCGTATTTTAATGAATTGAATTTAAGTTTTGATTTTATTCATAATTATAGTATTTTTTTTTTGTTTTCTTAGATGATAAAAGAATTTCACAAAGTATGCAAATTTAATTTAATTTTTTTTTTTTTTTTTTTTGACTTTGCAATGTTAAACATTATTGACAAAATATATTATTTATTATTTAATATTTGCATACTCTAAGCTAGGTATTTATTTGGAATTTTTGTTGTATTTGTTTTTTTTGTATTTCTTAAACTTTTCTGCTATTTAGCTGTTGTGTAAGTTCTCGGGTTGTGTTGCTGAGTGGGTGTATGTGCGAAGGTGTGTGTGGTTTTGTGAGCTTAGTGTTGGTTTACTTGCAATTCGTATAAATTTTTTATTTCTACTATTTTTTTATGATTTTTATTAATTTATTTTATGAAGTTGCTTTTTTTATTTTTAATTTTTTTTTTCTTTTCTTAAAGTGCTGTTAACGCTGCATAAAATAATTTTTTGTAAAAGTTTGCAATAAAAAATATTTCAATGCTAATTAATACAAAAAAAGAACACCAAGTTTAAGGCTTAGTGTATAGTGCAAAATGGCGCAAAATTTACGAAAAAAAATTTATATATAAAATACTTTATTTGCTGCTTAAAAACTACGGCATTGAACCTTTTGTTTATTTTTTAATTTATTCTTTTTAAAATTTTCTTAGGTTTGGCGCTTTGCTGAAATTGAAACTTGTTTCAATACTTTTATTATTTACAACATGCGATTGATTCTTTTAATGAATAAAAAAGGGCACTGAAAAAAAATGTAATTATTTTTTTTTTTTTTATTTTTTTATTTAAATCTTATAAACAAAAACCGACACCACGCAATTATATAAGCTTACTTAATATTAAGTTTTTATGCATTTTAAAATTATTTACAAACTCTCATTTATTTATTAATTATTAATATACCTTCAAGTTTTTTTTTTGTTTTTTTTGTTTTGCTTTAATTTTCAAATCTTGCAAGATTAAAATTTTTGTAATTTTTTAAAATTTTAATTTTAATTTTATAAACAATCGCATTTTTTCTGGACAGAATAGTTGAATTATATTAAATTTTAAGTTCGTTTGCGTATGTGTGTGCATATCCTAAACTCATACATACGCACACGTATACACACACACACACACACATACGCACTAGTGCTTGTGCGCTAATTTGCTTAAAACACGCACATGCTAGTCTATGTTAAGAGTAAAATAACAACAAAAGCTTACAAAAACAAAACAAAACAAAAGCTTACAAAAACACAAAAAAAAAAAATATATATATAAAAAAATTGCGGGTATAAGGCAAAGAAATGTTTTTTTATTGATTTAAAGTTTTAATATGTAATTTCTTAATTGTTCTATAAAATGGTACAGGGTGACACATCAGCAATTTTAAACTTTCTTAAAGCTCTTGCTCTCAAATGCTAGAAAGCAAAAGTTTGCTGGTGTTTTATAAAAATGTTAATTGTGAGCCCATTTCTAAAATCCATTCATGAAACTTTTCAGAAGCATTTTGAAGCATCTTAGTTATTTTTATATGGACATAGTGGGTGCCTTCATTTTATATTTTGATAAACTTTGCCACGTTTTCAGAAATTTCTTTTTAGGAAAAGTCTACATTTCGAGTTACACAAAAGCGTTTACTTCTTTGCTTCTTGCTTACACCCAAGAATGATAGAAACAAGATTACACGTTCCGCAGTCCCGTTATCTAATGCTCTCTTTCTCAACTGAGTGCATGACGCCACACAGTACTTTTGCTTGACAAAAACGTATGCAAATGTGCGATCGCTTGGACAAATTGACGAAATTGAAAATAAATTCTTTCGGAAAAGTGAAGTAAAAATGTTTACTCTTCTGTATAAAAATATGTATATTTTCGTATTCGAAAAATATGAATTTTTTAAACTTTCAAGATTTTTATCTCCTAAGCCATTCGAGACCGACAAAATTTTATTGCACCAATAGGTTTAGGAGGTCCATATTCATATTATAAAAATAAGAAAGAAAATATTTAGGCTTGGGTGTGGGAGTAAAATTATTCCAAAATCTTACAATATCGCTTGTGACGTCACGCTTTCTCCCTCTCTCATTTGCGGAACGCGTAATCTTGTTTGAAGATACCTTGGGTGTAAACCAAGAATGATAGATAGATAGTATTCTAAATCTGAAAATGATGATTTTGAATCACAGTTTTCTGGCAACACTGGTCATATATATTAACCCTCTCCGGCTCTTCCTTACAGCCATACATGCAATGAAAATGCATCTTCTAAAATACTCAAGTACATTAACCCTCTTCTGTATCACAAAGCCTTTAGGCACACTTACGTTTAGGCACACACTTACGTAGACACTCAAATCTAGAACTGAAAACGTTTTTTCCAAATTCAGAAGTCAAATCATTGATTATACATATATCGGTTCTATGCACTTTGGGTAGCATTTTTTGTAAAAGAAATTTTTTTCTAGAATTTTCAATTCTAATTGTAAAAGCGAGTGTTTCGCAAGCAAAAATCATGCATTAGAGCAGTGTCGACCGACGCCTATGCACGCGTGCTTCGTGGAACATAATCGTATTTTCAGACCGACATAAAACTGGCTATCGTGCTTACACACCGACGCTGCCAATTATTCGTAGCAAGAGCGCTCAGTCGATGTTTCACTTTTGACTAGTTAACAGCACGCTTCTATACAACGCATGCGGGCAATTCATTACGTAATTTTATATAATGGGTGTTTTTTTTAGGGGTTTGTTTTTCGAATAGAGATAAAACTGGCATTTTGTGGTCAAATCTGGCAACTCTAATGTCATTTATGTTCAGTTTGGTTTGCCATTTCATCATGAACAGGTTGACAAAAGAACAACGCTTGCAAATCGTGCAAATTTATTTCGAAAATAATGGTTCAGTTCGCGAAGTTTACCGCAAGCTCCGTCCATTTTATGATCGACATAATCGTCCATCAGAGCAATTAATTCGGTTAACCATGGGTCGTTTTCGCACTACGTTTACTCTATGTGATAATACGCATCCGCAGAGACGTCAAACAGTGCGCACCGAAGAAACAATTGCCGCTGTAGAGCAAAATGTTGAAGAGGACCCGAATGAATCGATTCGCCACCGTGCACAGCAATTGGAGCTTTGTCCATCAACTTTATGGAAGATTTTGCGCAAAGATCTTGGCTTGCGACCTTACAAGATCCAGCTTGTGCAAGAATTAAAGCCGCGAGACCATGCAATGCGTCGTGATTTTGGTGTATGGGCCGAAAATGAGATTGATCTCGATGCTGATTTTCATCGCAAAACTTTGTTCAGTGATGAGGCTCATTTTTGGTTGAATGGCTACGTC
Source organism: Pherbina coryleti (assembly GCA_943735915.1). Taxonomy (NCBI): domain Eukaryota; kingdom Metazoa; phylum Arthropoda; class Insecta; order Diptera; family Sciomyzidae; genus Pherbina; species Pherbina coryleti. The sequence continues at coordinate 27,431,218 of OX030951.1, forward strand.
AACAAGCAAAATTGCCGCATTTGGAGTAAAGAGAATCCACATGAGATCCTTGAGACGCCATTACATCCACAAAAACTGATTGTTTGGTGTGCTCTATGGGCTGGTGGAGTCATTGGGCCATACTTCTTCCGAAATAATGCTGGAGAGTCAGTTACCGTTAATGGAGACCGGTATAGAGCCATGATAACCGACTATTTTGTTCCCGAATTGGATGGCATGAATGTGGATGAGTTGTGGTTCCAACAAGACGGCGCTACATGCCACACAGCGCACGTCACAATCGATTTATTGAAGGAAACATTCGATGAGCGCATAATTTCGCGGAATGGGCCTGTCAATTGGCCATTGGATTATTTTCTTTGGGGATATGTGAAGTCGCTCGTCTACGCCAACAATTCAGAAACGTTAGGGCACTTGGAGGCCAACATTCGTGGCGTTATTGCCGACATACGGCCCCATATGCTCGAAAAAGTGGTTGAAAATTGGACCTGTAGAATTGGCTTTATTCGAGCCAGCCGCCGCGGCCACATGCCCGAAATCATATTTAAACATTAATGGCATAAAATTATCCTTTCAATAAAGCCAAATTGATGGACATTAAAACGATTTTTTTGTGTTTTATTTCAATTCGAAGTTCTATACCTCTAAAAAAAACACCCTATATTTAATTTTGTTGTAAGGTTGATTTATTGGAAATAATAATAAATTTGTTTACATTTTTGATCAATGCATTGCATTTTCATTTTCTTATGATGAAATTTGAAGTTATTTCGATCATTGGCGAAGCAAAATGGTTTTTTCCAAAAGGCACAAATAGTAATTTTTCGATGGCCTTTGTGTTGTTTTGAGCAGAAAATACATCCTTACGTTCCGTTTCATTTTTGCAGAATTATCGGACAGGGAAGTGATATCCGCAAGTTTAAATCTCTTAGGTATGTACCTGTCTTACAACAACACAACAGCGGTTGGTGACCGTATTGATAATTTGAGTAGCCAGTTACCCACGAACTTCCAATGCAGATATAGAAAATAAAACATTATTCGAAGTAGAAATTTTGTTGTAACCACAGTGCACAGCGGCGGATTTATATACGGGTTGATAAGGCTTTAGCCGCCATCCCCCTTGAAGAATTTTTTGTGTGGGAAAAAAAATTGAAAAAAAGCGCTAAAAGCCGTTTCAGCCTCCCCCTTGGACTATAAGACTGTTAGCTCAGTCCTTCCCCCCTATGGTGAATCCTAGATCCGCCAATGATTGTGCAAACTCAAATCAAAGCGATCGCAGAAAAGACGCAAGTAGAATTTGGTCTTTGATTTGCGATCATGTTCGTAGTAATACTGAAACAAAATAAAAATCAAAAGTGTAATTTTCTTTTTAATGGTGGTACTTTGGCCACTCTACGGCTATTGGTCCAAAAGATATTTCCAAAATAGGTCAGAAATTCGTTAAAAAATCCCAACAATTTTTTGTTACGGAGTTTTGTTTTGCATCAAATGAAAGATCGGATTTTTTGGAAAATTTAACCTATTTTGTGATATTTTGAATAGTCGTAAAGAGGTCAAAGTACCACCATTGGAAAGGTTATTTTTCAACTTTTCATTGGTTATCAAACATTACGTCATAGCAAATTTAGAAGGCCAGATATTATGATAGAATTTTTGGGGTCTTTTAACAATCTTTTTAAATATTTTGGGAATATCTCCTAAACTCTAGTCATATGCAGGTCAAAGTACCATCATTGCAAAGGTAATTTTTTAAACTTTCATTTGTCAACCTTTAAAACAGATTAAATACAACGAGTTCTCATGAAGAAAATCAAAATTCAACCTCAAACTTTTCGTTCGCATACTGTCAACGAGAGAAAATAGTGGCATACATTTTTACCGTTGACGACCATTGGGACATATATATAGGCCCCATGATTTTTCACACTTTTGCAGGTAAAAAAAATGTTTTTTGCAACACTTTTGTTTAGTAATTTGGAGTCGATTAACAGGAATCCGTTGTTGGATGAACGAATTTTCCGGAATTCAGGAGCGGTCGTCAAAGGGTTAAACTGTCTTGTTTTCCAATTTAAATACATTAAAGTCTAACCTTTATTTTTGGTTATACGAGTTAATGTGTCTGATACTACGGGAAGATGCAATGCTATAATTATAAAGTTGATTTCAGCAAACATGTTGACATTTTTGCTCCCCACTGTATATTAAACTGTAGCATGAAATTAAGTTTCGGTCAATGTTTTTTTTTAATAGGATTCAAATTTTAAACACTTTTATTATTTATGTTTTATTGAAAGAATACGAATATGATCAGAATACATATTGCGATCAAGTGGCCGCCTCTGACCTTGTTGCAAGCAAGCTTTTTGAAGCACATTTTTTTGACAATTTCGCGGATTTTTATTTTATTTCAGCTAATTCGTTTTGACGAGTATCCTTGACGATTGACGTTGAGCTTAAAGCTTAATTGGGACAACAGAGTCAGACATAGCCGGGAATTTCAACAAGTCAGTAAGAAGAGAGGTTTTTTTTAATCCTTATATAGATTATTGAAGTACTTACTAGTAAGTATTCACACCAAGGGGCTTTAAGCTTTTTTGTGTTTGCTCAGACCTTGTTGCAAGCGAGCTTTCTGAAGCACATTTTTCATGGTAATTTCGCGGATTTTTGTTTTATTTCAGCTAATTCGTTTTGACGAGTATCCTTGATCATTGAGGTTGAGCTTAAAGCTTAATTGGGACAACAGACTCAAGCAAAGCCGGCATTTGACATTTCAACATGTCAATAAGAAGAGAGGTTTGTTTTAATAAGTATATAGATTATTGAAGTACTTACTCGTAACTATCAACACCAAGGAGCTTTAAGCTTCATTGTGTTTGTCACATTGCGGTGTCACCCGTTACCAAATTGATATGAAAGCAGCGTTAAAAAAATAATTTAGTTACCTTTTTAAAAATTCCCAATTATTTTTTTTTTATTATTATTTAAAACAGCTGAACTGTTATTATTTTATAACCTTTTTCTGCTTATTTTTGAATTTAAAAATTTATTTATTTGTATGTTTATTTGCAATGATTGTTGCCGAGCTATTTAACAATTTAGTGGTTAGTATTTCATTTGAGTTTTTGCCTTTTTTTTGTTTTTCAATATAAGTCAGTAGAGCAAAATAAAAAATAAAAAAATACGCAAGGATATAAAAACAAGTACTTATTTAAATTTATTTTTTTTTTAATTTTTTTATTCGTTTTGATAAAATAACATACATATATGGATGGAAAGAAGTGTCTGCTTTGTTCGATCTTGAAGACCGGTTTAGCAAATAGTGGAAGTTGATTACGATATCAAAAAAGTAGTTTTAATAGTAGTAGATATGGACGCAATGTGGAGTTTAAAGTATTTTAACAAAATTGATACGCTTAAAATGGACGCAATTGAAAAATACAAGAAACCAGAATAAACAAAAAAAAAAAAACAAAAAACACATCTCTATCTTTTATAAAATCTAATAAAACTGACTTTTTAAAATAAAAAAAATTGTATTGTATAAATGCAGCAAATGCTACTATTTATGGCGCTAGCTATTTCTGCTACATGTGCTGTACAAATAAAGCGCTTTTTAACCTCTAAATATTTAACTTTCATCCATACAAATCTAAAAACTAAAAGAAAAATCATGCAGCTAAAAGCTTTTGTCAGAAAAGCTTGTACTACTTGAATTGCCTTAAAAAAGCTGGTTGTGTTCCTTGTTTCATCTTTTGTTTTTAGTATTAAAAACGTTAAATTTTAATGTATTCAGCAATTAGTTGAAATTTTTTCTAAATTCAAATTATTATGTTCATAATACTTCATCTGTTTGAATTTGTTGTTGTTTTTTTTTTATTATTTATTTGTTTTGTTTTGTTACTCACTAGTTTTAAGTACATTTTGGCCGCTTAGTTTTGTTTTTTCTTAGTTTTTGTTTGGTTTAACTACTACGTTATGTAACTTTACTACTACTATTTAACTGTGTTTTTTTTTTCTTTTGTTTTCATTGTTTCTTTAGCGTACTATTTAAAGTTTTATCAAAAACTTCGCTCAACTATGAGCTTAGCGCATGAAAACGTTTGTCTAGTCTAAATTAAACACAAAAAGAAAATAAAAAATAACAAAATTTTTTCATAATTTTCGAATTTTCGCATTTAACAAAAACAATAAAATGTTTTTTTTTTTAATTTTCTATAATTTACCTTGTTACTAAATCTGAAAACTATTTGCGACAACAATAATTAACCAACAGCTAATGATGTAGTCAATTAGTCATGCGGTTGTCATTTTCTGGGTTTGTGTATTTACTAGGTTGTAATTTAGTTTTTTCTTGATTCTCGTCATTTTAATATTTTGGCTATTCGTCGCATTTGATTTTGATTTTTCTTTCATTTTGCAGCTTTAATTTTTTTTCTAAATGCTTGTTAGTTGCTTACAATTTTCTTTATAACATTAGGGATGTTTTTGCTAGGTTGTAGTTATTGGTAGAATCGGCGTCCTTTTTTCTTGGTTTCATAGCTTTTTAATGGCTTTAGTAACGCTGTTGATACTCATGATGCCAGCGATTAAAATCTATGTGGAACACAACAATAGATCCTGTTGAGAGACCAGCCAGTAGATATCTAGAGAAAACAGAAATAGACAGAAAATGCAAAAAATGATACAGAGGCTTCTTAGTACTAAAGTAGTTTGAAGAAGATACAACGAGATTTAATGTTATTTTCACCCTAAACATCACTCGAGCTTTTATATTCAAATCGACACCTAATCCAATACCTCAAAACAATGCTCCGCTCAACCCGAAGGTCAAGTAACACAAACTCAATATTAATCTCTACCTTGATCTTAACCTCACTTCTTTAACTACTTTTGAATTTACATCTATCCCTAAATACACCTCAGCCTTAACCTCAACCTCATCAACCATAACATGAACCCAAACTCAATCTCAACCTTAACCTTAACCTTAACCTCAACCTCAACCTCAACCTCAACCTCAACCTCAACCTCAACCTCAACCTCAACCTCAACCTCAACCTCAAACTCAATCTCAACCTCAAATTCAACCTCAACCTCAACCTAAAACTCAATCTCAACCTCAACTTCAACCTCAACCTCAACCTCAACCTCAACCTCAACCTCAACCTCAACCTCAACCTCAACCTCAACCTCAACCTCAACCTCAACCTCAACCTCAACCTCAACCTCAACCTCAACCTCAACCTCAACCTCAACCTCAACCTCAACCTCAACCTCAATCTCAACTTCAACCTCAACTTCAACCTCAACCTCAAACTCAACCTCAACCTCAAACTCAATCTCAACCTCAACTTCAACTTCAACTTCAACCTCAACTTCAACCTCAAACTCAATCTCAATCTCAACTTCAACCTCAACTTCAACCTCAAACTCAACCTCAACCTCAACCTCAACCTCAACCTCAAACTCAATCTCAACCTCAACTTCAACCTCAATATCAACCTCAACCTCAACCTCAACCTCAACCTCAAACTCAATCTCAACCTCAACCTCAACCTCAACCTCAACCTCAACCTCAACCTCAACCTCAACGTCCTCAACTTCAACCTCACCCTCAACGTCAACCTCAACCTCAACCTCAACCTCAACCTCAACATCAACCTCAACCTCAACCTCAACCTCAATCTCAACCTCAACCTCAATCTCAACCTCAACCTCAACCTCAACCTCAACCTCAACCTCAATCTCAACCTCAATCTCAACCTCAACCTCAACCTCAACCTCAACCTCAACCTCAACCTCAATCTCAACCTCAACCTCAACCTCAACCTCAACCTCAACCTCAATCTCAACCTCAACCTCAACCTCAACCTCAACCTCAACCTCAACCTCAACATCAACCTCAATCTCAACCTCAACCTCAACCTCAACCTCAACCTCAACCTCAACCTCAACCTCAACCTCAATCTCAACCTCAATCTCAACCTCAATCTCAACCCTATCCGTATATATCCCTATCCCTATTCTTATCCCTATCTCTATGCATATATGCATATCCCTATCCCTATCCCTGTTCCTATCCCTATCCCTATTCCTATTCCTATCCCTATCCGTATTCATATCCCCATCCCTATCCCTATCCCTATCCCTAACCCTATCCCTATCCCTATCCCTATCTTATACCTATCCCTATCCATATCCCTATCCCTATCCCTATCCCTATCCTTATCGCTATTCATATCCCAATCCCTACACATATTCCAATCCATACACATATCCTTTACACCTTAAGATGCCAAGCTTCCACCTTATCATCCACCGTTTTTAATGGAAAAGTTACCAAAACAACAGAAGGCATTGATCTTCAGAAAGCTTGAATTGAATTGAATTGAATTAGTTTTCAAACATAACCTTACCTCCCAAGTATAACATTTCCACACTCCTACCAAAATTAAGATAGATAAATATAAAACAAGATCTTACCTTTGGTCCAGCGTCATTGCCAACGAACGTATAGGCTTATTGCATGAGGGAAAGGCATAAAGCGGCGCCAGGTTGAAAGTACGCCAGACCTCAATAATACCGCGTTCACCAGCAGTAATCATATATTCGCCATCACGTGAAAGTAACAGGCACTGTGCAAAAATACGAAGAGTAAAAGGAAGATACAGGAAGAAAAAGAAAACATGGAAAAACAAAGTCAAGTGATGGTTAACAAGCGAAAATATTGAGTGAGGAAAAAAAAGAAAGAAAACAAACTCCGCTCACCTGTAAATTATCGTTGTGCGTTTCATGACGTAGACGCTTGCCGTTCAGCGAATAGACCGCCACGTTACCCTTGTCATAACCGGCAACAACCATACCCTCACGCGAGACAGCAATAAGCTTGGGTGAAAAGAAGTTCATGGGCGGTTCCAGCGAATGCAAGAGATCACCGAATGTGGTATGAATTAAAACTGGTCCATCTAAGAATCAAAAGGTAGAAGCATAGATGATTGACTTTTTTTTTACAAGCGGCCGGAAAAAACTTACTCGTAGAACCAGAGATGACCAGACCCAATTCAGCGCTTATAACAGCAGCAGTCACGGTGTTTTCATGTCCTGTCAAAGTTGTGCGTGGTGCTGGTACATCACCTTCACCGACAATTGTCTGTGAACGTGCATTCCAGTGCCAGAGTAGAACGGTACAATCCGATGAACCAGAAGCGACATAACAGTCCGAAGTGATGTTACACTCGGAACGAGCCAGGCATGTTACGACTCCGAAATGGCCGAAAATAATTTGCTTTATTTTACCTAATACGAAAGAGAACGAAAGCATAGAGTAGAATATGCGATAAGCTTATTGGGCTTGTCTGTCCAATTTACCTGTGTCACTGTTGAACACTCGGAAACTGTTATCCCAGAAACCGCAGGCAATCAAATAACTGCTATCGACAGTTGTAATGATACAGTTGTGGTTAAGTTTCACTGTTTGGCTAAAGTTGTCACCCAGAGTACGGCGACTCATTGGATTATTAGGTGCGCCGTTAGGAGTAACTATTTAGAATAACAAAAAAAGTAATTATCCAACCCAGCCCAACCTAACCCTCTATGTATGTTAATACTTACGCAGCACAGGATCCATGGTTAGAGGCACATTCGAACCCGGCGATTGCGGCGACTCCGCGTAGCTAGGACTCTGGACGGAAGCTGTGTAATTCGGATTCCAACGATTTATTGCAAACTGATGTCCCGCCGTTACAGTAACTATCGCCGGCACATGTTGTGTGGGAAACGTGTTGGCCGATATATGAATAATGGGCGAATTTAAGTGGAATTTCATGGACATGCAAAGATCTTCGGGCATGGCGCTGAACATCATAGGCGACAGATGCATTGCCGAGCTGCGTGGAGGATGTGGTTCCATCAACAGCTGTGCAGGGGTTTGGCCAAAGTTACGTATTTGATTTTCTATAGCTTCACGCATAACTGGATCCGCAATGCTATCTAGGTCAACGCTGCCCTCATAGGTCAGGTAGTAGAATACATTAGTGGCACGCACCGCTTCGGGCCCACGTTGCTTATAACCGAATATAAGATCGATCCACTGATGTAATTGGCATGAGACGAACTCCGATTCGAGTGCCATGCGATTGATGCGCACAAACTCTTCTGGGCTCTTAGCCCAGGGTGGCAGTTCAACATCGCTAACCAGAGTGCCATCTTCGCGTTCACCTAATCTATAACCAGATGAGTTGCAGAATATTTCGGGTAGGAAGTACCATTCGGGAATGAGTTCCTTTACATCGGACGTGTCACGCTGGCAATTCTTCCACGACAACGCAACGGAAGAGAAAAGGCGATCTGGATAGTCAAACTTGCCATCCTGTAGTGCCAAAAACATGGTGGTGAAGGGTTCGAGGCGCATTAACCAATTGAGCGTAAAAGTAGAAGTCGAGTAATGGGTGCCGTAGTGAAAAGGTGGAATTGTATCGTTTTCCCAACTTTCGTAGCGTTCCTCGAAGTAGGCGCGCCTTGAAGGATTTAGTGCGCCTATCGGTTTCGATAAGTCACGATAATTTGAGGGCTGGCTCAAGTCGAGCTCCTTGGTTTCGTAATTGGTAAGTACCCAGGGAAAGACTGGATACTGGTTGAGGTCATTGTAGGTACGCCCGGCGATGGTATTAAGGAACATCAAGTACTCGAAGTTAGAGATTTCGCGACGTTGCCACTTCTGTGTCATGTTTGAGTTGCGCATTAGTTGGCGCGGCGACATCATCGAGGCGCGACGTGACTGCGATATGCCATACTTGATACCAACACCTGAGCGTGGTAATGCCTTGATCACCTTTTTCACGGTATGTTGATCGGGGAAGGCAAAGAAAATCGAAGTCCGACTGGCGAGGAAGATTTCCAACGCTGTATTCTGTAGCAGATAACGGCGTGAAAATATGGCACGCACTTCGGAGAAATACCACTTGCCATGAAGGTGCTCGCAGTACTTAAGCACCTCGGGATCATTTTTCTGAAATTCTGGTGAGTCTTCATCAACTTCGAAGAACACTTCAGTGCTGGTAATGGAAACTGTGCCAGGCGCCACTATACCAGGTGCAATCAACTTTGCTTTCGTGCTTATATTGACAGGCCCCACCAGGTCAAGATCGAGTTCGCGATCCTCAATCAGCAACTCAGCATCATCAACCAAGTCGGTCGAGTGCTGCGTTGAATGATGTGATCGCGAGACTGAAATCTGTGTGTGGAACTCATCGCGAGTCTGTAGTATGGCGTCCTCGGGACCACCGTTCTCCAACGCTGCCTTCAAAGTTGCCTGCGGATGGGAAGAGCCACGTGAATTTTGAATCATTCGTTTGCGTCGGCGAGCATCATCCTCCCAGGCGTCTAGCTTCCAGAAGGTAGACTTTTCCAAAGTGCCCGTCGGATCACCCCAGGCACCGTGACGATTGCACATTATGTTGCGCACCTTCTCCAACATGCGGCTTGCAATGAAATTGTCACGACGACGTGCTGCTGTTATGAGATGATCACACATCCGTTCCTCTTCACGACGTTCAAGCAGGGTTTGAGCGCACTGGGACTCAAAGTCTGCGTGCTTCAGGACATCATCAGCTCGCATGCGGTTCAATATGAACTCCGCCTCGTTGGCTACGCGCACAATATGATCCTTCATGGCGTGCGATAGCAGGCGACCCTCGTTAATAAGCTCAATGAATGCCAGACCGGCATGTTTCTGCAAGCTGTTCTGCCACTCCTGTGAACAGAGCAACATTACCAACTCTACTACGGAATGGCTGTTCTTGAATGTGGTTAGTCCTTTGCCTTCCATTAACAGCTCTTGGCCATGAGAGCCCACGAGAGTTTTTGACAGAAAAGGTGCAAAGTCAACCATGATTTCACGTAGCAATGGACACACAGGTCCAAGTGCTACCTCCAATTTTTGCGTTAGGCTAGCCTCACGCGATGGTGTCGTCATTGCTAGTTGTCCAACAAGTGGTGGCTTCATTGGTAAATCATCAGAACGTGCACCACGTGATTGAGCACTGGCACTAACACCGCTTATGGCTGTTGCATTGCCAGCACCAACAGCATTTCCGCCAGCTGCATAATTATCTGGCACTCGTACAACGGAAATTTCGGAATTTGGCTTGTCGCCACGTTCCGCTCCTACTGCTACTCCAACACCAACTCCAACGGGCAGACCAACATTGTGTGAATGCTGCTGCTGCTGTTGTTGGCCATGATCCATGTCACGCATTTTACCATCTGAGCTGACGTTGCCAACAATGATGCTGCCGCCAGCGCCAACCGCTGACAAGCCGGGATCTTCATTTAAATTAACATCCGTCCAGCTTTCATCATTTGAATTCGAGGGTTTGTTGTCCATGTCAACCATTATTTCACTCGATGATTCCGCTTCAGGAACTTCATTCTCGGTTGAGTTCATATTCAATGAGGCAACATCGGAGTCAACACTCTGTTGATGATGTCATTACGATAATGTGGATGTTGTTGCAGTTGATGTAGAGGAAGATGAAGTTGTCGTTTATGTCAATGTCATTGTTGATAGATGACAGTGAGGAAAGGCCGCAAAAAGAGTACAAAAGAAAGAAAGCAAAGAATATTTATGAGTTATTAAATTTTTATCGAATTAAGAGGCTTATATTTCTTTTTGTTAATTTTTTTTTCATGATGGTGCATTGTGTGGGAAAAATAGCACTTCAGGGTGTTGACAGCTAAATTTTTAACAAGGTGACGCGTTGCTAAGGAATGAGCTAGCACAGCTTAAGGATTATGATGAAGAAGGACCAAGGATTTTGCTTACAATTTAAGGGGTTGCCTAAATATTAATGAAAAAAAGTGCAAACAACTTTTTTAACGTTTCAACTCCAACAAACTAGATACCACAGGGTGTGTCAAATCTAGAGAATTTGTAGCGGAAATGTACTTCACAGCGTCTTAATGCGGGGTCTATCATACTAAATGGAAAAACTTGACTGCAAGTGTGAAGTTTCTGAAATGGATTTAAAAAAAAAGAAAAAAAAGTGACTCGCAGAATGAACAATTAATACTCCTTGTGAATCATTTATAATGAATAATGAGTAATGAATAATGAATAATGAACAATGAACAATGAACAATGAATAATGAATAATGAATAATGAATAATGAATAATGAATAATAAATAATGAATAATGAATAATGAATAATGAATAATGAATAATGAATAATGAATAACGAATAATGAATAATGAATAATGAATAATGAATAATGAATAATGAATAATGAATAATGAATAATGAATAATGAATAATGAATAATGAATAATGAATAATGAATAATGAATAATGAATAATGAATAATGAATAATGAATAATGAATAATGAATAATGAATAATGAATAATGAATAATGAATAATGAATAATGAATAATGAATAATGAATAATGAATAATGAATAATGAATAATGAATAATGAATAATGAATAATGAATAATGAATAATGAATAATGAATAATGAATAATGAATAATGAATAATGAATAATGAATAATGAATAATGAATAATGAATAATAAATAATGAATAATGAATAATGAATAATGAATAATGAATAATGAATAATGCATAATGAATAATGAATAATGAACAATGAACAATGAATAATGAATAATAAAAAAGGTTTTGTTTATTTTTGGTAAGAGAGACCATAATGAGTGAAACTGAGATAAGTTGAATCACTTGAGGTATTTACATAAAAACTTAGTTTTTATAGAGTTCGACTAAGACTATGTTATTAGTGTCTCCCGACTACCCTATTCAAAACATTTATTTTATGGTTTTAAGGTATAGGTACCCAGGTCTTCTAAGATACATTAAATTATACAAGAGTGTGTTATTAGATTTAAAGAGGTGATTTAATTCCCGTGTAAATTAGTTTGTTTTTATTTCTGCCTTATTTTTTATGATTATCTTAAAGTGGTCAATATAATGCAAAAATCTCACAATATTGCGCTAAAATAGGAACCTTATAGGAGTTTTTTTCCTTGTCCCAAATATATTACACCAAAACTGATTCTGGGCAAGTATGCTCAGTGAAGGCTACAACCGAAAACCATTAAAGTATATTTAGCTAAATAGAAATTCCGCTAAAAGATGGGGGGAAAACTGTTAGCTGCCTCCTAGATCTGCTCCATCCATCATCCCCTGAGAGTGTCATTTCCACACGCCAGGCACACATCAATCAATTCAGAAATCAAAGCGTGCGACCATGACGACAAAATTGAAATGTCAAAATGTCAATTTTGCCAGCATGAAGAACACAAACGCACACGTGACATATTGTGTATGTTTGTTCGTTTGTTTGTTTGTTTGTTTGCTTACAAGTTTGCGTATGTGTGTGTGTGTGCGTATAGTTTGCATGACAATATCTCATCGCATAATGCTAAGACACACAAAACTATTGTCCGATGTGCTAACAAGGTGTGTTGCTTCGTTTACAAAAGCATTGCTGGGACACACACACTCACAAATGTGAATGCAGAGAGACAAACAAACAAACAAACTTTTGGACACAAAAACAGAGAACATTAAAGTAACCCAAACATTTCCGGTTTCAATGCTGCCGTTACCAACGCAAGATACAAAGATGATGGCTGCGGATGTGTGGATGAGTGTGCGTGTATATGAGTGAGTGCTTTAGGCCTTGCATTATAATTGTTTGCGTTGACTGCCCTAAAAGTCGTAGGCGGTTCAGAAAGTGAATGAAACTTGTGTGGTGAGGACGAGTGAATGAGTGTGTGTGTGAGTGTGCAGGTGAGTTAATTTGCGTGAATGAGTTAATGTGATTAAGCCAACTTATGTTGTTGCTAAGCAAATATTTAGCTATGCTAATTATAATTTTTTTTTTGTTTATTGTTTTTAGATGCATATTTATGTGAGTTTGATATTTGCATGTTTGCGTGTATGTGTGAGTGTGGAAGATTGTATCTTTTGCCATAAAACAAACAAAACAGCAACCACAACTTTTCATCATGTTTGCTAGCTATGTAAATAATTAATAAGTTTCTCCAGCTTAACAAGCTGAAATTGTAGTAGTCTGACGGTTGCATATGAATATGTATGTATCTCCCCAGCGGGAAAATAAAAAGCGATTCTTGAAACACGGCATTTTATACGCAGTTTAGGTATGCTTTGAGGATGCGTTCTTCAGAGTTCAGATTTGTGGAGCTCATATTTTTATCTACATTTTGTTCTCAAATAATCAAGCGAGGAAATAGCAGAGCCTTAAGTCGTTCAAATGTAATGCCAGCAGTCCGAGTTCAATACCTGCATGTGACAAAAAGTACAATTTTTTTGCATCTTCATTTGTCGTTTACGAAGTCAAAGCTTCCCAAAGGTGCAGAAAAAATGCGTAGGATTTTGCGGACACGTAGAACAAAAAAAGAAATGAAGTTTCATCAAAATGGATGCGCTACTTGCTTCAAAAACAGCGCATCATCATTAGTGTTTCAGCGCTATTGTTACCCGCTGGGTCATAACACACTAACACGTAAGTGGATGTGTATGTGTGTTATTAATTAGATCCTAAGCGTTTCTCTACGTAGACGTCACATTACTGCAGCTGATGAACAACAACACAAAAGCTGCAATCTAGTTGTAAGTTAAGAAATTGCTCCAGCATTAAACTTGTGTGTAAGTGTAGCAATTATCATTGTGTACGTGGTGAGTAACATAATTTAATGTGTTGAATTTTTTTGTGTCGTCATTAAATATAAATTTAAAAATTAGTAAAAAAAAAAACAAAAATAAAAAAGAAACAAATTCAAACAAATTAAAATAAATTGAGACACTTAAGCAAAAGCAAACAATTAATAAAGAAAACTTAAGCTTTATTAGCTGTTATTTGTTCAAGTTTCTAGCAAACTTTTGACAAGCTTTTGATTAGCCGTTTTATTAGCCGCCTTGATATTTCTTCTTTCATAACCGAAGAACTTGACCTAATTGAGCGCTCATCATGAGCGCTACTTTACTTATGAGTTTCCTTCTCCAAATGAGAAAACTTTCAAAAGCTCTTATTCATCAAAGCTCAAATCCTGATATAAATTACAAGTAGCAACAACAGGTGCCGGTCGTTAATGCTATTGCTGCTACTGCTGAGACTGTTGTTGTTGTTGTTGTTGTTGTTGTTGTTGTTGTTGTTGCCACTTGTAACGACAGACTACTTAATAAATCTTAACCTAAATCAGAGTCAACAGGCGAAAACGGGGACAAAATCTCATAATTATTTTGCCAAAATATGCAAAATTATGTCAAATAGTATATCTGTGACTGTATATCTGGGTGGCTGCGTGCATGTGTGTGTGTATATGCATGAGCTGACATTTGCTGTTGTTGCTCCTAATTTACATTCTAATGACATAATTAAGAAAATAATAATTTATTTTAGCCACTGCCTGTTGAAGATGCTCCGTAAATGAAACGTTTTTGGGTTGTATTATTATTTTTTTTTTTTTTTTTTTTTTTTTAAAAATCTTCAAACTTGTTCTCGTATTGTATGATTTTAGGAGCATACTAATGAGTGGAATATCAGACACTTGAGGGTGTCTTTAGAAATTTCAGCAATTCTTTTTTTTTTTTTAATTGATGCAGAAGTAAACTAAGCAACAGCTGCTTTAACTATTCACTGCATTCAAGTAACCTTGCAGAATTGAACCCATTTAACGGCTTACTTAATTCTTTAGAAAACTTCACTCGTCCTAGGTTTACACACTCCGCCTGTTCACGAGCAGCTTATCCAAAGGCAGGATAAAGGAGGATGGTCACAGGCAACGAGTTCGCCCTATCCTGTGTAAATGTAGAGGGACTATCCACATCCTGTAGTTGGTCGCCCAATCTGGCGAGTAGGTGGACCGTTGACTTGATCAACGTTAGCATCGTATGCCTATGAGGGAATAGCAATGATCCTTAAAATTTGTTAGCGCGGGGATAGTCGTTACGCTCGACAGACGTACTGTCACAGTCTCCACTGATACATTTCGCATTGAGTTCTATGGATAGTCTTATAAGTCTTTTAAGTCTTATAAGGCTGGTTAAAACGATGATAATCAAGAAGTGTCATATTGGGTACTCCGAGTGTGAAAAGTTTATCTGAGTAGCCTCGGAGTACCAGATTGATAAGGTATATAATCAAGGAGTGTCATATTGAGTACTCCGAGTGTGAAAGATTATCTGAGTAGCTGCGGAGTACTAGATTGATAAGGTGTGTAATCAAGAAGTGTCATATTGGGTGCTCCAAGTGACTAAGTGTTCATCTTAGTAGCCTTGGAGTACCAGTATTGAAATGGAGCACATAGTAGTGACCTTGTGTCACACACAGTCAAGTGCGATGTGGTCTACTCTGTAGCACGTCCAAGTAGTGGTGGCTTTTTGCTTCACAATCAAGAGTGATGAATGCGGATGTGTTGGTGTTGTAATAAGTGCGTGTCGAGGTAAATCCCTTTTGCCCGGGGAGACTATCGCAGGGCTTGCCTTTCAGGGAGTATCGTGCTGGCTGTGGTAGTTCAATGTCACGAACAGGTTTGTGATCGGCGTGGAATTGCGCTAAACCGGGCGGCAATGCCCTACATTGTCAGATATGTTACATAGATGGATCTGGATTTCCACCAATAAATGTGGATGGTGACCCAACTTATCATCCACAATTGGTACTTATGCGTTCCAGCATTGGTTTCTATCCATACAGTATATTTATTAATTTAAATATACACTTAAGTATGGTGTGCGACCGGTGTTGAGACTACTATGACAGTGATGCCTAGGAGAGGTATGACGGACGTCGTATATACATCAGCATGGCACTGACGTCCTGAAGATTTATCTCCTAGGCATCAATTCCTTGAACCTCGACCCCACTTCCATGGGGCAACATAGAATTAAGCCCATACGGCAGGTGTCTGCGTTACATAAAATGGAATTTCCTTCTGTCAAAAAAGGTATAGAAGAGTACCCCGTTTGTATATTATGGTCAGCAGCATTATTTGAGCCGTTTAAATATGAAGACCAAGTTCAAATATTACACGAATCGGATGAAAAGCATGCCTACCGCATGTCCCGCTTTAATGGGACATCCCGTATTTTTAGGTAAATTTTTTTTTTTCAGAATTTCCAAAGTTAAAGAATCTAATTTTAAAGGGTGATTTTTTTTGCTATTTGTGTTTTTTTTATTTTTTTTTTATTTATTTCAATGTAAAATTTTTGACACCTTAAATATGATTTGTAATATGTGGCAAAGCCAAAAATGCGCAGCAAGGTTTGCCATTTCATCGCGAATAGACTTAGAAACGAACAGTGATTGCAATTTTGCACCAGTTTCACTTTCATGGTGAACATCAATTAACCAACCCGTATGCGGAGAGCGCATACCGAGGAGAATATTGCTGCTATATCTGGCAGTGTCAATGAAGATCGCGATATATCAATTGGTCGCCGTTCTCAACAATTGGGCTTCTTGTGTTATTCGACGACATGCAACATTTTACGTAAGGACCTCGATATGAAACCATACAAAATACAGCTGGTGAAAGAACTGAAGCCGGGTGACTTACCACAACATCGTTTGTTTGGTGTATGGGCCTTAGAAAAGTTCGATGAAGATCCACTTTTTTATCGAAAAATGTTCTTCAGTGACAAAGCTCATTTTTGGCTCAATGAGTACGTCAACAAACAGAATTGTCGAATTAGGGCTGAAGTGCAGCCAGAGGCAGTTCAAGAGCTGCCAATCCACCTTAAAAAATGCACTGTTTGGTGCGGTTTGAGGGCCAGCGGCATCATTGGACCGTTCTTTTTTAAAAATAATGAAATCGCAACGCTACAGTCAATGCAGCAATGTACCGTGCGATGATTATCGACTTTTTTTTTGCCCAAAATGGAAGAATTGGACTTGGTTGACATGTGGTTTCAACAAGATGGTGCCACATGACACACGGCAGGTGATACCATGGACCTATTGAGAGGCGAGTTTGATGAGCAATTAATCTCACGTTTTGGAGCAGTTCAATGGCCGCCAAGATCATGCGATTTTACCCCACTAAATTATATTTTGTGGGGCTACGTCAAGTCTCTCTTGTACAGAGACAAGCCAGCCATAATTGCAGCCCTGGAAGACAACATTACGGAAGCCATTAGTGAGATACCAGCCGAAATGCTGGAAAAAGTCAGGGAGACTACCAAAGCACTTACGCCATGTACCATACATTGTAAGCAGAAAACAGAGCAGATTTTCTGTAGAAAGAACTTTATGATGAAGAAACAGAGAACTGCACAAGCCCATGATACAATTATGAGGTAAGCTCATTTTAAGATGGTTGCTCAATTGAGAAATTTTGCAACAACATAGCTGTAGGAGCTAGAAACGTCAAACGAGAAAAGCAACAACAACAATTAGAAAAACTAAAAATTACCAGCTGATTTTGACAACTAGCGCACCCTGCTCTCCAATATAAGCCTACCTTATAATTGTATCATGCACAAGCCTACTTGAAGTTCAAGCAACAAGGCGGCCTCGGTAGTCGAGTTGGTAGCGTGCTCGACTGCCACCCCAGAGGTCCCGGGTTAAACCTTTCGCATTTGCAATTTTCTATCCTCAGTTCTAATCAACTGAAATTAAAAATTTATCAATATTTACGACATTAAGTACTTAGTAGTTGATGGTAGAGAAGTTTGTGGAAAAACTTGTGCGTATAGTCAATAGTCTTACTATTAACGGTTCTGTAGATTCCGTGTTTAGCAGTTTAAGGAGGGTAGCTGATTTCGAATCTGATTTCAGAATTTTAAAATTAAAGATGGCGGATAGGGTTGCCTCCTAATATTATTTAACAAATTCAATGCTGGGGTGAACACTAGGTAAAAATGGGTCGCTGAATCTGAAACGTAAATTAACGATTTTCCACCAAAAATTCGTCATTATTTTGCCTATAAAAAATGAACGAAGCTACGAAAAAAAAATCCTATGACAAGTACGAGAGTATTATGAATAAAATAAGCTTGCAAAAAAATCAAAACGATCGGTTCACTGAGTTTCGAGAAATCTTGGTCACCGACTTTGAAAACATGATTTCGAGAAAAACGCCTTTGAAAATAAGGGCCAGCACTGTGCGCTCTAGAAGGCGATTAACTTTAACACTAGGATATAACTTTGTTATGTTTTGAGACATCGACTTGAAATTTTCACCACATATTTTTGAGACTTTAACTCTTTATTGACAACGTATGAGATATCATACGCGATGAAATTTTTGTACGCATTTTTCGAAAATTCCTCAAAAATCCACCGACAATGTAAAACTTTTGATTTCGATAGTGTGAGAAAGCTTTTTGTATGCTTTTTCAAAAAAGCACTGAAGTTGCCGCCAAAAGCACTTTTGTTTACATTTTCGCGCCAGTTTTCTTCAGAATGATGAGCCCATCGAGTTTGCATTAATGAGTTAAGAAACTGCAAAAAATGTTTAAAAAAAAAAGTTCTGGGTATATAACAACACTTTAGCTAGCGTAGTTGCAAGTCGCAAGCTGACGTGGGCATACTTATATTCAAGTACAGGGTGGCTGATGAAAGGTGCTACAAAAAAAAAAACATAATAACTTTTTTCTGTGTAATTAATCTGTTCCATTTCTTATCTTTTATTTTAACAAAAATGGAAAATTGGGACAATGAGACCAGAATTTGGATTGTGCGCCGCTTTCATACATTGGAGTCCGTTGTTTCTGTCCAAACGTTTCGTGACGCAAGAAAGCTTTATAATCGAGAAAAACTATCGCTGGTGTTGGTGCTGCCATACAAGCGAATACTAGTATTTTGACAAGGAGCTTATCTGTTCAAAAGGGTATCAGCGGACAGTCTCTGCAGACAATTATGCATAAAGATTTAAACTTATTCCCATATAAGATACAACTTACAAGCAAACTGAATGCAGCAGACTTGCCGATTCGCTTGGAGTTTTGCGAGTGGATCATTCAAATGGCGGAAGAGGACGAAAACATGTTGAACTTCATTTTATGTCTGACGAGGCCTATTTCGATTCAAACGACAATGTTAATACACAAAATTGTCGAATATGGAGTGCTTCTAACCCATAGGTACTGCATGAGACGCAATTGCATCCATTTTGCGTCACAGTGTGGTGTGCAGTTTCATCAAGGTTCATTGTCGGCCTTTACTTCTTCGAAGGAAACGGTCTTACTGTTACGGTCGATGGATACCGTTACTTAAAGATGCTGAAAGAGTTTTTTTCCAGAACTACGCAGAAAGAGAATCCTATTCAACTCTGCATGGTTTCAACAAGATGGTGCAACTTGCCACATAGCCATAAATGAATGAATTTTTGATAAGATGTCGCATTTGCGTCAACGTGCGTGGAGACCTTTTAAATTCAATTATTAACCAATTAAATTAACTTAATTAAAATATCATATTGAAATGAATAAATAAAAAATAAGTTACATGAATTAAGCAAAAAGTAATTTGAGTTTTTTATTCATCAGCCACAAGCCTTAATTGCTTGAAAATTATCAAGTCCAAGCTCATATTTTTAGCAAGTACTTGATATAGGTTTCAAGTATTTCTGATAAGAAACATACAATTTGAACGAAATATCGCTATATTTCGAAAACATAACGTAAACTAAAACGTAATAAAATATCGTGACGATATAAATAAAAGCAAAAAGTTATTTTTTTTTATAAGATATGTTCGGAAAGGCTTTAATTTTTATTTAATTTAAAATTAAATTAAATTTATTTTAAATTTTACTCTTTTATTATGTATGTAGATAAAAATCGTTCACTCGTTGTGAGAAAATACAATGTCAAACTGTTACATAAAAAAAGAATGCACACTTACACGCAAAGAAATTTTTCGTCTACCACAACTGAAAAATTCACCAACTATACCTCGATTGCGAGCTGTATTTGCCGCAAACGAATATTCAGTTGTCACAACTTAAAAATATATCTTAACTTAACTTAACTAACTTAAAATATATACCGCAAGCTATTTCGGTCATTATTATTTATTATATTAATAATCTTTCTCATTATGTCCGTCCGTCTTCTTATGGATTGCACCTCCGTTGCTATCTCCGTCCGCGTATTAAGCATTCTACCAATTTCCTTATATGTGACCCGGTCTACGAAAAGGGACCTTCGGTGTGAAAATATCATTTTTCACTTTTTTGGCGATTCGGATAGACTAATGTGTGCTCTTTCTAATGGCGCAAAGCAGAAGTTTCCAACTCGTAAAGAAGTTTGTCAGGAATTTTCCAAAAAAAGAGCACGCCATTCAGTGTGCGACAATTAAACGTTTACAAACAGCTGTTTTCTCGAAAACTTGTTTTTACACCGAAGGTCCCTTTTCGTAGACCGGGTCACATATAGTAACAATTTGTCCAAAAAGTAACTCTAAAATATAAGCGTTATGTTTATACAACGAAGGGAAAAATAAACAAAATTTTCAGTTGGGAAAAACGAAGTTTTCAATTGCTGCAATTTAAAAATCACTCGAGTTTATGACAAACGAAATTAATTTCCTGCAACTATACGACGCGTTTCTCGCAACTGAACTGTTATTATGACAACTGTTGAAACGTTTGCAAATAACGATTTCAAACACGACAAACGAAGTTCGTTTGCGGCAAACTGGCGATAAACGTTTTTTTTCTTTGCGTGTACAGCTCTTTAACAGCACAAAAAAAAATATAAATTACCTCTCACTTACAGTTGTACATTACAATAGGATCAACAAAAAACTTTACCAACGAGTACATAAAAAAAAACATGTCAAACTGTTGCATAAGCAATAAAAACATTTATTCACCAACATGTTTGCAAGTGGGAGGAATTTGTGTCGGATACCACTTACAGTTCCGCATTACAATTGGATCACATGCCGGTTTTTTCCATCGTGCAGTTTGATAAAAAGAAAATTTCAGGAGACCATTATTTCGTGCTCTCAAAACATCCAAAACAATATATTTTTGCAACTCATTTCGCTTGGGAAAATTTTATAATTTTTAGCTAATTGTTGATGATCTCAAATTGGCCGGTACAAAAAGTTTTTATAAAGATTTTGGTTTATGGAACTCATTCTACGTTTAGCAATTAAATTTAAGAAGTTTTAAAAAAACTAAAAAAAGTAATTTATGCCTATTTTAAAGAGCTTAAACAACTGTTGAATTTTATATTAAATTTTTTTTTATGCAAAATTCATAAATAACAGAAACGATTGAAATGCCACGATGTGATAAATGTCACTCAAAATTTTCATGTCAATGAAAACAAAAATGTAAATGTCAGTTATGACTGTGAAGTGACGACTGTCAAAAGTATAACATTTTCAACAATTTCAAACAGTTTCCATAACTTCTGATTGAAAAACTTTTTTTGACAACATTTTCATTGGTTTTAGTTTTGGTTGTTCTCTTGTTTTGCTAACAAAAAAAAAAAAACAAAAAAGCAAAAAAACAAAAAAAAAGAAAAAACAACTTCAGACAAACAAAAACAGTTACAGCGTGCACACGTGCATATAAATATGTGTAACTGGGCAACCATCTTTACTATACACACATGTACTTCCATATGTACTGCCTGAGTGACAGAGGTCGTTACAATCAGGTGAGTATGGAGAGAGATGGATTTTTATTCCGTTCAAAGTAAAAGTTCACAAATTTTTGGCAGCTGCCGAAAGTTAGAGATTATTTTAGTATTATTTTTTTTTTCTTCTTTGTTTTCTGTTAGTTTTTTGTTTTAGTTTTGTTTTTGTACTGCCATAATTTGTTACTGACCAACTTTTTGTGGCTTATCAAATAAGGTCAAAACCAAGCAAAAAATATCAATTTTCCACATTTATTACTTTTTGCCATTTTATGTAATTTATTTGGCTTCCTATTGAATGGTGGTGATATTAGTCACTTTTAGAGAATACTGTAAGTATTTCAATATTTCGAGAGAATTAGTACCTATTTGTACAAAAATATAATAAATATTTTTTGCCTACATTTTTACATTGAAAATATTGCAATTATTTATTCAATTAAAACAGTTTTGTGCATAGAGCATAATTGTTAGAATATTTTATCAATTTTCAAATCATGTTGTTTTTGTATGTGTCCATGTGTGCGGACATTCACAATGGCTGCACGCACTATCACCGGATGTCCTTTTGTAAAATGTACATTTCCTGGTTTGCCTGCCGTTGGCATTTTTAATTTCATTATTTAAATTAATATTTTATGAATAGCAAATCAATTTTTTTGTTAAATGCTTCTCAAATGTATGAATAAATATTTAATTGAGAGCAGTTTTTTGTGGTAATTGATAAGGAGTGCAAAAAAAAAAAATGGAAAACACAACAGAATGAATAATTTAGCAAATATTTTAGTTAGAATTTTTTGTTGGACTGTATAAATTGACAATGAATATTGGTAATTGTGGATTTAATTGTATTTTCAAATTTACTAAGATGTCGCTGGAAACGATATTTATTGCTTAGTATTTTTTTGTTTGATTTCAATGTTTTACCATTGGACAACATTTTTTGTTGATCCTACTGTAATGCAGAGTTGTAAGTGAACTGCTTTTAAGGGTTGATTGTTTTTTGTTCATGATCAACGTCGTAGTTTGACTTCATTGTTCTGTGTAGCTATATCGTGCTTACGGCGTATCTTTATTCTTATCTCTATTCTTTCCTTTGTTACCAAAATTGTCCTTATTTTTATCCGAATTCTCATATTGGTCCTAATAACTATTCTACTTCTTTTCCAAACTCTTGATTGAATCCATGTCCAGACTCCTTATCCTTGTTTAAATGTCCTTCCTAATACTTGTCAAACTTCTTTCCCCAATCTATGGCCTCATCCTTTTCCCAATCTCGTCGTAAGTTTTGTTTTAGGTTTATCTAAGTCTTTGGCCTTAACCTTGTTTTAATCCTTGTCTGAATTCTCATACGAATCATTGTCCAATTCCATGCTCTAACCTTTATCCAAGCCTTTGATCTACTGCTTATCTTAAATCTGGTTCTTAGCTTTTTAAAATTCTTTCCAACAACGTTTTTCCTGCACCTATCCTAATCATTGTCTTAATCATTGTCTTAATCCTTGCCCTAATACATGTCCTTATTTTAATTATATTAAAATTGTTTTTTATTTTTATTTTCATTTTTGCTTTTGCTATTGCATTTGGTGCATTATATTACTTTAGTTGTTCCCTGAGTTTTTAATTTTTTTTTATTTGTAGCATATGACCGAAAACCTCGGCTATACTGTCGTTTCGTTAAATTAACCGCTGCGCCAATAACCAGGGTGTTATAATTCCATGGAACGTTTTTTTCATCGTTGTTGCTTTTTTACTGCATTAAGCGATTGCCTCCGTGGTATCCTGGCTTCAAATATCTTTTTTTATATTTTCGTTATGAGGTCAAAGAATAAAGAACGGCGTTGCATGTAATTATTACTCTATGAGTATATGCGGCATAGTGAATATTACATTAATTAAGGAGAAATTAAAGACTTATACTTGGCTTTACGACCAAATTAAAAAAAAAAAAATGGAAAAAATAGACAAAGAATTCATTATGTCATGTGGGCGCGGCAAAAGCCGCTACAATATCAAAAATGTAACAATCATGCAACGGCGTTGCATGGAATTATTACTCGATGAGTTTATGTGAATGTTATATTAATTAAGGAGAAATTAAGGATTAGGAAAAAAATAAAAAAAAAATCTTGATATTGTCTTGACACCATTGACAAATCTGGACACCATCGAGGGCAACAGCAACACTAAAAAATGTTAACCCGTTAGAATAACCAAAGTGCATCATATACAAAAGCAAAAGCAAAAATTAAAAAAAAATTAAAAAAAAAAATTCAAAAAAATTAAAAAACTAGTAAGATATGATCTTCCACTGGGCCGAAGTTAAAATACCCCCACCGCCGAACAAAAGTATATTCAAAGACTTGAGCAGTCAATAAAATGTTTATTTGTAAAAACATTTTCCTAATAGTTTTAACAGAAAATATTCGCTTTTGTTTTTTGATGAAGTCACTTTGGATGGGAGGTGGGTGTGGTTTTCACTCGATTTGGTTGTATTTCATACCCAGAGTGCATGTTATATATCAAACTTCATATGCAAAATTGCAAGTCCATATATTAATTTTTGTGGAATTTAAAGAGATTTTTACATTTTTGATAAAGTTACTTTGTATGGGAGGTAGGCGTGGATTTGATCCGATTTCGCTCATTTTCAAACTTGACTTTTATTTTTTAGATAAAAACTTAATCGAATCGAATTTCGTGATTATATCTTGAAAATTACGACTGTAATCGTGATCACAGACAGACAGACGGACACGGCTAAATCAACTCGGGTGGTGATGCTGATCAAGAATATATATATTTTTCTATACTTACCAAGCCTCCTTATGGGTGTTATAAACGGAGTGACAAAATTAATATACCCCCCATATAATTTTTTTAAACGTGCGGGTATAAAAATCAATTAAAATTAGGACAGGAATAAGCAAAAATATTAGAAGATAGAACAAAGATTTGGACAAAGGTTAGAGAATTGAGTTAGACAAGAATTAGGATAATTAATATAACAGTGATTGAGACAGGCAGTCGTGGCCTAGTGCGATAAACATTGTGTGGACCACTCGATGTCAAAAATGTCATGTAAAGCTTCTTGAGAACATGCACATTAGCCGTTTGGAGTCGTCATAAAACTAGTGGGTCCCACTCTTGATCATTTGCGTACAAACATTTAATAACACGCACAATACAATTTGATCGTAAGAAGTTCTGTCAAAGTCCTTTCAAGGGCTGAAATGGCCAGTTTATATATAAGAAGAAGGATAAGGAAGAGTACAAGTTTGGGAACAAAGAGAAGGACACGTACAACAATAAAAACAAGGTGACAAGGTTATATTTCTTTTTAACTCTCGGTTATTTGTGGATGGGGCGTGGATTTCTTTTCTTTTCATATACTCAATGCATTGAAATAAGAAGTTTTCGTTACATGCATATCAGTATTTTGAGGATATATCATGTGAAGCCAGAATAAATGAAGTAATGAGATTTGAGGGTACATTTTCAAAGATGAACTTTTTCTCTCTAGGCTCTAAACTCTTTCTAGGCACGCTTATGTTAATCACAATAGTGCGTTAGGTCGGTCGTGCGTTGACAGGCAGAGTAGAAACTCATGTGTTCTTATGCAGCAATACACAATTCGACCTCTAACTTTGGTCGTACTTTGATCGTAAATATTATACAAATGGGTTAAATACGAGCAAAGTATGATCCAACGAGATAAGTACGAAAAATGTCTGCTCGGTCGTGGGTTTGACATTTTTTTTTAAGGAAGGGTAGCATTTGCTTTGAGATAGCTTTATATATGGGTTTTTTTGAGTTCCGATGGTACGCACTAGTGTCCGACCGAATGTAAAAAAGTGGTCGGACACTAGTAAGCACAGATTTTCATGAGTTTTGTTATGATATACCTTCAGATCTGTTCTCTTTCAGTTTTTTATTTTGCAATGTGTTTTTTTTTTTATAAAAACTGCTTTTATGGACATATATTTTACTGCAACCGATTTCCGTTTTACACTATTTTTAAGTTTTCATTGATGAAATAAAATAAAATCTACTTCAATTATAAATTTAGTGATTTATGCCCTAGACAAACATATGGTTTCCGTACTACAATGAAAGCTCAAGAAACCATGTGACAGCATAGTGACAGACATGTGGTACCAGGCCCGTAGCCAGGATTTACCTAAGGAGGGGGTTTTGGATTAAAAAAATATCGATAGTTTTTGATTTCGATAAATGAAAAGGTATTTTTTATATAATTACCAGAAAGATGGGAAAAACAGTGGCTAGAAATGGACAATACTTTGAAAAATGAATTTGTAACAATAAAGCGACAAACTTAAAAAAAAAAAACACTTTAAAACTTTTTTGTACACCAAATACACAAAACAAAAATTAATTTACTTTATTTTTGTTTATTTTATATATGTATACTAGAGGACCCGGCAAACTTCGTCCCGCCCTAAATTCGAGCAATCACGATTCCACCCGAAATTTATTTTTTACCGAACATTCATGATCGATAACACATGGTGCCAATCGAATTTCAATTATTGATTTAATGAAACACTCCAATATCCCATATTAACACGGATCGTAAAAGGCTGCTGTTATTCGAATTCAAAAGATTGTGCTGTCATATCATTTTATTGCGAATTCTATTAGAATATTTTTTTAGTACATTTCAATTTGAATAAAAATAGTCAGCTCAACTGTTAGTTTTGAATCCATGAGGTGGTCTAAGGATCGATCCTCACAATGGGCAAACAAATAATTGTTTTTAAAGCTTTTTTTTATTTATTGTATAAAAACGCCAAGATGTTTAAACTTTTTAAAGATTTTATTTTGCACTTTAAAAATTAGGTCCTACCCTTACAACGATTGTCAGAAAAGTGTCTTTTCCGGAAGTCACAAATGGCAGATCGGTAGGGTTGCATTTCAGAGGTCGGCCAAAATTATGACAGGGATGTTAAAAGATATATGACAGGGATGCTAAAAGAATTATGACAGAGATGCCATATCTACAAAAGGGTTTACAATTGAAATGATAGCTTTTGTGATTTTTGGAGTAAAAAATTAATACGTTGGAGCTTTCTTCAAATATGGTTTATTAAGTGCTTAAATTGAATGTATCAACGAAAAGGAATTGTATGAAATATATTAAAAAAAAAACGGAGTTATTTTCATCGAAAGTAAGAAATACGAATTTCTGATAGTTTTTTGTTATTCTAAGGAAACGAAGTTATTAGAAAAAGACGCTGTACTTACATTTTGTGCAATTTTGAAGATATGTGAATGTTTTTTGACAGAATTTTCTTTTAATTATTTAGACGCACAGTTTCGCTAGTAAAAGTACGCCTGTACGATAATTTACGTTTCTTGTAAAGGGGCAGAAGAAGGGGCGTGGTCAAAACCAAGTATGCTTTAACCTAATTTAGGATTCAAGTAATGTGTGTGCCGAATTTGAGTTAAATCCGTCCAGCCGTTAAGATTTGTTGGCTATTTAAAGTAGTCTGATGTGGCAATTCCCATACAAAATTACCAATTTCGATTTTTTCGATTTTTCCGCTGTTCCTTGAAGTTTTTGTAATTTTCTTTCTTTCTGAACCACATCTGTATTAAGGCAAACAATACAAAAAAGGAATTTTTAAAATCGACCCAGCCGGTTCTGAGCCTTAGCAAACCTACGCACACGCATTTGATTTTTATATATATAGAATTAAGTCTTCTTATTTTTTTTTTTTTTGTTAATTCAACCTCTATGTATGCTTAAGGATGCACACCCATTTAACATAAAAAACGTGTGTTCTATAATTTTAAAACTGTCGTTTGTTGAGTTCAATGTGTTTTGGCTATATATCTTGCTTATCGTTGCACTGTCATTTTGGAATACAGAAAGACGCTAAAAAAATAAAAATTTTAAGACAAACTTCTAAAATGACGATAATTAAGCATCTTTTATTATTATTTTAATAATTTACTTGCAAACTTATATCGGTTTAAAATTCTATATAAAAATAACCACGATTAGAATAACGACATTTTCTTGTATTTCCTGACTTTTGTAAAGGCCACAATGAAAAGGTTAGAAAATTTTAAAAAGTTTTTATTATCATTCGTAAAATTACCAAGAGGTTGTGATCCTGCACCTCCAAAACCAGTGCTAAAAAATTCGCAAAACTTGCAATAAGCTGCATTTTCCAATTTGGAGTAAACCAACCAATGCCAACGGTTCAACCAAGAATGCTTAAATCGGAGTTTGCGAGAACCGCTGACAGGAAAATT
Organism: Pherbina coryleti; assembly: GCA_943735915.1. NCBI lineage: Eukaryota > Metazoa > Arthropoda > Insecta > Diptera > Sciomyzidae > Pherbina > Pherbina coryleti. Next base: position 27,459,144 of record OX030951.1, read on the forward strand.
AAAATTTGCGGAGGCACATAAATGCTTTGAAAACTTTCAAGGTGGTTCGAATCGGAAATATTGCTCATCAACTTGGAAATATCGTTATTTGGACATTGATATACTCTCGAAGTCGAAGGTAGTTCCGATGAATCAAATTATATTTCTGGAACAATTTCTACAATCATACACACAAACTTAGAGTTAAAAACATTAAAAGTAAAATATTAATACCACAACTTGTACTACCGCTTTCCACATAGCTGTCAACATTAAAGCTTTCTTCAACTGCAGGTTACAAAGGAAGTTCTGAAGACTTTTCAGATTCCAAAGTTTCTTGAACGTTTTCTGCAATACAGGTGAAATATAATATTATTCGGATTTTTTCGGTTCCGCATCAAGCAAAAAGTTAATCCATTAATATTCAATCAATGCAAACACACTACAAAAAAAAAAAACACAGCTTTCAAACATTCAGAAATATTCGGCAACTTTTTAACGCATTTACGCATTGATAAAGGAAAAAAAAAATCATTTAAATCAAGCACTTACTTTTCACCGTTCTAGCCTTTTTTACTTCTGGTTTCTGCAGCCAATTAAGTAGAATCATTTTTGTAGTTTTGGCACAGTAAAATTAACAATAGAAACTGTTAAACTTATCTAACGAAACTCAATCAAAATTTCACCACTTTCACGTAACACCTGTTAACGCAATAAATTCTTAAATTGCTGGTGGTAGACAAAGTTCAATTGAATGTATCGAACTTTTTTCGATACTTAGCATGTTGATGTTTTCGCTGTTGCTGTTTACACTTGCAGTTTGCACTGTAAGAGAAAAAATACGCACGAGCAGCAAGTATTCGCAAATTGGCAAAGTTATATTAATGCTGATATATTATTTTTTTATACTTTTTGGACCATAAGGGGGGGGTTTTAACCCTAAAAACCCCCCCTTGTCTACGGGCCTGTGTGGTACTATACTACATTGTACACTTATCAGCTGATGCAGAAGCTTGTCAATATAAAACAAGAAAATGGATGCAGCCAAAGTTATAATTGCTAAGAACTTAAAAATATTGGATTACCGGAAGAAAAAAAGGAAATATTTTATACTAGCTTCAAGGGCATTAAAAAGAAGCAAACGATATAAAACACTTGCGTTAAAAAAAAGGAATTTTGAGAAGATGCCGAACTTGCTGGTCAATGGCCAGTGTACAGCAGCAAATTTTTTTAAGCTGCCGAAAATCGAAAACATATGATTTTGGCAGAAGAGCTTAAAGCTTTGGCTGTGTTCAGTGCGATCCATCGTAGTACATTTCAGAACACAACTTAATTTCAATGGTACATTGTATGCTATTGTAGTACGGAACTCCATTTGCTTTAGAACAAAAACAAGGAATACTTATGACACACATATAGTTTCCATATCATACTACAATTGGTACTACATGTCTGTCTAGGGCATTAGGCAAAGAGATTTCTTGTGTGACTGCTTATAATGGCATCACCCAAGTTGATTTTACTGACAGACCCACGACTTGCCAAAGCAACAGTGCAGAAGTAAAATAATAAGGTCGTGCGTTCTGACATCCCATCCCGTAAAGTTTTTACAAAGTCTATCAAAGCACGGTCAAAGGCCGACCGACCTAACGTATCATTTTGATACAGTTAGCGTCAAAACAAAGTGTACACCATATTTTTCAATACTTTTTACTTTAATTCAATATTTTAAAAAGTAATTTTATATACATTTTATATACTTTTTATATACTAGCTAAATATATAAATTATTATACAACATATATTCACATAATTCAAAAACGAAAAATACTCCATTTTTCGAGTCAAAACAAAGTGTACACTTAAAGTTGTAAATACATTTTTTCTTATTTACAACTTCAGTAAAATTATTAATATTTTTTTGTTTTCCTATTGATGAAATGACAGCTTTCGACCGTCTTGGCATTGATTCCACAAATTTCGTTGTTACGTTTGATGAAATTTTGTGCCGTTCTTCAAGTTAATCAGCTTTCAGCAAATCTTTGCTGGATATCGTCGTCTTTCTAATTTGTCTATTCATATGTTCCCACAAATATTCTATGGGGTTGGGATCCGGTGATTGTAAGGGGTGATCCAGCTGTTTTAGAGTTTTGCACAGCAACCATTCCTTCACTACCTTGGCTGTATGTTTCGGCTCGTTGTCCTGCTAAAACATCTACAAACGATACAGTCCTAATTTGTTAACACTGGCTGTCAAATGTTCTTTTAAAATATTAAAATTAATAAATTTATTCATTATACTGTCAATAACCGTTTAATTTCCTACGCCGTTTGCCGTCATACACTCGCACACCATCACCGAGCCCCCACCATGCTTTATTGTAGAAGTAACATTTTACTCCTTGAACTCCTGATTTTTGCTTCTCCATATTTTTTTGTAGATTTTTCTTTCCAAAAATGTCGATACTTTCGTCACTAAAAACTATGTTTTTCAAAAATGAAATTTCACGATTTTCATACATTTTAGCAAAATTCATGCGTAGCCTTTGATTTTTTTCTTGATATAAACGACTTTTTTCGAGAGACTATTCCAAATAGACCATTTGCATTTAATGCACGTCTTATTGTACTGGCACTAACGTTAGTTCCTGATGATGCGAAAAGATCATCCGCTATTTGCACTGCGCTTGCAGTTGGATATTTTCACACTATTCTGACTACTGATCGTATTGCGGTTTTACAGAGTTGTTTTGATCTGCCAGCACATTGTCGATTTTCTAGTGATCCAAATTTTTTGTATTTGTCAATGATCTTCTTGATGGTATTATGACTTCTATCAAAAAAGCGATTTCGCGAAGTGATTTTCCTGCTTTATGGAAATTTATTACTAATTCCCGTGTTTCAATAGAAGTTTAACTACGCATTTTAAATAAGTTTTCTTACAGCTTACTTCTTCACTTTACCAAAGACGAATCATGCAGAAACATTAACTAACATCATAAATAACCAATTTGAGAGTGATACCGTTACATTTATTTAAAATATTTGAAATTGCTAAGCTTACTATGCAGGTGTACACTTTGTTTTGATGCGATAAATATGGACTATTTTTGTTTTTATTCAATATTTTGCTTTTGTGATAAATTATATGCAAGACTCTATACTTAAGAGAGGCTTTAATAAGAATTTAAAACATGATAAGTTCTGGAACTAATCACAGTATTGAAGACTTATATGTGGTATAACTCGTGTACAGAAAAGTGTATACTTTGTTTTGACGCTCACAGTAACTCAGCATAACTGACCAGCATAATTGACCACTTTGAGTATTTAGGTTTTGATAAGAGTAAAAAGATAATAACAGTATATAACAAAAACCATTTTTACAACTGGGTCCTTTTTGCATATCGAAATATTTTACGCTTAATATTGGAAAAACAATTAATTAATTAATTAAGTAAACAAAAAATAATTATGTGCATACATCAAGAGAGATATGATGCCACAGTGGCAACAAAAATATTTGGCGAGATATATTTTATTTATCTTTTCAGCCACAAATTAAAATAATAACGAGTATATGTGCGATATCACCAAAAACACTCTATTGATTTGTACAGAGTGGAGGAGAATAGAGTCGGTTATAGCAACGGGACGCCATAACATTAAAAACGGAAGCAGATTTGAACACATTCAATTTGGCATAATTTTTAGTAGCTGCCATATTTAAACAATTTGGCGTTGCCATAGCGCGCTTAGCTGAGGCGTAATTCCTTATTTAAATGGAGGGTGTACAAAAATAAACTATAATTATTTGAAAATAATTATCTATTATTAGGCATTTAGTTCAAATGCTGCTTAATTTATAATTGAATACAGTTAATGTTGGAAATATTGTTTCAATATGTATTCTGCGTAAAACTATAAATAATGAATTCAATGGAAATGCACTGAAAATGCAATTAACAAAGAAAAAAAAAAGCAACAAAAACGAGTGAGAGAAAGAGAGGGGGAGCTGAATATAAACAAAAAAAGCACTTATGTAATGAAACAGGCGGTGGGAAGGGTGGCGGAACAAAAACTAAAAAGCAATTAACCCAAATTGGGTAGCAAAAAACAACAACAAAAAACATATTTTGAATTATAACGTTTTAAAACAAATTAATTTTATAAAACGGGAATTGGACACAAACAATTAATAGTGAAAAAAAAGCTAAATTGGAATATTTAAAAGCAACAAAAACAAAAAATTAAAACAAAATGGTGGCATTTAGTGTCACTTTTATTGTGTGTTGTTTTAAAAGCAATCATTTAGATTTATTTTACTTTTTGTGGAAAAATAACATTTTAAAAAAAAAAACGAAAATATTGCAGTTGACGGACACAAAAAACTCTTACTAGCCAAACAATTTTCTAATTAGTGATAGTGATTGTGGGTGTTTTTGTTGCTGGGTGTTGTTTTTCCAAAAATTATTAACTTTTTTAGTTTGTTTTTGTTTTACCTTGGGCAGTTTTTGTGGCAACACTGGCTTGGGTGGCGACAGTGGTTGTGGTTGTAATTTACTGTTACTTTTGTTAAGATAATTTGTTGCACCTGTTGTTGTTGTTGTTGCTGTTGTACATGTTGTTGTTGTTGCTGTTACAGTAGCTATTGTTGCTGGCTTAGACGTCTGTGCCATGCTTGTATTTGTTTTAAACTAAACCATAGTATTTTATGTTTAAACACTTTTTTCAGTTAAACTTGCAATAATTATAAATATAAAAAATTTAGGGTAGACTGGGTACGATTGAAACAGTGCACGGCTGAAACAGTTGACGGTTAAAACAAAGCGAATATATTGCCACCGTGCATGATGAGATTCAAGAATAGAATAGAAACAAGATTACACGTTCCGCAACTGAGAAAGAGAGAGCATGACGTCACAAGCGATATTGTCAGATTTTGGAATAATTTTACTTTGGGGCCAACACCTAAATATTTTTTGTCTTATTTTTATAATATGTATGTGAACCTCCTAAACCTATTGGTACAATAAAATTTTGCCAGTTCGAGTGGTTTAGGAGATAAAAATCTTGAAAGTTTAAAAAATTCATATTTTTTCGTATAAGAAAATATTCATATTTTTATACAGAAGAGTGGATATTTTTACTTTACTTTTCCGAAGGAATTTATTTTCAATTTCATTAATTTGCCTGAGCGATCGCACATTTGCATACGTTTTTGTCTAGAAAAAGTACTGTGTGACGTCATGCACTCAATTGAGAAAGAGAGCATTAGATGACGGGACTGCGGAATGCGTAATCTTGTTTCCTTCATTATTGGATGAGGTTGAGGGGAACAAGGGGAGAACGAAGCGGGCGACAAGTTGGAGCACAAATTTTTATGTTGCTTCGCTCTTCGCGCACTGTGGTTGTGTAAAGGAGGCTCCATTGTGTTTTTTAACGAAAATGTAAATATTTTTTGTGTGTAAATTTTTGCAATTATTATGGTTTTATTAAAATTAGAGTATAAAGAGTTTTATACCGGTTTTATAGAAGTTCGCAGAATATGGCTGTATGATTAGTTTTTATTAAAATCTATTATCATTATTACTGTGAACCGTTTTATACCTGGTTGGTGGTTGGTGGTTGGTGGTTGGGGACAGTTGAAACAGTTGAAAAAAATCGAGTTTATAATTAATGATGTAGAATTTTGAGAAATATAATAGCAAGTACAGTACACCCTCACAAATTACCTGTTTCTAATTTCTGGACTTTTCTTTATTTATTTATTAAATTCATAAGTGATCTTTGCTCATTGATATAAATATAAAAAGGGAAATTATATGAGTTTTATGTTAAAAAAAAACATTAAATATTAATAAATAAAAATTCTTTTGTGTTAACATACATTTTTTTAACCAGTTTCATTCTTTTCTTTTAAATTTCTGTGAAAAAAAAAGGTCCAGAAATAAGAACATTTCAAAAATTTTGATCCACCCATGGAACAAAGTGGGAGTAGTACACAAATACTGTAGTACACAAATACTTAAAAAAAATAATCGTCACCAACATCTGATTATTATATAATTTACGTTATACTTAATATAAACCTTTGAAGACTGATTAAAAATAATGTAAGGTTATAAGGATCGTGGAGGACTTGAATATTAATAAAAAAATATTTTTTATGTTCAACTGTGCCATTACGAGCCGTAAAATATTATAAGACGATGACTAAAACATGTTAATTTATTATATTTTGTGTAATTTGCATGTGTTTCAATTGACTCCAGGCACTGTTTCAACCGACGACCTTGGCATGGGGACGGTTGAAACAAATTAATTTTTTATTTGATTTTACACATAAAATACAATACAGTAATCTCAAATAAAATTGACCATTAGTAGATGAATATATTGTCTTTTATTTAATATATATCCGTCATTACTTGCTTAGCTAAACCTGATGAAATGGACGATAAACGCTAAAGTGTTTCAACCGTACACAGTCTACCCTACTGCATAAAAATTTTAACCATTTTTCTCTTTATAGCATAGAACAAACATTTTTGTTGTGCAATTTATAAAAACTTTGCAAATGTTTTTCCATGTTTTAAATGTATACTAAGGAAGTACCGGCATTTTTTTTTTTTAATTAAAAAGAAGATATGTGCCTGCTTTGTGCTAAATTGTAATGCATTGAAAATAAAATTTGTTCTTTAGTAAGTCATGAATTTTGAGATGTCCACCACAATTCTTTCTGCAATCTTCTCAAATTGTGCGGTTATATGCTATAGATAAAGATTAAAAAAGACAGCACATTTTTATTTGAAGAGCAGAATATGAATTTTTTGTAAAGAATTTAGCTCTATTTTAAAATTCTCCAGAAATTTAAAAATGTGCTGTGATGTGCGAAAGAAAGATGAAAAAAATTCTAAGCTTCTCAAATTTCGAGATCCATAGAATCAAATTTATTTGAAAATCCTACTCTGCTTATTTTCTGCTTATGATGTGTGTATAACACACTTTATGACCTCAAAAATGCATTAAAACAGATATCGGTAAAATTTTTTTTTGTGTTTTGAATCGGGAGAAAAACATTTTGAATAAAAACACCGAAAAATAAACAGAAATCGTGTTTTAATTATGTTTTCTAGAGCCTGGCTGGAAAATTATTTGACACACTGTGTATATGCAACGGAATTTTTCGTTTACCGCAACTGAAAAATTCATCAACTACACTTTTTTTGCATGTTGTATTTGCCGTAAACGAATATTCAGTTGTCATCAACTTGAAAATATATCTTATGCACTCATCGCACCTCTGTTGCTATCTCCGTCCGCGTATTAAGCAAATTACCAATTTACTTATGTAGTAACTAACTGTCTAAAAAGTAACTCTGAACTATAAACGTTGTGTTTATACAACGAAGGGAAAAACAAACGAAGTTTTTAAAGTGCAATTGAAAAATCACTCGCATTTATGACAAACGAAATTAATTTCCTGCAACTAAATGACGCGCTTCTAGCAACTGACTATTATTATGACAACTGTTGAAACGTTTGCAAATAACGATTTCAAGCACGACGAATGAAGTTCGTTTGCGGCAAACTGGCGGTAAACGTTTCTTTTTTCTTTGCTGGTTCACTTGTAACAATGTACAACTGGGTTGCTGAGTTTAAACGTGGTCGTACAAATCTTGAAGACGATCCACTTCAAGTACATCCAAGACGTACTTCAACACCAAAATTAAAGCAAAAATACAGGATACGGTCTTGAAAGATCATCGATTGACTGAAAGAGATTTGGGAGAAGCTGTAGATATCTCATAAGGCAGTGTGAGCCATATTTTAAGTGAAGTTTTGAGTTTCAAAAATCTGTGTGTTTATAATCAGATTTTCTCAGTAACATTTAGAGTGTTTCAAACAGGATAAAAAGGATTTTATTGGATTTATCACTATGGATGAAACTTGGGTCTACCACCATGATACTGAATCAAAATAAGAAGCTAAAGACTGGTGTCAACCTGGTACTTTGGCTCCTTAGCGAGTTCGTGTTTAAAAATCTGCAAAGAAGGCTATGGCATCAGTTTTTTTGGGCTGCAAAAGAGATTTTGTTGGTGGATAATCTTCAAACTGGAACAATTATTTCTGAATATTATTGCAATCTTTTGGATCAGCTCGACACAAAGATTCGTGAAAAAAGACCCGGTTTGTAGGTCATTTTTCATCAGGTAAACGCACCTGCTCACAAGTCAGAAAAACCATCGCTTAAATCACCGAATTTAAATACAAATTGTTGCAACACCTACCCTATTCGCCAGATCTAGCTTCCTCTGACTTCTGGCTGTTCTCACATCTCAAAAAATGCATGCGTGGAAAACGACTTTCATCAAACGAAGAGGTGAAAGTAGTGACAGAAGAGTATTTTGAAGACCTTCCGAAAGGCCACTACAGCGATGGTATCCCTAAAATAGAGAACCGTTGGAACGAGAGTATTGAGCTTCTGGCAAAATATACTGAATAATAAAAAGCTTTTCAGGGCATAAAATTATGTTTTTTAGTTCTATTCTAGAAACTTATTGAATAACCTGCATGGAAAAAATCAACAAATAATCGCTATTTTTCCCCGATTTTATTTCGATCGCTAGTTCAAACATTCAAAAATATGTCCAGCAACTAACCCGGCTCAGATGAAGCTCAAAATTGTAAGCGCATTTTTCTCGAAACTACTTTTTCCAGCACGTTTGATATGATATCTCAAGTTCTAATGGACCGATTAACTTAAAATTTGGTGTGGGCCTTTATATATATCCCTCTTAGCCCGAACTAGAATTAAGTACAAATTTTATTTTTTAATATATTCAAAAAATTCAAAACTTTGAAAAAAGGCCAAAGTTGACTTTTCAAAGTCGCCATTTTACGAAAAGAATTTCTTCTTTCCCTAGTCCGGGATAAAGAGACATTTTTACAACTTAAGAATTTTATTTTTCAAATGACCAGAAGGGTTGAAATCGTGTTAAGATGGAGGCACCCTTTTTTACCACCCCCTACCAGCCTGTAAGTTTTTCAATTTTTAATTTTTATAGACCTACATTTAAAAAACGTAAACGGGGTATATTCATTTTGTCACTCCGTTTGTAAAGCCCATAAGGAGGCGTGGTAGGAATAGAAAAGAACATATATTCTTGATCAGCATCACCAACCGAGTCGATTTAGCTATGTCCGTCTGTCTGTCCGTTTGTGATCACGATTACAGCCGTAATTTTTAAGCTATGGTCACGAAATTCGATATTTAAGCTTATATCTAAAAAATAAAGGTCAAGTTCGAAAATGAGCCAAATCGGATCATAACCACGCCTACCTCCCATACAAAGTGACTTTATCAAAATGGTAAGATCTCTTAGAATTCCACAAAAATTAATATATGAAATTGAGATTTTGCATATGAGCTTTGAGAATAATATACAGTCTGAGTATGAAATTCAACCAAATCGGGTGAAAACCACGCCTACCTCCCATACAAAGTGGCTTCACCAAAAATGTAAAATTTCTTTAAATTCCTGAAAACTTAATGTATGGACTTGAAATTTTGCATATGAACTTTGATATAAATATAACCTGTACTCTGTGTACGAAATTCAACCAAATGGAGTGAAAACCACACCCACCGAGTCAATAATACAAAGTGACTATCAAAGGACAATAGAGAATATTTTCTGTTAAGACTATGACGAAAATGTTTTTAGAAATAAACATTTTTTTGACTGCTTAAGACTTTTAATATACTTTGGTTCGGACGTGGGGGTATTTTAACTTCGACCCAGTCGAAGATCATTTCTTAGTAGTTTTTTTTTCATTTTTTTGTGTATTATTGAAATCTCAGTAAACATATAATAAAAAAATGGATACTAAAAATATTTTTCTTTTTGTTTTTATTGAATTTTAAAGAACGCCCAAACTTTTCCTGTAGACTAGAATACTGCCTAAATTTTTGATTGAACAAATAAGTAAAATTTTAGCTCTTATTCTAGATCGAAATAAAATCAGTCAAAAAATAACGACTACTTGTTGAATTTTTTGAAAAAAAGCGTAACAGTTACAGTCTCTGCTTTTGTCGCATGTAAAATAAGTAAAAGCGAAAAAGCCGTTCATCTGTTAACCCTTAAATGTTTAGTGTCCCATATATGGCACAGCCAAGGTATATATCCCCACATCTGAACGAAAGTAATTTGGGGAAAAAAATAAACCTTTTGGTTTACACCGATTTAAAGCTTTCGTTTTCTTTAAACGGTTATACTTACAGAATTCAGCTGACTGAATTATTGAGAGCAAAAGTGAATAAATGTTGAATGCCAAAAAAAAGGCCATTCATTCAAGGGTTAATAGCACATTGCAGCACAGCCGCGAAAAAAAAACATAACATTACAAAATTTATTTTCAGTGTAGCACACGCATAGCACACAACAGGCACATTATAACACATATAGGTTTATATATTTATTTTTTTTTGTAAATTGCCTTGCATTAAAAAATTGTAGTTATTTGTAGAAAAAAATAAAAACACTTCGTTCAAGAGCTCATCGCCTTATCTATTGCAGCCTTATAAAGGTATTTGAAGCTTTTTTAACTAAACGAGCTTTCATATTTTAACGATTTTTTTTTTTTTAAATTATATGCACAAAATAGCTAAGGTTTGAATAGTATGCTTGAAAATCCAGCAAAAATAAAACCACTTCATCACATGACTTACCTTTATCGACGGTGGTCCACTTGAGTGTGAATCGTTATCAGCTAAGACCGATGGATTATTTTCATCGACAACAATTATCTCATAGTCGCCATCTTGTATTGTGCGAGAACCTTTTTTTGAAGAAAAATTGTACAATTCATAGACACAGTTTGAAGATGATGATGATGTTGTTGTTGATGTTCAGAAGAGACGCGTAGAAAAAGAAAAGAATCGACACAAAAAAATATTGAGAAAAATTTATTATAATTCATTAGATACAATACTGAGTATAAAACTATAAAAAAGCACTTTTCTATAGAAGGAAATGCTTAAAGACTACATAACTTAAACTTATTAAAAAAAAAAATTATTTTATAGTAAATGCTTTCGACATTAAAGAGCAACATAGTTATATAGAGATAGAGAGAAAGAGAGAGTGATATAAGTATTTATGCGTTAAAATAGATATTTAAAAATAAATAACAAAAATTACTGTTATTTTATTAAATAAATAAGGCGCTATTCATGAGTTGCTATGTTACCAGTCCCTGTCCCACTCAACACTCTTTTATACTGTAAACATCACAATATCGCTTATGAGCAGCTCCTAAATGCTGATTTTTTTTTATTTTATTTTTTATTTTTTTTTTTTTATTTTTTTTTTTTTATTTTTTTTTTTATTTATTATTTTTTTTTTTTTTTTGTTTTTAAAGACTATTTTTAGGCAAATCAAAATTATGCTTTAAAGAGAATAATCATAAAAAAGGGTCTGTCATTAAGAGCTTTGTTACTCATGAAAGCTCTCGTTTTTTATATATTTATCTCAATTAAGTGCTCAATTGCTTAGAGCTCGTAATGACAGACGCAAGTGTTGAAATTTTCAGAGAGTAAGCATAGAGAAAGTTTAAGAGTAGAGTTAAGCATTAAACCAATAGACGTTTTTTACTAGTTTATAAGTAAAAACTATTGTTAGTTGAAGGTTACTAAAAATGTTCATTTAAATATTTATGAAAACTATGGAAGTTTTTTTTAAATTTAAATTTAATGGTTTACTTATTTATTTTTTAATATTTATTTTTTAACTTAAAAGTTTAAATTAAGTCTACGATTAAGTTTAAATTTAATTTTAAGTTTTATTTTGAGTTTAATGTAAAGCTGAATTTTTGTTTTTAGTTTTGAGTTTAATGTGAAGTTTAAGTTTTGTTTTTAGTTTGAGTTTAATGTTAAGTTAAAGTTTAGTTTTTGGTTTGAGTTTAGGTTAAAGTTTATAGTTTGAGTTTAATGTTAAGTTAAAGTTTAGTTTTTAGTTTGATTTTAAGTAAAAGTAAGCGTGACACATAATTTGGTTTTTTTAGTTTAACAAATAAAGCATATCTTGGCAACTTAATAATAATAATAATTTTAATAATAAAAAATTAAAAAAAAAACAAAATAATATAAAATTGCATTCTTGTAGATAGTTTTATTTTATGACATAGTAATATAAGTAATAAAAAAAAAAAGCAAAACTCGAAACAAATTTTTAAATTTGTAAGATAAACTAAAAATAACTAAAAACTAATTTAAATTTTAAGATAAATTAATTTCAAACATATTGTATATATGGCAGCAGTTATGAGTTATATGATACTAAATAAAAAAAAAAATGTTTTGTACTATATCTCAATGAGAAAAATTAAAAACCAAAAAAATGTGCTTCAAAGCAGTTTGCAAATTATAATTAATTCAAATCTAACTAAAGCTAGAAAATTTAACAAAACTATGCTACATGGGCTAAAAATATTTTTTTACAAAATTGAATGATGCTTAGAAAAAATACTTTAAGATTATGTTAAATCCATTTTGATAAAATATTATAAATAGTTTGGCTTAAAACGTGGTTCAACTCTTACAAGCTTACCAAAAATTAAGACAAAAGTAGCTGGCAAATAAGAAAACTTACATGCTGCAGCATTTTTTTAACGAAAAGCAAAAACCGTTGTTATCGCCTGCAAAGTTAGTAAGAAAATTCATTTCATGGTGTCAAGCAAGGGGGGCTTAATTGGTTATATTCTTTAAATTTTTGGATAAAATCACAGTTTCACCGTAAAAATCTCGAAATAAAATCTACATGTGCATGCAGCAAAAACACAAGGATTCCCCGTTACTTATGTTTGCACGAACAAAAATTGTTTTTCCTGTTTGTATCTACTAATGTGACTTCTTCGTTTAAACTATGTTAAGTTTAAACAAAATTATTTCAAATTTGAGAACTGACCCCTTAAAGATTGTTCCAAGATTACAGATGAATCTCGAATGAGACGATAAAAATCGAATCGAAGAAAATTTTGAAGGTCATTGTTTGACTGAATTGTCTGTTTTAAGTATGTTAAAAAACGTTACTAGTTATAAGTTAATTGTGTTAGTCAGGGAGTACGAGCGATGTCTTTTAAGTCTTGTGCTTAGCAACACTAAGCATTGCCAGATGAATTTTGTTAGTTTTATTCGAAGAGTGGACATTTTCTAGCATTAACTTATAAACATTATGTTTCAGCAAAAAAAAAAAAAAAAAAAAAAAGAAATGGAACATATTCGGACGATTTTCGACGTTGATTGGCAAGAAAAGAATGCATCGATCAACTTAGTTCGGTTTTTGGGGATGAAGCACCACACTCTTGGTTCAATGAATTTGAGAGTGTATTGAGTAGCCAATCACCAATCACGAAAGGAGGTTTTTATCCTCCATCACGACAATGCGAGTGCTCACACATCAGCTCAAACAAAAGAGTATTTTATCACGTAAAACGTGAGCAGGTTTTTGAGCCCCTCAAAAACCTGGTTTCAGAGATACTAACTTCAGAGTGGCAAAACTGTTTTGAAAATTGGTCCAAAAAATGCAAAAGTAATCATTTTGAAGACTACGATAAAAAAAAAAAATCGATGAAATTGATTTGGAAGAAAAAATAAAAATTTTTCATTTTATAAAAAATTCAGCTTGTTTTTTTTTATTTATAAACACATTAGCTGATTTACGTGGACATATGGCGAAAAATAAATTCAATTCTGAATTTTGATTTTATGAGTTGTAATTTTTGCAGACACCATCCCAGCATTTACGAGCTTTAGTCTTTAACAATGAGGTTTTAAGTCGCCCGTTTACCACCTCAACCTGTTCAAAGCTAGGAAAGGAAAAGGAAGATGGTTTCAGGTAATGGATATCCTAATCCTCGCTAAAAGAAAGTTGTACCCGGAGCCTTGAATTAATCGCAAAAACTGTTGAGTAGGTGGGTGCTTTTGAGCTGGTCAGTAGTAGACGAGAAATTTAAATTTTCTAGTTTTTTTTTCGGTGCAATAAAGCAACAAAGTTAGTAAAAGACAAAAAAATAGATATATGATAAAATGAGCTAAGCAAATATTGGTAACCCTACGTCATCGGCTCTAAGAATATTTATCCCACAACAGAATTATTAGAGAAATTCTAAGATTCAAAGACGAAGAATTTAGGAAGTTTCTGAGGCCAGTAAGCCCAATAAATACAGTCAAACCTGTTATTGTGCGGTCTTTTTTTGTGCGAATTTTTTTTTTGTGCGAGTTGTTTTATGCGGTTTTTTATTTTTATGCGAGTTTTTTTGTGGTTTTTTTTTTTGTGCGAGTTGTGTTATGATATTTTTTATTGTATGCGATCTATTCTGACAGAGATGGGGCTTACCTTTAAAGCATACAACTTTAGTTTTCAACTTTTGCACTTGTGTTAGTAGCTCCCTCACTCTCTGCACTGACAAAAATTGTTGTGCAGGTATTAAGCAATAATTGTCATTGTCATCATCATTATCTTTGTCAGTATCATTATCGTTATCACTATCATTATCACTATCATTATCATTGTCACTATTATTATCATTATTATTATTACAATTCTGCAAATAAAGCATTTGCATATGCCTCAAACATTTCGTGCAAAACACACAACCAAGCTGCGCGAACTTTCTTGCTTGAAGTTTCAGCGCCAACTGATTGAGAGAACTTCGTGCATTCGATCGTGTACTTGTTTCATTCTCGAATAAAGCCTTTGAGTCTCACCACGCGTGGTACTACGTGACATCACTGCTTTAAAGTGTTGTTAATTGTAGACAATGCATCCGGTCATCCTTGTTTAGAGCATCCTAATGTACAAGCAGTGTTGCCAGATTGAGCTAAATTTCCCTAATTGAGGTAATTTTTGGCTCATTTTATGGACAGAGGTAAAAAAGGTAGTTTTTGACCAAAAGTGGTAAATTTAGCGGAAATAATAATTTTTTTAGACTTGTTAATTTTTCGAGTTATTGGCAGTACTGTTACCTTACTGAACATACTCACAAGTAGTTTGATATTCTTGTGAATCATCCTGTGTAACAAAAAAATCTGAATTATCCATCTTTAGTTGCTGAACAAAGACCCCTTTACATTGGTCAATAATTGAAAGCAATTTTTCGAGGTTTGTAGGCTAATTGCGGCGAATTGGCTGAGAAGAAAGGGGGGAAAAAATTTACGGTACGCTTGCGTTGTATCGTCAACTTTTTGGGTTCAAAAGAGAACCAATGTAAAAGGGGTAAAAGTAACAAGTGAATTAGATTCAAAAATAGCAAAACAAAATAGCCGGTAAGTCCCGGTTTATACACTTCAAGAGTTGACGTTTAGCTTGTTGATGAGAGATGCATATATGTATACTAACAAAAAAATTACAACGGTTGTTAATCATTTAAAATTTTTTTAATTTTTTTTTTATTTTGGGAAAAGGTAAATTTTCTCCGAAAGTGGTAAATTTTTTCCCAAATAGAGGTAAATTTCGGTTTGTCTCTCTGGCAACACTGTGTACAAGTAGTTTTTTTACCACCTAATACGACAAGTCTTATTCAGCCTTTGGACCAGGGCATAATTGCATCTTTTAAGAAATTCTATGTTAAATTAGCTTTCAGACACATTTTAGATAAAATTTAAAAGAATGGAATAAGCCTGACAGAAGTATGGAAACAATTTTCCATTTTAGATTGCATAAACTATGCTAGTGAAGCAATAGCTCAAATAAAACAACACACTTTACACACACTGGCCTGAATGTGTAATTAATAGAAATGTATGTAACTGAAAATTCAACCACGTTATCATCAGAAATAATTGCGCTAGCTCATATAGCATTTCTGGAGAAGGATTTGATAGTTTCGACGAAAATGATTTTATCGAAATGATTGGGGACGATCCCGTAAATAATAGTGACATTATCACTATCTTAACTGATCATGAAGAGGGACAAGAAGAATCGAATTTTATGACAGCAGATAACATCTATGCAGGGATCCAGCTAAGTTGCTAATTAGAAAAGCAATATTTTGAATGAATAATTTTGTGTATTTTTCACATTTAAAATGAGGAATTAAAAACTTTTTTTAAACGTTTCCGTGTGTAATTTATTTATTTACTTGGCTTGGAGAGCACTTTTTCGCTTTTTCACAGAATGTTTCCTGGGTGAAATTTTATTATGCGGTATAAACAACCGCATAAAAAAAATTTTCTTTATTAGATTACTTAAAATTTTATGTTATAGCTGTTTATGAAGTTTCCGAACAATTTTTTTTGTGAGTTTTTTTCTGCGGTCCCTATCTACCGCACAAAAAACAGGTTTGTCTGTATAGTGCTTAAAAAAACATAGATTGTTGTTCAACGCGTACATCATCAGGCGTATATGAATTTCATTACTGTGTTTCTAATGCCCATAAAAATGTATGCCAGGTATAGAATAGCATAAATATTCTTCATCAGTATCACCACCTAAATCTACTAAGCCATGTCCATCAGTCTGTTGTTCCATCTGTGAGTGATTATTATGAAAAACTTATGTTCAAAAAACAAATATAAAGTTGGAAAATACAACAAGTAATTGGATAAAAGCCACGTCTAACGCATATATACAGCGACCTTATCTAAACGGTACAACATAAAAAAATTCAACAAAAATTATCGATTTCTTGAAATTTTACACATAGGTAAGTTTTGATTTTAAATATACACCCTGAGTTAAAAATTCGACAAAATTTAATCCAAACTAAACATGCCTCCCATACAAAGTGACATCAACACTAAAAAGTAAAACTTTCATAAATACCCGAAAAATTTTATTTGACTGAGTTTAAAATTTAGAAAAATTTGATGAAAACAGCATCTAGGTATCTCGTATAGAAGCTGACGTCATTAAAGCCACAATAGGGCCATTTCCCGTTAAATTTTTTCTTTTTGGATACGTAATACCCCTCTCAAAAAACTTCGGATCTTATTCTTAAACTTATTCTTAAACATTTTTGTGATTTTTTGCCTCCTAAAATCGTACTAACTCCCTTTTTGTCAAATCAAACTAGTAAAATATCAATATGCACTATATGCAAAGTCAAGGCAGACAAAATAAACCATTTGATATTAAAAGGAAGTTTATATTAAACATGGCAGCATAACTGCACTGTTCATTCTTGTTTCATATTTCAGCCTAGTCAGTGATAAGCTTTCGATAACAGAAAAAATAGCAACATTTCGAAATTGATTTCCAACAAATAAATTTTGTCATCAAGCCAAGTCATTAAATCACAACAAATGGAAGTTCAACGTAATAACAGTGCAATTGTGGGACATAAAAAAGCAAATGAGAACAAACAGTAGCACACAACTGCACTCTAAACCACACACACACACAGCATTCCACAAACGAGCTAATGCATGTGTTTGTGTGTGTGTGTGGTCACATTATGTAGCCTGCTCCACAATATATGCACATATTTTACTATTTATTACCACGCTTGAATGCTTTCATGCTGGCACTAATCGTGGAGGAGTCTCTGTCCTTCTGTCTATATATGTCAATATGCATTATGCGCGCATATCTGTCGTGTACTCTTGTCAAACACACACATTTTCTCACACTCACCGCTCTCGCTAGAATTTGCATAATTAATGCAAAAATTATTACCATTATTAATATTTATAAAATGCAAATATTCGTTGTCAGTATTTATTACGCAGACAAATAAGTGTTAGTGGGAGTGGGAGTGGGAATGGGTACTCGTGCAGAGCGTGAGTGGAAGTAGGTATGAGTGTGAGCAAAAACAAAACGTTCCCCATGTTCACTCTGTGTTTGTTAATGAGTTTCTATGCAATGAGCTTGCATTTATTATATCTACTTACTTAATAGCAGTGATACTCACACGCAATAGTACACACTCATACATATGCAAATAAAAGCTCACTTCAAAAACCGTTATTTTTTATGGCTGAATTTTGATGTGAACATTTGTGTGGGCAACACTGCGGTGCTAGGATTTCTCATCAACGGCATGTTTGTGAGTGAGCTAGTATGTGCGTTTGTGGGAATGACGTTAGTTTTTGGTCGTATTTTCATTTTTCCATTAATTGCTTTATGGTGAGTGTTGTGGCAAGAAGAAGTTTTTGACATATCCAACAGTTTTCCAAAAATTGGTTTCTAGTTGGCGCATTCGACGTATAATGGTACCACGTGTTTTGATCCTTACTAATACCGCATAGTATACAAACATTCTCAGGAATGAACTCTTGTTCAGATATTTTAATAATTTTTAATTAATTTTTATGGAAAGGTCATGGTTGTTTTAAGGACCATGACTGGCCTGTATTACTTTAGAGTGTATTAAGAGACCGTTTCTGAGAAAAGGATCAAAATGTGTGCTTAAGTGGGATACTTAAGTCACCCTTATCTTATGATGATCTGGAGCAGATATCTGCATTTATTCTAATTTTTGAGTCAATGGTTGACTAATACAAAAAAGAGTATTTATGGATTAAAGCCAAAGAAGTAATTCCACTCATATCCACTCATACTCGTTCACTCGCGGCAAAAATAGAAAGTGAGTGAACAAATAATAAATTATCTACTGATATGAATTATTGCTATGCTCAGATTTCTCATTGAGTCAATTGATTTATTTTGCTTACCGTAATGACTCACAACACAACAATTTTGCAAAAGCATAAGACAAAATAATACTCAAGTCATTCATTTTCTCACACGAAAGAGTGAACAATTCAGCAAAAAGCATCAGCAAAGATATAATACAAAATAATACACAACTCACTCATACTTATTTTCCTCTCACATGGACAAGTGAGTCACATTAGTAGAGTAATAATTTGCCGACACACATGCGTGTATGAGTATTATGAGCAGCTATGGGCACCACTACATTTAAAGCTTCTGTGTTGTTTCTGTGTTTGTCTTTTGTTTTTGATTTGTTGTTGCTTTTTGTGTTGCTACATAAGCCTTTGCTCTCAATTCTTGTTCTCAGCGCTCCAAGAGCGCTCTCTGCCCATACCCGATTATGAGTATTTTTTGATTTAGTGGGAAGGAGCCAAAGTATTTCGTTGAGTTGGTAAGCTTGTGTGTTGTTTCTGTGCTTGTCTTCTGTTTTTGATTTGTTGTTGCGTTTTGTGTTGCTACATAAGCCTTTGCTCTCAATTCTTGCTCTCAGCGCTTTAAGAGCGCTTTCTGCCCATAGATGCTCATGAGTAGCTATGGGCACAGAGCAAACTTCGGACATAGTTAAGCATTCAATTTTACTAAAAAGCGCAGTAGATCTACTGCAATTGCAATAAAGTCCGAACACTGCTCAGAGTACAATCAAAATATACTCGAATATACTCGGATATAGCGCCTTTTCAAGACTCTAACTCGACGCACTCATTGAATACGAATCTAAGTGCTTCGGGTCACGCCGCGCTCGGATATAAGTATGTACTTATACCCGAAAACATGATAATGATTCAAATGTGTATAAGTATTTTACATATTTTATTGAGTAAGGATAGGGCAGAGAACAACAAGTAACTCGAGTATGATTCGAGTATCCGATTTCTAACGAATACTCATTGCAGTTCTCTGATAGGGATATCTAAGATTGGATATCTGACAGATCGACTCTATTTCTTTTTATTTTTTTTTTGTATTCAAATTTTATAATCAAAGAACCTCCAAGACACCGAAACTACTTCACTACCCCGTATGTTTGACCGAAAGCATCAACGCAGTAAAGAAAAGTCTTGAAATTGACACGAGCACCTCACTTCATCAAAGAATTGATTTAAAGAACGAAAGATTTGAATCTGCATACGCACAAGGCACAATTAATTCACGAACTGCAGCCAGCTGACCATCAGCAGTGTCGGACGTTCTTTCACTGAGTCTTGATTGGGTGATTTAAAAAAAAAACGTGTTTTTTGCCAGAGCTCATTTTTGTATCATGCATGGAGCCGTACTTTTTCGAAAATGATGACAGAAGAGCTGTTACAGTCAATAGATCGTAATACAAAGACATGGTTAACAAACATTTTTTGTTATCGGAGATGGACTATGAAAACACAGGCTATCTCCACTGTCAACAGGATGGGGCTACGCTCCATACACGAACTTATTATGCTCGAAGTTCCCTGGTTGTGTAATTTCGTGTTTTGGAGACACCAATTGGCCTCTAAGATCTTGCAATGTAACAATTGCGTTGACAACAAGAAGACATGAAGACAATGAATTGTCATTTAATATAAATAATGAAAGGTCATATTCAAATTTAAGATTTCTGGGAGAGCACGCCCATATTAATGTTAAGGAAAATATGATTAGTTGTGTGTTTATCACAAAAACAACAAAGTTTTTCATAACAAGTTTTCTCCACACCGTTAAGGAGTACCATCAGTTAAACTTGCTGAACCCTTAAACGGAAGTGTGGAAAAAGGGAGTAGTTAAAACAAAATAACACAACCTCAACATACTCTGATAGCGGTAAATCACTGTGATCGAATTTTCGAAGATGCACATGAGTTAAGGCTATGCCTAAAAGTATGACACGATCAAGGTTAGCCTTGACACAAATCATAAGTAGATAAGAACTTAGTTACTAATGTAAAAGCGTTTTCTCTGTCAAATAAACTTCCGGGTAACTTTGTCCCCAAATTGGCAGTATAAGTAGGACCTTAGTAGATTGAGTGGAGCACAGTGAAAAGTCATGCAAGACTACTGATGAGTTGGTTAAGCGGCCAACGAAACAGTCTGTCTAGTCTGCTGTGTGATTTGCTCTATACAGAGCCGTTGTTGTTGGTTGTTGCCTTCATTGTCTTTATGTTGTCTTGTTGTCAACATATTTACTTGTCCTAAAGCTCAAAATTGTTTTCAATATAAATAATGAAAGGTCATATTCAAACTTATTCCTTTAAGATAATGTTAGACTGGAGCTCTACGCTAACTACTCACAAGCAACTCCAACCCTCAAAATGAATTTTGAATTTTTTATCGCCGAAATAAAGCCCCACTTTCTGGGAAATCAAAACATTCCCGGATATAAGCAGAAAACATTTCATTACAAGGAGGAGGAATATTTCCAAACCACTTCCATATGGAAAGCTTCTAATTTTTCGCAGAGTGATATTATGCGATAGAGTGATGGTAAATTTCGAATAAAGAATTAAGAGCTACAAGCAAACCTGAGGTGGCCATTCGAAAGATATTGTATTTCATACACAATCTGTCTGTATGTCTTCTTTATGAACAAAAAAAAAAAAAAAAAAATATAAATAAAAATTTGAGACATCCCAACAATTTAAAGTTTTATTTAAAAAACAAACTCTTTATCTCTTGGTTGATACACACTCTTTAACCTCGCCAGCAATACACCTCTATGATCCGAGTTCGATATGCGGCCAAGAGCCCGTGGTTGGAGAAGCGTTTTACAAGTTTTTCTGATAATTTAATCCGAGAAATAATAAAAAAGCACCTGTTCAAAAAAATTTTGTATGTACTTCGTTCTTTTTCAAATTTAAAAATCGGTTGAAAATTCCTAGAGTTGTGATATTTTACTTTTCGAAAAAAGATTAAATTTTCTTTCTAGTTGTAATAAAAGCAAAAATCGTAAAAATTCAAATTAAAAAAAAAATATTGCCTTAAATGTTCAAATGTTCCCTGCAAAAATTTTCTGAGTGCCTCAAAAAAAAAATTACTCTAAAAAGAGTATTTCTTATGCGTGTTTAATGAGAACGCAATAAAAAGACTCATAAAGGAGTAGTTGATATGATTGTAAAATGATTGCTCAGAAATAGGACTCCAAAAAGAGTATTTTTCAAGCGTGTTTTATGAGTACGCAATAAAAAGACTCCTAAAAGAGTATTTGATATGATTGCAAAATGATTGCTCAAAAATAAGACTCCAAAACGAGTATTTTTTTATGCGTGTTTTATGAGTACGCAATAAAAAGAATCCATAAGGAGTCTTTGATATGATTCCAAAATGATTGCTCACAAATAATATGGATATAATATGGAATTATATATATTTTTATTATTAATATTATTAAATAAATGGAAAAAATGGCACACAAGATAATTTCGCGCAAAGGGGTTATGTATTATTTATATAGATAATGTTATACAACAAGACACCAGATATCTTTTCTAGTACACCAGAGTGGCGAAAAGCAGTTTCTGAGATTTTACTAACATCATATCAATGTCAGAAATTAGTGTTTACAAAGAGTATTTAAACCATTAAAGAACCTTCAACATGAGACTTATGACTCTTAAAATATTAACTTCTATCTAGTTCTAAAAGAGTATTCATATGAGTCTTTAAAGATTCATTGTATGATTCTTAAAAATAACATCAAATAAGGCTCTTAAAAGAGTCCAAAAAGACTAATTTATATGAGTTCTAATAGAATCTTTATAATGAGTTTTTAAAGATTCTTTAATATTAGTCTTAAAAGGGTCTTAATTTTGAGTTCAAAATAAGACATAAAGCAGTCATTATTATGAATCATATTTTGAAGCCCACAACCTACGAAAATGTACTCATAAAAGAGTCTTTTTTGAGCGCATTATGACGATAAAAACTCATTTATATGAGTCTTAAAAGAGTCTTTTAAGAGTCAAAATGTTTGCTGGGTTGTTGAAGTATTTTCTGAAACAACACTTAATACATGGTGGGACAAATAAGACCTACCAATGTTAAACCCAAATAACATTTTGTTTTCTAATATACTTGTGTTTTTTTCTTTGCAGGTTATAATTGGCTTCTTGGAAATTTATAATGGATATATACAGTACACAACAACGTGTTAAAATTATCGAATTTTTTATTCTTGTCAAAGATCAATAGTTATGACGCAGCGAAAGTATTGTCAACATTTTAATTCAAGATAAGATCCCAGAGCCTTCATGATAAGGAATTTGATGAGTCGTTTTGAGGAACGCGGTTCAGTTGTTGACTGTCCTGAAAGAGGTCGCCATCGATATATTCGTACTGAAGATAATGTGGAAATTGTGCGGCAAAGTGTTGCAAATGATCCATGTGTCTCAACTCGTCGTCGTTGTAGCTAGTTGGGAATTTCCCGAACAACATTGTGGAGAATTTTAAAGTTAAATCTTAAGATGCATCCATACAAAATTCTAATTGTGCAAGAATGCTTCCACAGGACTACCAACAACGACTGCTATACGCTATTCGTTTTACAGAATTAACAAGACAAAAGGATCTTTTAAATAATCTTTTGATGTCAGATGAAGCGCATTTTCATTTAAACGGTTATGTCAATAAACAAAACTGTAGATTGTGGGGCTCTGAAAATCCAAGGGCAACACACCAGCATCAGTTACATCCATCCAGATGCACTGTTTTGTGCGGGGTGTTATGGCCGATAAAGTTATCGGACCATATTTTTTCGAGAATGAGGATGGAACGCCAGAAACGATTTCCGGGGCTTCTAACAGAACAATGATTGCCAACTTTTTGCGGCCAATGGTCGAGAAGCATCCCAAAGATGGAGCGACTGCGCACACTGCAAGGCAAACTATAGATTTGTTGCGAGACATTTTTGGCGAACGTTTGATTTCCAAAAATTCTGATTTCCTCCTTGGCAACCTCGTTCGCCAGATTTAACTGCGGCCGACTTTTTTTTATGGGGATATTTAAAAGACAAAGTATATGTCAATAAGTCAGAGACAATTCGACAGCTAAAGCAGAATATTCGAGACGAAATACTAAGCCTGCAACCAGAAACATTACGTCGTGTTATGGAAAACTCGCTCAAAGAGCCAATGTTTGTATCGAGCAAAATGGTGGACATTTGTCTGATGTCATATTCCATACATAGTCCCCCTAAATTTTCATGAAATGTATTTTATATATAAAAAAAAAAAATTAATAAAAACAAAATATTATTACAAGATTACAATATTATTTTACATTGGTAGGTCTTATTTGGCCCACCCTGTACAAATACAAAAAACTTTGCTTTGAAAAACTTGGTCGGTGTGATATTTTTATTAGAAGTGTGACTTTTTGGAAATGTCGAGTATGAGTATTTTTTCGAAAAAAAATCCCAAAAATTAAAATGTTAGAACATTTTGAAAAAAAAACATCACGGATGGCTAAGGCATAAAAAAACCAAAATTCGGATAAAAAAGTTATAGCTGTTGAAACTTGATTTTTTTTTTTCAAAAATCCTCAAAGTGCGTTTCTGGCATTTCGAAAAAAAAAAAAATTAAATTATGGAAAAAACGTTATTTCCCATTTGAAATACGTTTAAAATGAATATTTTTTAAATATTTATGATTTTCGTAAAGTTAATTAGATAGCGTCCACACATTTGAGATCTTTTTATTGAAAGTTCAATGCGTGATTCTTTGCACCATTTATAAAGGAACTGGATAAGACATAGAAAAAAAAGGAAGTCGTAGTGGCTTAATGTCTTTATACGAGCCCTAACCACTATTAATTCGTACAGCAAGCACTTTTATGGCAATGTAACATGTAAGGGTACATATTTTATTAAATAATATTGATAACACTATTAAATTTATACTTTTCTGAAAGTTTGTTTTATTGTCTTTAATTTCATAAACAAATATGTGCACATATCATGATAAAAAGTTTTGAAAACAGAAATTAACGGAAAGTCCATTTATTTTGATAACAAAAATTTGACCACTATTAATTCGTACAGTGTATAAATTCAGCTAAAGACAACTCTGAAAATTAAAATGTAAACAAATAATGAAAATTTACCGTTTTATTAGAGTAAATAAATGCAATTGAACAATAACACGATTTTTTTCGTGTTGTTTCTTTTTATTTCTGATTAATTGTTCAACGATGGCACTTGGTAAGCCAGTTTGTGAAGAAATTCGATTATAAATTATTGACAAAGTCAAATCGGAAAAAGCTATAGCGCAATATCGGTTGAATTAAAGCTTCCCAGATCAACAGTATCAAGTATTGTTCAAAAATACAAAAAAAAATGAGAATTGTAGCAATAATGTTGCAAACAGAGGCCGGGTCTCCAAAATAACGATTCGCGACAAAAGAGCTTTAGAAGTTATACTTAAAAAAAATCGTCGAGGCACTATTAGATACATAGCTTCAGAGTGGTCAGAAAGAATTGGAAAAACCATTAAACGTGAATGGACGCGTCGGCAAATGAAAGATATAGCTTATGGTGTTTATAAAGTAAGTTTAACACTCTACTACTGGTGATACCAAAAACATTTATTGAAACTTGAATTTTTTAGGCCAAAGAAAAGTCCTTACTTACTGTACTTCAAATGAAAAAACGTTTATTATGGGCAAAAGAAAGACGTTCTTGGGTACAAAGGCAATGGGACACCATTATATTTAGCGACGAATCGAAGTTTGACGTATGCGTCGGTGATGCCAGAAAAAGGGTGATTCGGAAAAGCACAGAGGCATATCATAAAGACTGCTTAAAGCGTACTGTAAAGTTTCCAGCTAGCATTATGGTGTGGAGATGTATGTCCTCAAAGGGTGTCGGTCAGCTTCACTTTATTAAGGGAACAGTAAATGCAGAAAAATATATTAATATATTGGAAGAACATCTCATTCCGTCAGTACCAAAGCTAGCTGACTGTGGCGAATATGTATTTCAACAAGACGGTGCATCATTCCATACAGCCAAAAAAACAAAAAAATGGCTACAAGAAAATGGTATTAGTGTTCTGTACTGGCCATCATCTAGCCCGGACTTTAACCCAATCGAAAACGTGTGGGCACTCATGAAAAGGAAGTGATGAAATGACCCACAACGCACTCTTAGCGGATTAAAAGCCAACATTCAGGAAAGTTGGGACTCTATAACCCCTGAAGAGTGTAAAAAATTTATAGATACAATGCCAAAGCGATTAGAAGCTGTTTTAAAAAGCAAAGGGGGCGTTACACAGTATTAAATTAGAAAATGTTCCACTGTACGAATTAATAGTGGTCAAATTTTTTTTATCAAAATTAATGGACTTTCCGTTAATTTCTGTTTTCAAAACTTTTTATCATGATATGTGCACAAATTTGTTTATGAAATTAAAGATAATAAAACAAACTTTCAGGAAAGTATAAATTTAATAGTGTTGTCAATATTATTTAATAAAATATGTACCCTTACATGTTACATTGGCATAAAAGTGCTTGCTGTACGAATTAATAGTGGTTTGGGCTCGTATATAAACTTCTATTCGCAAAATTCTTGAAATCGAACGATGTTAAGAAAAATTTTAGTGGGACTAGTCCTGATAATCTTGAAACTAGTTCAAAACCGCTTTCTTTATGTATTTTGAGTGAAAAGTTCGCTTTAAGTTGGTCATGATTTTCGGCCAATAAATATTATTAAGAATGTCTTGGATATTCATGCAGAAAATGGTAAAAATTTGTTGGTGCAATTTCTGTGCGAATGCAGAGACAGAAAATTGTAGGTGCACAGGAGGGAGTTTAGGGGTTATGTTAACTCTAAAACAGTGCAGTGCAGCTGCAGTGATGAACGAGAGGTAGCCATTTTTGAATAAAAAAAAAAAACAAAACAAGAACTAATTTCATGAACTACTGAAAGGAAATTAAACACAAAATAGTAAACAACGAAACAAGAGAAACAAAGAAACGAAACAACAAAAGGATGCAATTCGAAATAAAGCAGCTAACATTTAAGAACAACGCAACATGAAATAAAGAGTTAACTAGGGCGAGAGCGAGAAAGAGAGAGACGGACAGAGTTTTAAAACTTCTCAGTAAAGTTTTAAAATGATCGTTCTCTTGGTTGTACTTTAATGATTTTTGCTAGAGATAAAGAACACAGGGTAGATTATTTATTTTTTTTTCGAAAACAACTAAATTTTTAACTAAAAAACCAACACTAACACATACAAAAATACTAATATTAACATATATTTATATGAGTACGAGTAGATATTTTGATAAAGTACACAGAGAGAGAGAGAAAGAGAGAGATAGTGAGAGACTGAGAGTGACAGAGACTGTAACAACATCCGGCTATGAAAGTCAACGCTTGGCTACACTCAACAATACCTGCTGTGCTACGTCCGTTGTAACGGTACTGATTATTGATGCCGTTATTCTTGTACACACCAACACCAACACCGCCAACCACGCCCACACCGCCTACAACACCTGCTGCTGCTGCTGCTGCATGTCCGTTACGTATGTTGCGCATATTATTGCTCATCATGTTATTGCTGCTGCTGCTACTACTGGCGCTGCTGCTGCCATTATGCAACCCATGATGATGATAGCCATCAAGACCATTTGTTGTTGTTGCCGCTGCAACAGCAGCAGTGCCATTCATCATACTGTTGCCATTGCCTGAGCGCATGTATTGATAACCATTGCCGGCTGCATTGCTGCAGACGCTGCCGTTCATGTCGTGCATGTAATTTGTATTACCGCTAGCCAGCAACTGTTGCTGCGACTGATAGTGTTGATGATTGTGCGTTGTTGTTGGTGCTTTGAGGCTGCCATTAATATTTGCGCCATTCATCATAAGATGATGTTGCTGTTGTTGTTGCTGCTGCTGCTGTTGATGGTAGTGATGTTTTTGTCCATGACGATGTTGTTGTTGCTGCTGATGATGCGGCTGCGATGCCAAACTCGATAGCGATGATGTTGATGGTGGCTGTGATGTGGCCGATGACGAGGAGGAACTCGTTGTGGAGCGTGTGGCCATGGGTGGCGACACGTTGCCAGCATAATTGTTGCCTATATGATTGTGTTGCTGATAGTATTGATGGTGTTGCTGCTGTTGTTGTTGTTGCTGCTGCTGCTGCTGTTGATTGTTGTAGTGCTGTAGATGTGGCAAATGTTGCTGTTGTTGATGGTGTTCATGCGGTGGCGGTGTTGCTATTTGTTGCTGCTGCTGCTGCTGGTGATGGTGTTGCTGATAGTA
Source organism: Pherbina coryleti (assembly GCA_943735915.1). NCBI lineage: Eukaryota > Metazoa > Arthropoda > Insecta > Diptera > Sciomyzidae > Pherbina > Pherbina coryleti. The sequence continues at coordinate 27,487,086 of OX030951.1, forward strand.
GTTTTGTTGCTGTTGTTGTTGCAGCTGTTGATGTTGTTGATGTTGCTGCTGTTGCTGTTGATGGCTCATGTTTGATGTTGAAACATGATTTTGTTGAGAACCCGGCAAAAATTGTGGATAAACATGGTGCGACCATTGTGGGAAGAGGGGACGAGCTGCGGGTTCTAAAGAGCGATTGGCATGAGGCGGTGCGTAAATATTTAAGGAAAAAGTTATGATTAGAAGGGGGACATTGAGATGTTGGAAGGAGGGAAAAGAGTTGGAGCAGAAAAAAAGTTTATGAGTTCGGAGTTTTCATTTTTGAATTTATAAGGGGAAATAGGGAAAATTATGGAGAATATTTTTGGGGAAATTAGAACAAAATAAATAAATATAAAGGAGAGTTTTAGAGAGTTTAAAATAAAGTGAAAGGAATTAGAAGAAGAAAGAGAAATTATATTTAGGATAGCAAAGAGAGGTGTTTTAAAAAAAAATATGTGGTTTATCGAAGAATTAGAGGGGCGAATGAGGTAAAAAGGAGGTTAAAAAATGGAGATAGTAACAAATATTAACGAGTTGAAAAAAAAACATTTTTTGAAGAAGAACAAAATTTTTTGTTAAGGATTGAAAAAAGGGTCAGTGAGATATCAAAAAAAAAAAAAAAAATTATCAAATCATATAAAAAATATTTGGAAAAAAATAAAAATTTAAGATGAATTAAGAATAAAAGAAACAAAAAAAAAAAAAAAACATACAATTTCGAGATAAGTCAAAGACAAAAGTCAGTAACACGATAGGTTGAGGAGAAAACAAGAGAATCATTTTTGGAAATTTTTTTTTAAATCGTAAATAGAGCGGAGAATCGTAACAGTAGAGAAGAGATTAGGACGAAAAACAATGGTTAAAAAAAGCAAAATTAAATAAAAGTTTGAAAAATTTTATAAAAGATCAGAGATGAAAAATAAATAAAGAAAAAAATTCGTGAAATTATTGAAAAAATGGTTAAAAAGTATCAAAAACCGAAAATGGAGAAAGAAAAATCAGAGTATGGAAAAGAACGGTTGCGAGCAAATCAAAATTTAAAAAAAAAGAGTTTGGTCAAGCGAAGGAAAACCGAAAATAAAGCAACATAAGCAAAAAAAAAATTGAAATAATATTCATAAAAAAAATTAAAAAACATGGTATCAAACCCAGAAACGAACAAAAAAATAGAAAAGAAAAGAATGAAATTTTGAGAGTTCACAAAAAAAAAAAAAAAAAAAACATGGAGATTTAAGGTAAAAAAGGATGATATGGTATGATATGGTTTGATATTTATGGATAAAAGTATGATTAAAAAAAAATTAATTAAGTTTAGATTAAAACGCAGTTTTAAAAATTATCGGAATTAAACACAGCGGGGTATATATTTGTTTTTGAGAGAGAAACATTTGAAAAAACAAAAAAATATATGAAATAGATGACAAGAATACCAGAGAAACATTTTTTCGAGAGAGAAACATTGGAAATAAAAATATATGAAATAGAAGCCAAGAAAACCCAGAGTTAAAACAACAGGAAAAACAGGACAAAAATTTGATGATTATAAAATAATGATAAAGAAAAATAATGATAAAGAATAATTTAAAAGAAATGATTATGTAAAAGTAATGATTATGTAAAAAAAAGCATTTTGAGTGTAGGAAAAAAAGTAATGAAAGAATGTCATGGAAGAAAGAGAGATAAGATTTTTAGAAAGATTGGTTTATATACAGATGCAAAAATTTTGAAAATGATAAGAAAAAGAAAGCAGGAATATATATATATGTATTTTTTTTTTATTTGAAATAATATAAAAAATTTTGTGGACATAGACGAAAAAGATAAATTCAATACAAGAGAAAGAAAAAAAAAATCCGAGAGAGAATGAACGGTAAACCAAAAAAAAAAAAAAAATACAAAAAGAAATGAAAAAAATTACGAAAAATTTTTTATTGAAAGAGAAATATTTGGTAGAGAGTAAATTTAAGGATAATATTCATGAATACAATAGATTCAATACAAGAGAGACAAGTTTATGGTACCAAAAATCGAAAATGAAACAGACCGATTAAAAATAAAAATTAAAAGCAAAAATTCAAAATATTACTTAAAGAAAATTAGTTGGAAAATAAAAAGGATACCAGGAAACAAATGTGTAAAAAAAAAATAAAGCAAAATGTACAAAAATAAATATTAAAAAACACAATGGATTTCGAAGACGAAATTTTTTTATAAATTAAAAAACAAAAAATGAATGTAAAATAAAAAATAAGTGCAAAAAAAAAAACAAAAAAAAAATATGTAACAATAAAAATGTTTTTTTTTTCAAAAATTTAAGAAAATTATTTAAAAGGTATAGGACAAAAGTTATGAATGATTGTTATGAGAGAGAAAGAAAGTTGAATTAACGATTGTTAATACACAGTAAGAAAAAATTTTCAAAAAAGCAGAAAGCGGAAATGGTATAAAAGTGAAAAACAAAAGAAAAATTGATCAAAAGCGAGAAGGAGAGAGAAAGACAGAAAGAAGGAGAGAGAGAAGGAGAGAGAGATAGAGTGATTTATAAGAGAGAGAAGGAGAGAGAGAGATAGAGTGATTTGTAAGAGAGAGAGAGTGATTTGGAAGAGAGAGAGTGTTTTGGAAGATAAGGAAGAATAAGGAATTTACAGGAGAATATACCAGGAAATATAAGGAATATAGTCATAATTTATAGGAATGGGCATCTCGAAGGAAGGAGAACAATTTTTACGCACAGCATAGAGGCCAATTCCAATACACGAAGACACAAACACACATCACATAGGACAAACATTGAGCACAGTTTTGTTGTTGTGTGTTGAACAAATTTACAATTGTGAGAGATATTTCATAACAAAAATAGTTTATTTACAATGTATTAAAAAATTTAATGGAAATATTAACAAAAAAATTGTTATTGGTTTTGGTTTTTTTTTATATTATATATTTTTTTTTTTATTTTTTTTTTTTTTTTTTGTAACAATTTACAAAATCCGAACAAAGCAGCGTGAAAATTAAAAAAGAAAAAAGAGAAACAACATGGGAAAAATGATTAGCAATACTTGTTGTATAAAGAAAATGAGATAAAAAAAAGAAAACAAGGCGCGAGGGGCGTGGTGGCATTAACAATCGAAAATAACAAATCGAAAACAAGTCAAGTAAACAAACACATACAAACATAACAATGAAGAAATTCGGATAGGAACAGAATACAAATGGATTTAAATGCTTGAATACCGCAATGAAAATGCTACACAGGGTAACACCAACAAGTGGTATGAAGAATTGTGGATTGGGAAATGGGAAGAAATAAGAAACTTAACAAAAAAAAAAAAAAAAAATAAAAAATATTTATATAAACGACAATAATTATGAGTGAACAACTAGCATAAGAACTTGTTGCTGTTTCATTGCTTGTATCGATATAAAAATTAAAATAAAATTAATCGAAATTAATCAATACAAAGACTTAAAAACTAAACTTAACACAAATTTGAAGAAATAATTTTATAGAATAACTTAAAAATGAATTGAGCTACCCCCAAACTTAAAAGTTGACAATAATTGGTGTTTTATTTTATGTGTAAAAAACTAACTACAATTTATTGAATTAAAAATTTGAACTTTGTTTTTTTTTTGTTGTATTTCGTGAAAATGTTTTTTGCAAAATTTAGTTTTTTTCTTAAGTTAAAAAATAATTGTAAAAAAAGTATAAATAAAATTTTGGTGAAGTTTTTGTGGTGCGCTTAAAAATTTTGTTAAAAAAAAAACTTAAAAATAAATACAAAAAAATGTTTTAATTTTTTTTTGTTAATTTTCAGACTATTTGGCAACACTTACCGGCTACTGTGCGCTGCATGATTGGTGATTGTCTTTGTATTTGTGGCTCTGCGGGCGGTTCAAGAATATCACGGTATTTCGACACCATCAGCACGGAGATAAAGTACACGATGGCCAGTGAGAGAAACTGAGCTTGCTTCGTTTCCTCCTGCGTAGATGTGAGGGAAGAGAAAATGACAGAAATTAATAGATAGAAGCCTTAGACGATTGACCCGATGATTGAAGTTATAAAAGTGAGCAAAACTCTCTATTTTGACCATCAACACTAGTTGATTAGTTCTATTTCATTTTAGAAGATCCTTAAAGTAAAGTACTTAACTGAGCTAAGTACTTCAACATAATAACCACTCACCACATCACGATAGATAACCGCGCGCAAGCGATTTACATCCATGTCCTGTAAAAGCTTCTCAGGATCCTTGACTGGCGATAATTGACCTGTTATTGACTCGACAATATTCTGCAGAACAAATATAAAGAGAAGAATAAAAACAAAGTTGACAGTGAAAATGACGAGCACAAGAAGACGTTAAAATACACCAACACACACATAAACACACTTAGGCAGACCCACACAATGTGAGAGCACGTATTAGCACTGACATTCTGCTTGACTTTCGCTTATAAGTTCGGCTCAGTAGACGAAAAAAAAACAATACTTAGACCTCATTGTTTCTTTCCTCATCATTTAAGGGTCGTTAGCAACTCTTGAGTTAACAATGAACTTTGCTGCACTTCTTTTTGACTCCCAACAAACACAATTACACATACATACTTTCTCTCATACCCACTCTGATTCAACATGGGCTTGACACACAAACACTTACCTTGGGCGATGCTTGTGCACCACGTATGAGCGCCTGCAGATGTGCAGCTCCAGGCACATCGCGAGCCAGTGCACCCACATTGTAGCGGGTGCGTTCCTTGCACTCGAGACAATTGCGCACCGCACAAGTGCAGACGAGACGCAAGCATTGACGAAGTATACCACCGCTTGACATATTCTTCTCGGCTTCAAGTTCGCCAAAATTAAGTGATGTGGCGAATATTAGCACGTCGGCCATGTTGACGAGTCGCTGCAGAAAGGAGACGGCAACTTCGAGCGGCATGCCTTGCGTGGGCTCGAGGACATCTAGTTCGGACTATAAGGAAGAAGGGGGAGTGTAAGAAATGAGTATAGTAGAGAAAGCAATGAGATTAAAGCATGACAATAAAAATTAAAATAAGTGGGAGCTAATGAGATGCGTTGTTGATAACATGATACGAGGTGGAATGACAGGACATACAGACAGTCCTTACATTATACTTTTGTATTAAAGTAAATTTAATGCAATTTAAACTGATGGCTTTTTTAAACTGACGATATATTATGCTCAGTGAAGAGTAATGTAATGTACTAGAAGCCATGGAGGCAGTTTCGAGATTAAATCCCAGAGATTCTCAAGGAAAAAACAATGCTACTAACATTTTTAAAACGACAGTTCGTTATTTCATTAAAAACAAAGACAAAAATTAATAAAAAGATAGATTTTACTAACTTAAAAAGGATGCTTAAAAAGGATGACACACATGGACACACCCATAGATTTTGACATGACAAAATATCTTTATTCTAGTCCCTAGCCTTATCCGTATCCTTTTCTTTTTGCTTTTTCCTTAAAATCGTCTCTATCTTACCCTTTCATTCAAATGTTAGACACTATACTTGTCTAACTTCTTGTCTTGATCTTTGTACAAATTTTTCTTTTAAATCACGTCAAAATATTTCTACTAGTTCTTGTCCAAATACATTTACTTGTCACATAGTACTTGCCACACTTCTTGTCGCAATTTTTGTTTAATGTTGTTTATGTCTTCATGTTTTTTATGTTATCTTAATTCTTTTCCCATTCCTTGTCTAAATCATTGTCTGAATCCTTATCTGAATATTTTTCTTAATCTTTGACCAAATCCTGGTTCTCATCCTTTGTCCTCGTCCTTTTTCTTATCCTTGTTCTGATACTTGTTTGGATATTGATCCTTGTTCTTATATCTGTTTTGTTTTAGTTTTCATTTTTATTTAACTTTTGCTTTGTAGCATTAACAATAACCTTAGCGCCATGCAATACTAGGGCGGTCAAGATACTGCCGGCCTTACAAAGAACAGACGAATTTTGCCAAAACTAATGTTTATTCTTCTCCATAGTCCCCTTTCAGCTCGATACACTTATTCCAACGATTTTCTTACTTTAAGAAGCCCTTTGAATAGTAAAGATACTCAGGATCTCTGAAATACTCTGTAAATTCGTCACAAATCTCCTTTCCTGGAGCCACCTTTTTTAACTTTGGGAACAGATAATTGACGCTGGGGGCCAAATCTGTATAATATGGGGGATGAGGAAGAACTTTGAAGCGTAACTCGTGCAATTTGACCATAGTTTCTATGGATTTGTGAGCTGAAGCATTGTCTTGCAAAAATATGATTTTTCTTTTCTAAATGGGACCGTTTGTTTGAGATTTCGTTCTTCAATTGGTGCAATAATTTACATTTATAGTCGCTGTTGATATTTTTTTCCCTTTCTCAAATAGTCGATGAACAAAATGCCACTTGAATCCCACTAAAAAACAGACGCCAACACCTTTCCGGCCGATTGTTGAGTCTTCGCTCACTTTAGTTAACTTCCACTGGGACCTACCCACTCTTATGCTGATTTCTTCGATTCTGGATTTATGTTTGTTCCTCTATGTGTATAGATTTGTGTGGATTTATGTTTCATCCATGGTAACTATTTGACGCCAAAAATCAGTGGGATTTTGTTTAAACATGTCCAAACATTGTTGGGAAGTGCGAACACGTTCATGTATTTGAATGATTGTTAACAAACGCGGCCGCCCCATCTTGCAAGTCGTGGATTTTACGGTTGAGTACGACGATGCAGATTCACCATTATATTTATCGAGCTATTCTTTTGTTTCTTTCACAGTTTTGTTACGCAAAAAATAATACTTAATCATGGCACGTAATTCTTCTTTATCCATTTTAATAATAATACCAAAAGTTGTTGAATTAAGAACATTGTAAAGTCACTATTCATTGACAGATCGATTTGACATTTATGGTGTGTTCATACTAAGGTTGCCACCCGTCAAATATGTCAGGCATTTGAAGACTGGTTGTGCCGTCACTTTGAGACCGGCAGTGTCTTGAACGCTCTAGTAATTTGTAACGCACTTTCTAGTCGGGGTTAGCTCGCCTGATAGCCGGGGTTCATCCAAAATATTTAATAAATAAATAAATAACTGGTCATTTCAGCCCTTGAAAGGACTTTGACCTAGCTTCTTATGATCAATTGTGTTGTGCGCGTGTTATTAAGTTTGTACGGCTTAACGCCGACTCCGAACGCCGATGAACGAAATGTTCTTATTCTCAAGAAGCTTTGCATGGCATTTTTTTTACTCTCTGAGGTTTGCCATTGTCTGCAAAGAGGTGGCGGCCGTACAGAAAAATCATTTTAATTCAAATGATTTTCTGTCGCTGCTGGGGTTCGAACCTGGGTCTCCAAGTTCGTTGACATAGCGGCCACGCACTTTAACCAATTACGCCACGGACGCCACAAAATATTTCTTCCGTTGTTAATTAAAACAAAATAGTTTTATTTATTTGAATTCATACTGATTCGTACGGATCTCCTTCGAAGTCCTTCGAAATATGATCCGTAATCCGTTCGTGTACCCGCTATGTATTTGAATTTATGGTGGGCCGTCCGGTATGGAACCACTCAGGCCAAATGTAGAATTCGGTCGTTAAATCGTCAAAATTGTCTAAACGAAAGTGGCACTATCCTTGGATGCTTTTAGATCAGACCGTCCGGTATGAAACCACTCGGGTCGACAGAAAAAGCAGCTTTCATGCATGCCACTTGGATGTTTTATGGCCGGCCGTCCGATGTGAAACCACCTCGACTCACCGACGAGCGTTGCTTGCGTGTTGACTTCAAACGAGACCCACTGTTGATTCGCTAACTCCTTTTATCCCCAAAAAGATAACGGGATCTTGTTTGTGTCACCAATTTCCATTCGATTTCGACCTTGAATTTCGCTTGTCTAGAACTACGGCAACCTTTTGCCCTGCATATTATTGTTGTCATAGTCGCTGTTTATTGACCCCTATGTATTTTGTTATTGCCACTTATGTATTTTGTTATTGCTACTTTTGCATAGAAAGCATGTTGTTTGAATGTTTGCTGGTTTTGCTTTATGCGACTTCATTATGTTGTTTTGTTGTTGCGCCACTTGATCATGCTACTGGCTCGCTGTATGTTTTGTTATTGTTTTATTGCGGGTCGCACAGCTGCGTGTTTATGAACAGGGGCGGTTCGAGGTATGACCGGGTTTTAGACCAGATGCGGTTCAGATGTGGCGTGGCCCTCTGTGCAGATGCGGTTCGGAGGGAAATGAAAGGCATAAATTGGTAAAATTAGGGTTCTTTACAAAATCCATGCAATAATAGAGCGTTTACGTTCATTGCAATAATAATCGAATGGTTCATTGCGGGGCCTTATGGCGTTATGAATTTTTTTTTTTTGTATTTTATCATGTAACCGAAAACCTCAAATTTATTTAGTTCCAAAAACTTCGCCATAGCGCAGTTGCAGGTCACGGAGTTATAATTTCATGCAACATGTTTTCATTGTTTTCATGTTTCGTTGATGCATTTTTACTGTACTAAGCGATTACCTCGGTGTTGTCAAGGCGCAAAAATGTTTGGTTTTATTTTTGTTATAAGGTGGTCAAAGGCCTAATCTTTGCTGACGTAAAATAGAATTAACCGTAGCTCCTCTAATATGCAAGTAACAATGCCATGCAACAATATTGTATTTTTGTTTCATAATCTGACATATCAGCGAACTAACGTTTCATGATATTTACTGTATTGCATATGCATACCGAGTAATAATGCAATGCAACACCCAATAATTATAGAAACAAGATTACACGTTCCACAAATGAGAGAGAGAGAGAGAGAGAGAGAGAGAGAGAGAGAGAGAGAGAGAGAGAGAGAGAGAGAGAGAGAGAGAGAGAGCATGACGTCACCCAGCGCTTTTGTTTACATTAACTGCATGCATTTTAATTTTACTTTAGGGTCCAAGTTTAAATATTTCCTTTTTGCATGATAGCTGGATTTTCAATCTTGGAGCCGTTCTCTTCGCGGTCTTATGAAGTTATAAATTGTTTGTCTCTTTTTGTTGTATGGACGAAGAACTAGGTTTTACTGGCGTTTTATAATTTTTACCTCAGCACCATTAAATACCCAACAGAAGTGGACCAAATTTGAAATAGTTCTGAACTAGTTCGAAAAAGGGCCAGTACTAGTTCCACTATAATACCCTTTAACATTGAACGAACTGACGCTTTTTGTGGGTTGATGCCATAGGAAAAGACAAAATCCACTCTCCCAGTTCTTTGCCAATAGGGACGAGAGTTTTTAGGAGAGAGGCATAATGAAATTACCTTCAAAATGGCAACAAGTTGTCGATCAAAACGGAGCATATTGGACCTAAATCGGATCATTATAACTATGATAAATGCTTATTCAATTTCATGCAAAAATAATGGATTTCTTTTTACTACACCTGATATATTCCACCTCAACTTTCATCGCACCTAATATGGAATCATATGAAGGATGATTCGTGTGATACTTCGAGTTCATGATAATTCGAGTTTTTAATTGATTTTTTTATATCCGAAAAATTTTACTAAACAAGAGTAGTTTTTTTTTTTTTTTGTTGGGGTTCTAAAGTTATTTTACCCCTTCATTTATGGACGACTAAAACGTAAGGGGAAAGTTTGACACTACAAAATGCTTCGTTTAATATCATCCTTCTAATATTCGTTGCATGATTAGGTTCTATTGAATTAAGTTTATCATGCTTTCATCTTGTAATAAGTTAACGTTCTTGGTACTTACGTTCGGTGAAGTGGCGCTGGCCAAGAGCGGCAACAAACCGCCACAGGCGATAATCAAATTATCGGCCAACTGCGATATCAAATGCACCGTGTTAACCACAAATATTGCATTTTCGCTGGAATTGACAAAATCTAGAACGCTTTTAGTGGAATGGCTGCGCCAGACTTGAATGTCCGTCTCCAGCGAAAAGAGAACATCGGATAGTAGACGCTGATGTATGTAGGACCATTTGAATTCGGGTATGCGAAAGGGTGGACGTGTTGGTCCTGGACTAAACATGGGACGTGTGGAGCCTGATTTGGAACGCTGATGCTGTTGTTGCTGTTGTTGTTGCTGCTGTTGTTGTGGATGGTGGTGTTGCTGCTGCTGCTGTTGTTGACTTTGTTTTGTTTCTAATAAGATAGGAGAAGAATAAAAATGAGGAAATATTAAAGCATTAAATATTGTTGAAAAACTTGAGGAGAAACATGATGAACAGGGGTTGGATTATTGTGATTTTTTTTTTCTTTTTATGCTTAGTTTTGTGATTTTGAAATTATTGCCACTTAAACTGTAGCTTGGTGGAGCAGCTTTTAGTGTGACTTTCAGGAAGTAGCAATTTGGTCACGAAAATATTTGTTTAGTGGCTCTAAATAACAGAGAGAGGGTCGTGGGAGTGCACCAGCCTGTTTGCAACATAAATTTCATGCTTGTCATGAAAACAAGTGGTTATACTTTTTTTATTTATTTGGGTATTATTTTAGGGTAGTAAGGCACTGTGGACTTTGCGGTTGTGCACTTCATTGCTTAAGTGCTGTAAAACACTTTTACGATTACGGTCGACATTAAAACAAGACAAATAGCAGTGCCAAAAATTTGCAGCGATTTTATGTACGACTTGCCATACGAAAGAAAACAAACTCGAGTCCTAGCATCTAAACATGAAGTTTCAGTTTTTATTATATTTTGGCACAATTTCAGAGTTTTACGTGTATGACATACATAACATGGAGGAGAGTGTGGCAATAAAAAGTCGACTGGTTGTTTATTTCACATAAGTTAAGAATATAAAAAGTTTATAAGCAAAAAGTTTTTTAGGACAGCCACAAACTTCCTCATTCATTATTCCTTTGGTTTCATTTATAAAGTTAGCTCCGCCATTTTATTTAATTTTTTTTTGTTTTTTTAATTATTATAAAAAATATGTGCTGTGATGTGCCTTATATGAGCTACAATGTGCTACACTGAGATAAAAATAAATTTTTATGATTATGCATTATTTTTGACCACATGATTCTTTCCAGAAATTTATGTCTTGTGCCATATTGTGCTGCAATGTGTCATCTGCAGAGCTGTAAAAGAATGCAATCATTTGTGATTTCCAATCACGTGATTTATATTCAAAATTAATGCATTCATTTTTTCAAATCATTGAATGTAATTTGAAATATCAAGTCACAATCAATGATTGCATTCATTTTTTTTTAAATCATTGAATGTGATTTGAAATATCAATTCCCAATCAATGATTGCATTCATTTTTTGAAATCATTGATTTGGACTCTATGAATGCAATCTTTTTTCAAATCATTGATTGTGATTTGAAATTTCAAGTGGCAATCAATGATTTGGAAATGAATGTTGTCCATTTAATGGACAATATTGATTCTTTAAAAAAAAAATTTCTGTAGAAAATTCTTTTGGTTCTGTAATATTCATCATACACAGATAAAATATATGCCAAAATATCAGTTATATTACGAATCAATCGAATATATTAATTTGGATTTTGTCATTTCTTTAATAAAGTCACAAAATAGCAAAATCTAAGAAAAAATTGAAATTTTAAGACCCAATCAATGATTTGAAATAATGAACGAAGTCATTATTGGAAATTAATGACTTACAAAAATTAATGAATTCATTTTTTCAAATCATTCGTTCAGACTTAAAATTTCAAATCACAATTGATGATTTGAAAAAATAATTGCATTCATGGAGTCCCAATCAATGATTTAAAAAAATGAATGCAATCATTTTTAAAATCATTGATGTGGACTTGAAATTTCAAATTACAATCAATGATTTAAAAAAATGAGTTAAAAAATTATTGCAGTAAATTTTTCAAATCATTGATTGGGAATTAAATAATTTTAAATCACAAATTAATGCATTCTTTTACAGCTCTGGTCACCAGTGTGCAGTTAGCCCAACGTCTTTATCCCAAATTTTCAATTCAGCCCAACTTTTGAATTCATCGTAAACTCAATCCAAAAATTTTTTTCGCCGTAAATTCAAGAAAAAAATTAAAAATACTGTATATCAACGCAAAACCATTCTCGAAAATATGAATATTCACTCAATTTGTAAGTCTCATATTGATAATTTCAACAGCGAGTAGCATAAATTTAGAAAAATATTTACTCGATATACTATCAAGATTCATCATTGATTGCTAGTTACTCATTTCGTGCAACTTAGCAATAGGAAGGACGATATTAACGATAAAAAGGATGATGCAAATTTTTTTCTGACAGTATGAAGGTGTATTCTGTTCAGTTTCAAGCAAATTGCTTTTCAATTTTGACTTTTACAGCTTTCTAGTCTCAGAACATTTTCATGACTTGAATTTATCACTTTTAGGCCATTTTACGGTATGAAGGACGAATGAAAGCAATTCGGGGAAGAAGGGACAAAATCATCCTTATACCAACAGCTATTACATATCAAAAATCCAGAATGATAACTTTTGTTTTGTGACATGTTTGGGACATGTGGAAATTTGACTTTCACACAAAATCACTTTTTTCGCATTTCGACTCAAATTTCGGTACCAAGTACAATAGACCAGAACTTGGACATCGTTTCATTCGTTATCCGTATAATAATACACTTTTGAACAAAAATTGAGGGTGAGAACTTTTTAGAAGTTTTCGACCTACATATTTTGTCGTTTTTCCCAAAAATTTTTAAAATTGCTAGTAACTCATTTCATGCAAGTTAGTCAAAGGAAGGACAATTTTTACGATCAAAAGGATAATGCAAATTTTTTTTAATTTTAAATTTTTTTAAATGTTAAGATAGTATAACATTTTCATGACCTGACTTTTTCAATTTCACAATTTCACTATATTATAGTATAATGGACGCATCATAGCAATTTTGGGATGATGGGACTAATTTGTGTTTTAAATTCCATTGATTTGTAAAAAATTTATCAAACAACTATTTTTTCATTGCGTTGAATTCAGCATTCAGCCATTTTTGTGGCGCATTGACCAAAGAGTTGGGCTGAAGATTTAGGACTATCTTCACAGAAGTAATGTGTCGTAGATGGATTTCACAACTATTTTTATTTTTTTATAAAATATATTCGGAAAAAATTTCGAAAACTGTATAGTTTAAAGAGGACTTGGTAGACTTGGACACTCAGATTACAGGTTCTGAAAGGAAAAAGCGTATCTGTGACCAAAAAAAAGACAAGCAAAATCTTGAAGAGGAATCCCAATATTAATGGCCGAAAACTGGCGCAGAAGGTAGAATTTTCCAAATTTTTTGTACGTAATGTACGTAAGCTTATTTAAAAAATGGGTTTACTTTTAGAATTCTTCACTAGCTCAGCAGATTTATTGAATTTTGTGATGAACAATTTTTTTCAAACGTAGTATTTATGTGCCATTAAATGAAGATATAACATGATAAGATTTAAATAAAATTTCAAGTTTTTAAAAACTAATTATTGGATAAGATCCGTCTTATTCCATCATATTCCATCATACTTAAATAAACGCTTTTTCGAAATATACGATATAAATCCAGGGTTGTGGCAAGAATGATAGAAACCAGATTACGCGTTCCGCAAATGAGAGAGAGAGAGAGAGAGAGAAAGAGCATGACGTCACAAGCGATATTGTCAGACTTTGGAATAATTTTACTCCCACACCCACGCCTAAATATTTTTTTTCTTATTTTTATAATATGTATATGGACCTCCTTAACACATTGGTACAATAAAATTTTGTCAGTCTCTAACAGTTTAGGAGATAAAAATATCGAAAGTTTAAAAAATTAATATTTTTCGTATACGAAAATATTCATATTTTTATACAGAAGAGATCACTTTACTTTTTCGAAAGAATCTATTTTCAATTTCGTCAATTTGCCTAAAAGATCGCACATTTGCATACGTTTTTGTCAAGCAAAAGTACTGTGTGACGTCATGCACTCAGTTGAGAAAAAGAGCATTCGATAACGGGACTGTGGAACGCGTAATCTTGTTTCTATAATTCTTGGGTTTGTGCTAACTTTTTCACAAAAATTCGTAGCCTGAGCAAATCTGGCCAAATATTAGCAGACTTAAATAAAGCAACTTAAATTTTTGAGCGCGAAAAACCACTGAGGTAAAGTTTTTGAAAACAGTGTATTTACGCTCTTATTAGCAATTTTTTAATTTTTTATTCCACCAGATTGCAGCACAGCTCGAGCACATTTAAGCACAACTTCCAAAATTCGGAAGAAGTAATGGCGGCGATAATTTCACAACAAGAAAAGCATCATCTCATATAAGTGAATGCAGCACATTGCAGCACATATGGAGCACATTGCAGCACATTTCTTTTGTTTTTTTAAATAACTCAAAAATGGCGGATCAAAAATTCGTCTACAAATATTATCAACTTACCGAAATGATTATTTTCGACCTGGGTGCTAGTGCTTTGCTGCATACGTCGAGGCAACTCGGACTCGGCCGCTGCCTCTTCAACACCTGCAGTCACTAGCAACTCGCTGTCGTCATTCTCCTCGTCTAGTTCAAGTTTTACCTGACCGGCTGCTGCTTCCTTATTGCTGCGTAGATTCTCTGGTGTTGTTTGTGTAGTTGAATCCATCTCCTGTACATGTGTACCACGCTCCACCACCGTTCTGGTTATCAGCTCTGGCGTTTCATTGCCGTTCAGGGCATCGTCGTCAGCGTCATCTTCAACAACGGCTTCAATTACTTGATCTTCTAGGGTATTCACGGTTTGATCCACGAATTCTTCGACGACAAAATTAACTATCTCGGCGGTGGTTTCTTTAATTTCCACAACCACATCAACTATCGTATCTTCAAGCTCTAGTAGAGGTTTAGAGTCTAGGTGCGTTGACGTATCAGCGGCGTCTGCCTCGACGTTTGTAGCTTCTGTACTATTAACGATTGAGTTGGTGTGTTCTCGTGCGGTATTGAGGAGATCGTCGACCATATGTTGCGCAACTTCATTGATGCTCACATCGTTGTCGAGCTCCTCGTCTGTTTTCGTCGTCGTCGTTAAGACTTTCTCCGCTGTTTGTTCTGGAGACGACACATCGTTGTTGTTCGTTTCTTTTGTCGCGTCAGTTTTTTCCGCAGCGTCTACCACCTGCGATATTAGCTGATCGTAGACATCCTTGACCACGGATTCAACCTCCTCTCTTATCGGGTGCTCTTCAGCTAGCATTAGCAGATGCTCCTCTGGCAATGAAGTGCTCGAGATTGTTGTCTCCGGACTCATTGAGGTAATCTCCTCGGAGGTGGTTGTTGGTGAGATCGTAGAGCTGACATCCATATCGTCTGTCTCGCTGGTTGTTGTAATAGTGGGGGGAGTTTTTGTTGTTGTTATGTCTGTTTGATTAGTTTCAGTGTTGTTGTTGTTGTTATTGGCCTGGTTTTCATTCAGTTTGGCATGATTTTCTTCTGCAACCGCTTCTTCAACATTTGTTGTTAACACTTGTTCAGTCTTTTGATTATCAATCGCTGGCTGTTGCAAGAGCTCCGTTGTTTTTGTAGGCTCTGCACTAATTTTGATGAGCTCATCATCACTGGTTATTGTTGTTGCCTGAATGGCATTGTTGTTAAGCAAATTTTTGCTATTCAGCAGACTTACGTTGTTTTCGCTGTCGACAACTTGTTGCTTGTTGTCGTCATTAGGTGTCTGCTGCTCAGATTGCTTCTCTTCCGGTTCAGGTTGTACCTCTTCTTGAATTTCTTTTTCGAGCTCCTTGGACGGTTCTTTTTCTTGTTGTTGTTTTTGTTGCTTTTGCTCGTTTTTAAGCGCCATGCCCTGCATAACTTCCGTCACCGCCAACTCGATTTCTTCGTCTTTGATCACATCGGTGGCCGCTTCTTGCGTCAATTCTTCTGCGACTAGCTTGCACTCTTGCAGCATTTTCTCCGAATCTTCCAGCACTTCCTTTACATGCTGCTCGGCATCGATGCTCTCCTTAGTTGTCGCCAATTCGAGCTCTTCCAAATCTTCGTGAGCCAGATCGAGCGTTTGACGCAGCGCTTCGTGGCTAGCTACTGTCGCAATTTTGGCCGGTGTATTGCTGGTGCTCGTGGACGTTGAGGTTGAAGAGGCATTGCCGTTGCACTGCACCGGCGTTACAACAACTTCGGATTTAATTTGCTCATTATAGACGGCACTGATGTTGGAAACACCGCCGTGTGGAGCAATGCATGCTGGCTCACCGGAATCTATATGGCTAGGTGTCACGACAAGTTCGGGCTGTTGCTGTTCCAGCGACGTGTTTGGCGTGACTACAGCGTCTTCTTCCGCGCAAGCGCATTTGAGTTTATCTGAGCTATGCTCGTGCTCATTTGGCTGCCGTTGCTGTTCTTCTGCGTCTTCCTCATCTTCTTCTTCGTCATCGAGCGGATCATCATCGTCTACTTCTTCTTCATCGAGCACATCCTCTTCCACAGGCGGCACATCCTCCAGTGAAGCTATGCTACCCGTTGTCGTCAGCGAGGCATCAATAGCACCTACAATACTGGGCTTATCTAGTGCCCCAACATGTTGCTGCTGTTGTGGCTGGTGTGGTTGTTGTGTCTCATCCCGCTCCCAGCCACTGATTGTGCTGATGGGGCGCGTTTGTCGCAAGGCAGGGTCGGTTATGTTATCGGTGCGTTGCCGCTCATAATGTTCGTACATTTGGGCAAACTGCAGCTTGAACTCCTCGTAAGAGACTTTCGAATGAACAATGGCGAGGGTGTCGACCCAGACACGCCAGCCACCGTATTCATGCTTGATTGCATGATGCAGCAGCATGCGGAAGAGTGAATAGACCATATCGGAGATTTTTTGCTCCTCCGCATTTTTCGGATGTATGTAGGCCATGGCGATGAGCCACTCCTGCCATACAGACATCTGTAGGACGGTGCGTCGATTTTCGCGATTGCTATTGCACAATAGCGTCATGTCGGAAAGGAAAAGCTTCTTGACATCGATGAGGGATTCAGTTTGTTTTGATTGGCGGATGAGTGTGGCGACGACTTTGAGAATCACTATGCATTGGAAAGGAGTAGAGATTGACAAAAAGAGTGGGAGAGAAAAAGAGAGGGATAAATTAGTTTTTATTTTTTATGTCACGCAATTAAATAACAAAACAGTCATAATTTAATATTTTCTCGTTCATCAAATTATACTCTTATGAAACTGGTGTGAAGTCTAACCGATAAATTTTAATATAATTAACTCTCCAAACTTTATGGAGTTCTTAACCAAAAGCTCTAATTTGAGGTTTATAAGACATCAGTTGATATTTTAAAAGCATTTTTTGCATTTTTAAACTGTTATACGTTCTACTTTTGGGTATTTTAGCTTTAATTTGAGGTTTATAAGACATCAGCTGATGTCTAAAAAGCATTGTTTTGCATTTTGAAACTGTTATACGTTCTACTTTTGGGTCTTTTAGTTGTTATACGAATGTAATCTTGCCTTTAACTTAACTCTTTAAGCAAATATTTTATAATACCCTTTATGCAACTAAAAGGTATACATACCTAAAGAAACTGTTATACGGTTATACAAAACTGTTATACTAAATATAATTAAGAATTTAGCACTCCACTCAATACCTATGACTAACTAATAATACAACTGTTGTGAATTTTCTGTAGCATAATTTTCTGTTATACTCTTTTTAGTTATGTTATAAGTATTCCTTTGCAAAAATAAAAATGTATTTTTCTAAAATTTGAAATTTAAAGTCAAAATCCTTACTTGCGAACACATCTTATTCTTATTTCATGTCGTTACTTATTATACGTCTTACGTGGCATAGTTGAATGCACAGTTTCTTTTAAGTAAAGGCTTTCCTGCGAAAAAGGTGATTTATTTAAAAAATTTTATCCTTTTAATGAGCTTTTTTATTTTATTATATAAATCGACTGTCGCTGAGATTCTTCATAAGGCTAGAAAAAACATTGTTTAAACTGTTATACATTTACATACTTCAAATTTAAGGTTTGCAATGTAATATTATAACTGTTATACTACATTATCTAATAACAGTTTTAATATAAGCGGTCTGAATTGTTTGAAAATACAGTTTTATATGCAGTTTGAACTGTTATACGTTAGACAAAACTTAAATTTCTTGTTAAATGTTATGTTATGTCATATTTAACTGTTGTTTATAACGAACTGCACATCTCAGCAGTCGAATAACAAGTTCAAACATGGCAAGCAAATATATTTAGTCAAATTATTAGCTAAAACTATTATACAAGGTCAAATAATCGGATTAAATAAATTTTAAACTGTTATAAATTTACAAATTTCACATTCATGTAATAGAGCTCTAAAGCAAGATATTATAACTAGCTGTTACACATTGCGAATTGATATCCCTGAATATTTATTTCAAGCAATATAACTGTTATACAATGTCACTTAAACTGGTATAACTTTTGACTGTTACAAGATTAATTAAACTGCTATACAAGATCACTGTAATAGAAAATTAATTAT
This sequence comes from Pherbina coryleti, assembly GCA_943735915.1. Taxonomy (NCBI): domain Eukaryota; kingdom Metazoa; phylum Arthropoda; class Insecta; order Diptera; family Sciomyzidae; genus Pherbina; species Pherbina coryleti. Next base: position 27,505,641 of record OX030951.1, read on the forward strand.
AAGGTAAATTTAAGAACTTTATAATCGTTAATGTATAACACAATGGCTTATAGTTTAATTTTGTTTATTTCAAGATGTTATTCTTGAAACAATTTTAATTAACATTCTACTAGCTGATACCCGACGCGTTGCTGTCGTAGCGGAAAGGATTTCTATCTCTATCTCTATCTCTATCTCTATCTCTATCTCTATCTCTATCTCTATCTCTATCTCTATCTCTATCTCTATCTCTATCTCTATCTCTATCTCTATCTCTATCTCTATCTCTATCTCTATCTCTATCTCTATCTCTATCTCTATCTCTATCTCTATCTCTATCTCTATCTCTATCTCTATCTCTATCTCTATCTCTATCTCTATCTCTATCTCTATCTCTATCCCTATCTCTATCTCTTGCGTTGCTGTCGTAGCGGAAAGGATTTCTATCTCTATCTCTATCTCTATCTCTATCTCTATCTCTATCTCTATCTCTATCTCTATCTCTATCTCTATCTCTATCTCTATCTCAATCTCAATCTCTATCTCTATCTCTATCTCTATCTCTATCTCTATCTCTATCTCTATCTCTATCTCTATCTCTATCTCTATCTCTATCTCTATCTCTATCTCTATCTCTATCTCTATCTCTATCTCTATCTCTATCTCTATCTCTATCTCTATCTCTATCTCTATCTCTATCTCTATCTCTATCTCTATCTCTATCTCTATCTCTATCTCTATCTCTATCTCTATCTCTATCTCTATCTCTATCTCTATCTCTATCTCTATCCCTATCTCTATCTCTTGCGTTGCTGTCGTAGCGGAAAGGATTTCTATCTCTATCTCTATCTCTATCTCTATCTCTATCTCTATCTCTATCTCTATCTCTATCTCTATCTCTATCTCTATCTCTATCTCAATCTCAATCTCTATCTCTATCTCTATCTCTATCTCTATCTCTATCTCTATCTCTATCTCTATCTCTATCTCTATCTCTATCTCTATCTCTATCTCTATCTCTATCTCTATCTCTATCTCTATCTCTATCTCTATCTCTATCTCTATCTCTATCTCTATCTCTATCTCTATCTCTATCTCTATCTCTATCTCTATCTCTATCTCTATCTCTATCCCTATCTCTATCTCTATCTCTATCTCTATCTCTAACTCTATCTCTATCTCTAAGTGGAACGACTCGTGTAAATTGATAACCAAATTTCGAGGCTATGCTACTTATAATTCCAAAGTTATTCGATATCGCAAATTTAGCTTGTATGGGCGGAGCCACACCCCCTTGTTCAATGACGTCTCAGTTTTCTAGTAGAAGAATATCACCCAATAGTAATTCCATACTGAATTTCGTTGTTAAACGACGTTTAGTTCCAAAGCTATCTGATATCGAAAATTTTAAGTGTATGGGCGTAGCCACACCCCCTTTTCCAAAGCCCATCCCAGTTTTATAGTATAAATATATCACCAAGTGGAAACTCCATACTGAATTTCATTATTATACGGCATTTAGTTCCAAAGCTATTCGATATCATAAATTTGAATTGTATGGGCGGTGCCACACCCCTTTGGCCTATACTTGATGAATTTTGCTAGTCGAAGGACGCGACTAAATAGTACGCTCCTACCAAGTTTCATTGATGTGTGACTTATAGCTTGAAAGTTATACCGAAAATTTGGTCTGCTGAAAAAGTGCCACGCCCCAAATTCAACGCCCATCAAATTTTACCTGTGGAACGGCTCTTGTAAATTGAGGTAGAACACCGAATTCTGATGCTATGCGACCTATAACTTCAGAGCTATTCGCTACCATAGATTTGGGTTGTATGGGAGGTGCCACGCCCCCTTGTCATTTTCAAACAATTTTTTTTTAAAACCATCTAGAGAACGTACCCTACAAAATGGTATCGGCAGATTTTTTTTTTACCCAGCCGAACTCTCAAACACTCGTCACAAACAGATTTGACAACATTTTTTTATATACATATATAAAGATAAAAGGTTCATGCAAGGTCAAATAATCGAATTGCATTCCTTTCATATTGTTATATTAACAAGTTTTTACAGCCATGTAATAAAGCTCTAATGCAAGGTATTATAACTAACTGTTATACATTTCAAAAAGATATCCCGGAAAAATTATTTAAATCAATAAAACTAATATATTTTAAGGTCACTGAAAGGGTTATACAAGATAAATTGAACAGTTATAAAATATCATTAAAACTATTATACAAGGTCTATTAAACTGTTATACAAGATCCATAAAACGTTTATACAAAACATTTAAAATGGTTGCCCGAGGTCAATAAAATTGTTGCCTAGTGTCAATAAAACTGTAATACTAGGCCAACAAATTTGTTATACAAGGTAAAAACTATGTAATACAAGTTCATAATATGTCATAAAAGGTAAAAACTCTGTTATACAAAAATGGGACTTGCCTCCATTTCTGTTATCGGCTCTAAGTTTGGGATAAGCCCATTGAAAATTATTTCTTCGTATTTTTTGGCATTCACTGCACCCTCTTGCATTAAAATTGCATCCACTTTGTATTTGGAAATGCATACTCATAACATAGGGTGAAAGCTTGACGGTGGGTAGGATGCAATTTTCCTGAAAGCGTTCATCTACTCTACGGCGCACTGTGCAAAAAACATCTAATGCTATGAGGTTGAATTTAGATTCATCTGAGAATATGACTACTGACATGTCAGATTCAGTCCAATCGTTTTTGTTTTTAGCCCAGTCAAGTAATTTTTCCTTCATTTTTTTAAGTTCATAGTGGTTTTTTTGCAGGTTTTCTGGCCAACATACCCATAGCTTTTAGCCGATATTGGGCTGTTCGTGTAGATATATTAATTTAATGTGATTGCCATATCTCTGCTCTAATATCACCCGCATTTTTTAAGTAATTTGAAAGACATGTTTTTAATATAATCCGGTCTTCCCTTGGATTGGTGCACTTCTTCCGTCCAGAGCCTTTTTTTCTCTCCAATTCACCAGTTTCGCGATATTTTTTCAAAAAGCGGAGCACTGAGCTTTCATTGAACTGTATTCGAACCGCTTTCCTGGAATAGGAACATTTTCATTGGCTGGATCAATAATAACGCCCTTCAGAATTTGTGACCACTGTCAACCATGATGTTAATTGTACCACTTTCCAAAATTCAACCCAAAATCCGCTCTAAAATTCACTGCATTGTTGCGGCTGTAATGGTCTTCTGGAATAAAACGAGATTTTTTACGAGAGAACTCCAAGTTCTGTCTGTATCAGCCATTAAGTCGATGATGATTTTCAATGGATTATCAATGTACAAATGGATGACCAATGAATAGTTTTCATCTGAAGAAATTCATCAGTTTTCTAGTGAACTTTGACCACTATATGCTTTTCTCGTTTGTGTTATTGTGTTTTTTTACCATGATTGATAATGACAGCTGTCAAAAACATTGGACTTCATGTTTGCCAATATTGAAAATGGCGCTTTATTTTCCGTTTTAAATTTTTTTAACAACCTTTATTTCCTACTAGTTTAAACTTAAAACTATTATAAATTCCAATATTGCAAGCTTTTATGGACTTAAAACTGTTATACAAGGTACTATTATTAACAATTCTGCATTACAAACTGTTATACAGTTGCCATTATGACATATATAATGACACAGTGTAATACATCTAGCTGTTTGTACACTTAAACTGTTATACACTGTGATATGATCCGTTTATTATGTATATGTTCATGTTTCCCTTATCTTCACTTTATCGCAAGTTATCACACAGTTGCAATAATAAATATTGTACACAAAAAAAAAAACCAAAAAAAAAAACAACAACAATGCAATTTTTAAAATTATGTTAACAAATATATAAAAATAAACTTAATGTCATGTTTAGTACAGTTTTTTACTATTTTTTTTTTTTTTTGTTTTGGCTTTTATTTCTTGTCTACAAGACGTATGAAGACGTAAATTTATTTATACGCTGCCCTAAGCAGCAACATTTTATTTCACACTTTCTTTCTGCGCTTTCCACAAATGACATCTACAAGTTTCACGCACACAATAACCACACTTGTACACACACATATACATATACACATCGCACTTACTTGGATTCTCCAGACGGTAATGATTTTCCGGCTCCGGATGCCGTGTATAGACGATTTGTTGTGATATATGCTCGGTCATTATTTCATATAAAACATTATATGTTGGCAGCGACAATGATTCTTCATACAACAGCAAACGCTCCGCCAGCAATGTGTACAAATTGTGCGGCGACATAACGTCGTATTTTCTTCTATTTAAAGTATTAAAGAAAGAACTCATAAAATAAAAATTAATGTTGCAATACAATAGTTAGAGTTTTAAGCCAATTCAAGTGAAAAAGAAAAAAACAAAACAAAACAAAACAAAGAGATAAAAAAATTATGTTAGTTTTTGGTTTTTTCTTATTATTTTTGTTTGTTTGTTAGTTTGAAGCAAGTAAAGGATGCAGGTGCTGCGCTTACTTGTGAGTGCTGCGTGACAAGAAGAATCCCAGCAGTTTTAAGGCCTGCAGACGGATGAGTTGACTCTCAGCAGCCAAAAGCTTAAAAATACTTCTAACACCATGTTTAACATCGAAAGCAGGTACCATTGAGCTCGGATGCTCGGACATAAGCGAAATTAACATTTGTAGAACATCATGCAGATTTTCATCCTGTTTGAATTGAAATGAATGAATTGTAATGAAATTTATTCATCTTGGTTTTGGTGGTAATGCCGCCTACCTCATGCATGGTCGTCAAATAGTTCAAAATGCTTTGCAATTCATCCTCCTTGACGCCATTGCCAATCATAATCAGCTGTTTCAGAAACAGCAGAATATAAGCGCGTATCGCTAGGATATCCTTTTGTGCTGGACGCGGCCCATCTGTTGTGAGAGAAAAATTAAAATTTTTCATATCGATTCAGTAATATTCGGTACTTACCCAAACCCTTTGGTATGATGCCGCTCTTAGCGCGTGGATTCACAACCCAGTAATAATATTTAAGAGTATGCACCGTTTGCAGCACGGTGCTGACACGTCGCACATTGCTGTACAGATGCGTATCGGCCAGAAATTCTGTGGCCAAATAAGAGTAGAGACGCGCCTGAACATTGGCTGGTGTATAGATCCAAAGTGCTGGATTAAAGAGCACATGATCTAGCAGCTGCCAGGTGAGAAACGAGAAACAGAACAACTGCTAAAAATTAGTCAAGTAACAATAAGCTGCCCTCATACAAGTTGATATAGTTAAAAAATTAACGTGAAACAGTTTGAAAGAAATAATAAAAATTTATTAAGTCAATATATTGTTTTTTTTTTTGTTTGTTTTTTTTATACATACGTACATGTTTAATGAATGGTTACACAATCAATCAATCAATCAATAACTTGGCATGGTTTTGACAACCACTCGCAAACATATGAACAAAACGTGGCATGCAGCAAAAACAGCAATCAAAATCAGGTTTATATATATATATACAAATATTTATATATATAAAAAGAAATAAGAATATGAAAAAAAGAAAGTTCAAGCAAAAAACATGGTTTAGAACAAAGTTACGAGTATATGTTTCAATAGGTATGTAAGTAGCGCAAGAGAAACTTAAAACTGAAAGTAAAATTATGTTTTTAATATTTTAACTAAAACATAAATACGCTATTACTAGAGTTCTAGAAATAAATTGCAACTATTTCTTTTGGATTTCAGATATCGCTATGCTACTATTTCGAAAAAATGTATAGCAAAGTTAAATAAAATTTTCGAAAGAGTATCAATAATGCTAATGTTAATAGCTAATTTCATGGAAATCATCCTATTATAATTAATTAAAAGTAACTTCTTAAGTACATCATATATAAAATATAAATGCGAACAATACACAAATATTTCTAAATACAAATACGCTATAACTAGACCTAGAACTAGATATTGCTATTATTTCTTTTGGATTTCAAACGTTGTTCACTATTGTTTCGAAAAAAAGGTATAGAAAAGCAAAATAAAATTTTTGATAGAGTATCCTAAGTGCTTTTGTATGAGTTAATCTCATCGATATTGTCATTTTAGACTTACAAGTTACATAACAACAGCTTCTAAGGCAAATGAAACTTAAGATATAAATGGTTAGAAAGTAAATATATTTCTAAATGCGAATACACTATAACTAGAGTTAGACACCTAGATTTATTTTATCTCTTTCAAATTGAAATTATTTGTTGCATACTCTTACAAAATAACATATAGAAAATTTAAATAAATTTTTCACAAGAGTATGCAAAATGTTTAATCAATTTTAATCATTGAATTATTATAGAATTTTTAAACTTAGAAGCCTCAATATAATAGGATTTAAAAACAGAATGAAGCAGAATCTTTCAAACAAGATAAAAGACTCAAAAAAAAATTATACAACAGTTGTCAAGTTTTACGAGCTCAAACTGATAAAAATCTAATGGTGACTTGTAGGGTTTATTCGTATTGAGGAAGATAAGAGTAAAAAAATTAAAAAAAAAAAAATTTTATAGAGACAAAAATGTTTCGGTGATATTCCCTGAAGATTCGGATTTGTTTAATTGCAGCCTAAAAGGGTCAAAGAAATTCACACATCCCGAGTAAAAACTATTTTTGAATCCTAAATTATACCAGTCGTAATTCGACAGTATTAAATAAATAACTCAATTTCACAAAATTTTATATAAGAATAAAACAAGTTTGTTACAAAATTTGTTCTATAAAATTCTAAAAAAACACAAAAAAAATGAATTTAACTATCCTCAACTTTTAGTGACCTCACTTGCGGTGTATAGGGAAATTGGGCTAAAAGTTTATCTGGCAGTAAAACAATAAATATATGAATTGTAGATTTAGAGCTAAATGCTATCGGTACTAAAAATAGTATTTGTTGTTTTTCATGAGACAAGAAATGAAACAATCATTTTATAGCTACGGAAAGTGAATTTAATTTTAAATTCGCATAAAATTTGATGTAACTCTTATTTTGTAGAGAAAACTTATATCGGCTTTAGGACAATAAAATATGTATGAATAATATAAGAATGAGCAAGAGTATGAGTATGAGTATGAGTATGAGTATGATTATGAGTATGAGTATGAGTATGAGTATGAGTATGAGTACGAGTATGAGTATGAGTATGAGTACGAGTATGAGTATGAATATGAGTAAGAGTATGATTATAAGTATGGGTACTACATATGACCAATACTTATACTCATAACACTGCGCAACACGAAAAAGATGCCCCAATGGCTTATCAACCGCGAAATAAAAGAGGGTCATTGTAATAGCATAACCCTCGAAGGGTTTTGCTTTAAAACTTTACTTCAAAAGTCTTTCGATGTCTTTTTGGTTCTGGTTTAGATAGGTTATCATCACAAGCGTTATTGTCGCGATTTAAGTCAGCGTCTTAATTCACTTGCATTGTAAATATTCCTTACATTTTCCTTCATTTTGCATATTACCATTCTCGCTCCATAAAATTTCTGTGAGAACTGCGCCTGTTGTTTTTTTTTTCCTCGATGTCCTCGAGTTACATAAAAATGAAGCAGTTTCATAAGAATTGGTATTTTGGCAACGATTTTGCAAGACAACTCATATGAGTATTTCCTTTTTCAAATAGGACTGAAACTTGATCGTAGTGCTCTCCTTGCTTGTTCGACTCTGTAGCTAGCTGTCGACCAAAGTAATCAAGATAAAGTGTATTTTGAGGAACATGTTGACTTTGATTTTTGAAAACGTATCAAATATTTGTTTTACAGAGCATGGCTAAACTTTTAATTACTTTTTGTATGTCACGCCAAGCAGTGATTTGTACCCGAACCTGGACTCTTGATTAAAATAAACGTGTTTTGACTTTTGTAGAGTTACAAACGTAAAAAAAAATTGTTATATTATAGACCTTTTGTTATAAGAGCAAAACACTAAGAATCAATACATCGATAAAAGGTTCAAAAATTCTGACTTTAGTTAGTGCTATAAAACATAAACGTGTGCTAATATTGAAAAATCCCTAGGGGGTATTTTAGTATGTTCACCTTCTTTCATTTGGTGTAATCATATGAGAATGAGCATGAGTATGAGTATGAGTATGAGTATGAGTATGAGTATGAGTATGAGTAGGTGTATGAGTATGAGTATGAGTATGAATATGAATATGAGTATGAGTATGAGTATGAGTATGAGTATGAATATAATATCATAATAAAAACTTTATCAGAACTCTAAGATTAAAAGTAGCTAGTTAGTTTCTTTTATATCTCATACTGAAAATAAGGTTGTGGTACCCTTTAAGATTTTTCGAATATCATAAAAAGAATTGTTCATATAAAAATCGCTATAACATAAGTTACTAAATTCTTAACAGGTCGATAGGCCAGTAAAATTTAAAAGATTACACACAGGTTAAAAATAGTTACTTTTTAAGAAAAAAAAACAGGGATAGAAAATAACGGTTATTTTTAGTTTTTACATCAAAAGATCATATATAAAAAGATGTTTTAAAATAATTTTAAATGTAGCAAAATGAAGCTAGTGAGTCAGAGATACCGTTTTTGACATGATTTATTTTTTCATGATTTTTTAAGATAGAAACATCTTCATTTAATTATTTGTGATCGATTATTTTTTCGATCATATATAGAAATTATATTTGATCTTTATTTTTTCGATCTGAAATAAAAATTATTTTTTTATCGTTATTTTTTCAATCAGAAATATAAATTACATTTGATCGTCATTTTTTCGATCAGAAATAAAAATAATTTTGTGATCGTTTTTTTTTTTTTTGATCAGAAATAAAAGTTATTTTTTGATCGATATTTTTTCAAGCAGAAATAAAAATCATTTTTGATCGTTATTTTTTGGATCAGAAATAAAAATCATTTCTTCATCGATATTTTTTTTCAGGCAGAAATTAAAGATATTTTTTAATGGAATTGTTTCCAATCAGCAATAAAAATTATTACTGATCGGTATTTTTCGATCAGAAATAGAAATGAATCAAGGATCTATATTTTTATAATCAGAAATAAAAATTATGTCTTAATTGAAATAATACCGATTGAAATTTCAATCAAATCAATATTTACAAATAAAACTGTTTTGAGTTCAAATAAAGAAGTTATTGCTTCGAACCCACATTACAAGTTTGACAAGGATTTGAACAACGATTTTGACGAAAATAAGGACACGATCTTAGACATAGATTTGGAAAAGGATTTGTATTAGAACTTGGACAAGGATTAGATAAGACAAAGGTTTGGTGAAAGATTAGGACAAGGATTACAATAAGGACCAAGACAAGAATTTGAATAAGAACTTAGATAAGAAAATATTAGTAAGATAAGTAGACAAACTTGCATGAAATGATTGTAAAAAATAGTAGAAGAAAATATTGATGGAAAATAGTAGTAGAACACTAACGAAAATATTAGTAGAAAATAGCAGTAGAAAATAGGAGTACAAAATATAAGTAGTGTCCCATCTTGTTTCGTTTTCAAGATATGGCGTTTTTTCTAATTTTTAAGGTTATCATATCGACCAACCCCTCTACCTGTGTGTCACGAGTTCGATGCCACCCACCCATCTTTAGAAAAGCCAAAACCACTTTTATTTTTTCATATCTTCCTTTGCTTTCGAGCTATAGCGCTTTTTTAAGTTTTCATTTTATTTTAATTTATATATGTTAATATACATGTTACTTTTTGATCGATTTAATATAGATCAAAAAATTATTTTTTTAATCTGATCGAAAAAATATCGATCAATGATTGATTTTTATTTCTGGTCTAAAAAATATCGGTCAAAAGTAACTTTTATTTCTGATCGGAAAAACATTGATCAATGATTCATTTTTATTTCTGATCGAAAAAATAACGATCACAAAATTATTTTTATTTCTGATAGAAAAAAAAAATAAAGATCAAAAATAACTTTTTTTTCTGATCGAAAAAATAATAGTCACAAAATGATTTTTATTTCTGATCAAACAAAAAATCACGATAAAAAATTAAATTTTATTTCTGATCGTAAAAAATAACGATCACAAAATGATTTTTATTTTTGATCGAAAAAATAACGACCACAAAATGATTTTTATTTCCAATCGAAAAAATAACAATCAAAAAATAACTTTTTTTCTGATTGAAAAAAAAAACGATCAAAAAATAATTTTTATTTCTGATCGAAAAAATAACGATCAAAAAAATAATTGTTATAAAATGATTGATTGATAGCGATAATCGTTATTTGCGGTCCCTGAAAAAAAACAAAATATCAGAACTTAGTTTCAAAACTTCAGTAGAATTAATTAGCTCAATTTTGAATTAGAATCAATTATTTTGAGTTATGCTGTTATTCCTTATTACCACAGATTTGTTGTAATTTGATCGATGAAAAACTTTTGAATTAATTTTTTCAGACAACTTTATGGGACTCTTTTATTGAATAATGATCAATACTCTAACAATTATAAAAAGGAACGGAAGAAAATAATCAACGGAGTAGCAGTGGAGGTTAAATAAAAATTGCTCCTACACAGAAAATAAAAGAATTGATTTATTACCTAAACTAGTTTAGCTAATGTGAAAGTTTCTATTTCACCTAATCTTTTCAACAACTTTTCTACTTACATAGTTAATTTAACAATCATGCATTAGGTAATTCACCTAATTAAAATTAGTTAATTCAACTAAAATTTTGTTTATTAAATCATCTAATTCTTCTAGTTATTTTACCTAATGCAAGTTGTCGATTTGTTCGTACACTAGGGAAATAACGCATATTAGCATTATCCACGCCTCAGTATAAATTTTATATAAATATTTACGTGGATAAATCAAATGCTTTCCTTACAACTTGTTTTTTCCCCGTATTTGAATTTTATAGGAGCACAGCGCTCTCCTATAAAAAACATAAATAAAAACAAAGTGAGAAAATTTTACAAAAAGTAAAGTCTAACGCGAGAATTGAACTCGGGCCGCTTGCGTTATAGTCAGACGCTTTACCGCTGTGCTGTTACGCCGTTTGATAACTTGTGTACAAAATGTATATAAAAAGATGAGGTCCACAACTCTGAAATTATGGGCATGTACAGCAATTTGATTAATTGGTATGTAGCGTAAATTCCTCAATTGGAAACTTAGCTCAATAGATAAGGCGTTGGTTGTTGAAATCTAGAGATCACAGGTTCGAATCTCAGCGGTGGCAAAGAAATTTTTCAGTCATTTATACAATGTATATATATATCTCTCTCATTCTATCTACTATAAAACAAATCTTTCTTCTCTATGATGTGACGAAATGAAGTAAAGTCACATAAGGAAAAAGTTTCACTTCAAAATAGAAATTGCAAAACAAAAAACATATTTTTTGCATATTTTTTGCACGGCATTCCCACTCTTAAGTGGGAATGCTATCTAAATAATTAGATGATTTTTCTACACTTGTAGGTGGCTTGCCTAATCTGAAGTGGTCATAGTTTAAAAAAAATTAGCTAATTCTTCTAATAAATTATGTGTCTTATCTATTTTATGGTTGAAGGTACACCTAAATATTTAGGTTTTTTTAGCTACTCTCGCAGTTAAACTACCCAATATAATTGCATATAATTAACATTTAGAAATTGGTAGCGCACCTAATCAAATTCGTTGACTGAAAATCACCGGATTACTTTAGCTGAATTGACTACATTTTTAGGTAAAAGTTCTAATCTTTTTTTTCTGTGTAGTTAAATAAAAATAAAAAAATTGCTCGAATCATTATATTCGCGGCAATTAAAATGTAGCTGTGAAGCATGACGGCTAAAAGCATACAGTACATTTTCTTAATACTTGTTAAAAACTCGGCAAAACAAAAAAAAAAACATAAAAAAATAAAGAAATACACAGAGAAAAAACAATAACTGTCATGATGCTGACAACTTTTCATAATTGGTAGGCTGTTAATGCGAGTATGTGTACTCTATGTATGGTATATGCAGTTGAATGATTGCACAAGTGTGTGTGTAGATATGTATGTATATTATATGTAGCAAAAGAACAACAAATTGCGTTGTCACTCATTAACAGGCATAACGTTGAAAAAAGCAAAAACAACAACAACAGAATATATTGCAAAAACTTTTGCAATTAAAAATGAGTTAAGCTTCATTCAAGAGACGAACATGGCTCAGTAGCGTTGAATAAAAGACTCGCAGTTATTAACATTTTTACAGCAGCAAAAACGAAAATAAACAAAACTTCACCTTGTTTGCAGAATATTTCAGGACTTTAAAAAATTCAACGAATTTAAAATAAAAAAAAAATTTCAAAAAACATCACAAAATAAATAAAAAATTCTGGTTTGCCGAAAATTCTGCATAAATCCTTTTTAATGATCATACGAATGGCTTCTCAGAATAAAGGATTATTATTATTTTTTTTTTTGTTGTTGTTTTTTTTTTTTTTTGTTGTGGCAATAAAGAATATTAACAAAAACACAACAAAAAGGCAAGTTATATAAAAAGGCTCAAGTGGTTTTAGTGTGTGTGTGCGTGTCAGTGAGTGGCACAATTCAGTTGTAAACATATAAAATAAAAATAAATACCACAAAATTTCAATGACACAGAAATAAGCAACAACAACAACTACAACAATTTATGTATGCATTATATAACAGAGCAACATTTCGCCATAATATTTAATTATTCAATTTTATAAAAAGTAAAGCAGAAAATTTTGAAAAAAGATTAAAAGAATTTCACACTGAAACAAAAATACACACACAAACACAGCAGAAGAACTTTATTAAGTAAGAATCTTTAAACTTTTAAACTCTAACTTTTGCTCAAACAAATATTTCACCTGATAAAACTTTATTTTGCATAGTTTTTGGTTTTTCACACACAATGCAATGTATAGCAACACACATTCACACACACAGCAAGTGCGAGTTATGGTGTCATAGTTTTTTTTTTTACATAGTAGTAGTAGTAGAATCGATAGTTGTGCAAGAACCATTATTATTTTTTTTTTTTTTTTGTAGGAAGGAAGATGGGAAAATAGAATTTTATTTGTGTTAATTTTCAAAATTTTACCAAATAGTAAGAATTTAAAAACGAAAAAGGGGCTTAATATATTTTCGGAATGCAAGCAAAATTAAAAACATTTTTTTTTTATGAAGATGTTGACAAGAAAAAGCAATGAGCTATAGCAAGCATTGATATATAATAGCTAAGATCTATACTAAAAAAGATAAATGTCTAAAATTTAAAAGAATAAAATAAAAGAAGAATATGAGAAAAAAAATTAATTGCGCGGCAAACGAACGAGATTAATTTAATAATCGGAAATGAGTATGAGTCAAAAATTCAGCATGATAAAAAGTAAGAGTACGAATATGAATATTGGTATGAGAGCGAGCATGAATATGAGTATAAACATGAGTATAAGTATGAGTATGAGTATGAGTATAAGTATGAGTATGAGTATGAGTATGAGTATGACAGTGAGCATAAGTATATGAATAAGAGTACATGAGTATAAGTAATACTATGATTAAAATTGTAAGTGTTAGAAAGAGAATGAAAATGAGTATGAGTATGAAGAGGAGTATGAGTATTAGTATGAGAATTTTTTTTATTTTTTATTTTATTCGTGAAGGGGGAACCTTCAAAAGGTTTATCAACTAATCGAAAATGAGTACAAATAATGTATGTTCAGACTTTAAAAAAGTCAGCATGATAAAAAGTAAGTCAACGAATATGAATATTGGTATGAGTAGGAGCATAAATATGAGTATGAGCATGAGTATGAATATGAGTATAAGTATGAGTGTGAGTATGAGAGTGAGTATAAGTATATGAATAAGTGTACATGAGCATGAGTTAGACTATGATTAAAATTGTGAGTGTGAGAAAGAGAATGAAAATGAGTATGAGTATGAAGAGGAGTATGAGTATGAAGAGAAGTATGAGTATTAGTACGAGAATGTATTTTTTTTTATTTTTTATTTTATTCGCGATGGGGGAACCTTCAAAAGGCGCCACCGTGCAGGTGGGAGTGTGCTATTCTTGTGCACTAAACCTGAACCTCCGCATTGAAACGTCATCCACAGTTACACCCCGTGGAACCGCCGTAAAGCAACACTTCACGGGGCATGGGAATAGCACTTAGCTGAAATCTGTTCGACAAGTGTTCGTCTTCTGTCTGGGAAGTCCTTATGAAATAGCCTACAACATCTGTATCATCTATTTTGTGAGCACTTTACTCTTCGGAGTTCATCGATAATGACTCTTGCTAGGGCGTTGACCACTGACCAGTTCGCTTCGTTTACCAACATAAGGGTAATTAAGTTTTGCCGCAAAGCATAACTTCACGGGGCATGGGAATAGCACTAAGCTGAAAACTGTATGGCTAGTAACCGACATTTAAGGGTTATATAGTCATGAAGTACTCTACTCAGCCTCCTGTATTTTGCGAGCGCTCAACTCTTCGCAGTTCTTCTGTTATGGTTTTGGTTTTTTGGTTTTGGCGAGAGTACTGACCAGTTCGCTTCGCTTATCAGGATTAGGGACACCAAGTTTTGTAGTGTCAAAGTTTCCCCCAGACTGTTCGAAGCCTCAAGGCAGGCATTATTGAACTTGGGGCACTCAAATAAAGCATGGTTTGCATCTTCAATTGTATTTTAAGAGCATTGTGAGCAATATGTATTTACCGCGTGCTTAAATTTGAACAAGTATGCTCTGAAGCACCCATGGCCGCTCAAAATCTGTGTCAGATAGAAGTTCACTGAGCCGTGACTACTTTTGCAACAATCGGCTATGTTCGGGATGAGCTGGTATGTCCAGCGACCCTTTAGAGATCTATTCCAGCGGTCTTGCCACTTCGTCATGATTCTTTCTCTAGCAACTTTCTTGCAAATTGATGCATTGTTATTGGCCGTCAGAAGCGTCTCATCCCCGAAAAGGTCGATGGGTATCCAGCTTGCTGTATTTTCGGAAACTGTTCTAAAGGCACAACATACCCTGAGTGCGCCGAATATGTAAACAGATTCCATGCCTCGCCGGTAAAACTTCGTCTTCATTGCTGAGGCCCATACCGTTGACCCATACATCACGATGGATTGTACTTCATTAAGGAGTAGTTTCCTGCGCGCTTGTTTGGGGCCTCTCGTATTAGGCATTATCCTCGATAGGGCTATGGATGCGTCGAATGCTTTTTTGTGGGCATACTGAAGATGCTGTTTAAATGGTAATCGCGAGTCAATCATTACACCAAGGTATTTAATAAATGGCTTTGATTGCACCACCGTCCCGTTAACATTGATGCTTGCAACTTCTATCTTTTTGCGGCTGCTTATGAGCACCGCCTCCGTTTTATGCTCATAAAACCAGCTATCGATGGTGCCAATTGCAACACTACTGAGCACTTCGAAAACGATTGTGGATTATTTTTCAAAAAACTTTACACTTTAATTAAAGATACTAATTATTAAAACTTCGTAAAGAAAATACCCCTATATCCTTTTCTAGCACTAATGTGATATTCTAAAATTTATTTGATAAAAATCGGACCAGTACTTTTGCAATTTAGCGGCAACATAAAATGTTTACTTTAATTTTATATAATAGTATAGATATAGATGAGTATGATTATGAGCTTGATAACGAGTACCTATAAATATGAGTATGAGCATGAGTATGAGTATGAGTATGAGTATGAGTATGAGTATGAGTATGAGTATGAGTATGAGTATGAGTATGAGTATGAGTATGAGTATGAGTATGAGTATGAGTATGAGTATGAGTATGGGTATAATTATGAGTATGAATATGAGTATGAGTTTGAGCATGCGAATGACAATGAGTATGAGCCAGAATTTCATCATTTTCTTATTCCCAGTTATGTTACTTTTGTACTAGTTGCTCTTGACATTGTTCTGAGACTAATATACATACTTCTAAATAAAATGAGTAGTTTGACTTTGTGAACATTGTGCTGCCTCTTACGTTAAAGAAATAAGTTTGATGATGAAAAAACCAAAAAGCAATCATATTAGGATTTTATTGAATCCAACACATTCCAATCCAGCAAATTATTAACCCTTCTCAAAAGAAAAATGTTCGCTTTGAAAATCTAACTCTAATAGCACAAAGCTAAAACCAAATTTTAGTTGCGCTACCATCTTGACGTTCAACCCAGATTTATGTGATAACCCTAACGTTATTGTGGTACTACAAAGTCGGATTCGTATTGAGTGCTTCGAATAATTTTAAAGAAATTGTGGTTAAGGTTTTGCTATGAGTGAGTTAAGTTTTCGTTTAAGATGTGTTAGAATTTCCGCTGTCCAAGTCTTTAAGAAACTTCAATTGTAATATGGGTTGGTTGACATTTAAAAAATGTTCTTTATTTTTAAATTTTAACACAACAAAAATTAAAAAGCACAGAGCAATAACCTATTGAAATATGGAAGCATGAGTCAACTTAAAGCGTTTCGATAATAACTGCCATACATATTTCCTCATTTTTAAAGCAATGGGCTCGTATTTTCTGAGATGAAATTGAAAAATCATAAAAAATTTGTAGCTATGAATTCTAAGAAAGTCTCATAGAGAGTAATTTATAGATGATAATTATTTATACTAAAGTTTTATAGAGATATTATAAAGCCATCTATAGTTTTTTTAGTTTGATGTTAAAATATAACTAAAATAACTAAAAAACAAACTCAAAACATTTAAAAAAGTCCCTATACCTATTTACACACTGTTTCTCTAAGTGTGATATTTTGATATATATGAACATCTATAAACTGCAAAGACATAACCTAAAAGCAAGACACAAATATTTCAAAACTATTTACGTTTTTATACTCAAATCGCAAGCCTTTGTTTAACTGCATACAATTAGTTAAAGATAAGATAAGAAAAAAGTTTAAAAGTATGGGAAAATATTACTTAATATATAAATATAAATAAATAATATCCTATCAAATGCATTTTTAAAGCATGCCTTGGACAAAAGTTTTTTTTTATAATAAGTTATTTATAATAAATACAACAATTTATATTTATCAGCAACATGCTTGTACTGGTACAATGCAAAATTATTTATTAATTACATATTTTATTTATCAAATATTTAAGAAAATAAATACACTAAGATTAAAAACTAAAATAATAGAGCTTTAAGTCCAGCAAACATTGAAAGAACAGTGAATTGTCTGAGCCTTTTTTATTCGCTCAAATAACTTCAGAGCTTTTTTAATGTGGACAGATTTTTTTAAAAATTTTTTTATAAATATAAAAAATAAATAAAAACAAAATTTACATTTAATAAATAAAGCTCAACTTAAATAATTTAAGTTTCAATGAAACTTACTTGCTTTAGCAGCAACTCGCTATTTGTTGTCAAGCATGTAACAAAATATTTGGTTAAATTAAGAAATGAGCCAAGAACCTCCAACGTCAGATGCTCTCTGGACGATCGTTGTAGCATGAATGATATAACTAGGAAGCCACGATTCTGTATCATATGTTGCTGCACCGTCAGCGATGATTCCACTAATTCACAGATGAAACCCAAAAGTTTTGAGCTGTCAAGGAAAAAACAAAAGCATGAAAAAATACAAAAAAAAAAAAAAAAAATATTTTAGAAACATAAATCTTAGCACAGCAGCATGAGGTAGTAAATTTATAACGAAAGCTCAAAAGAAAAACAAATATGAAGAAAAATTGTGAGAAGACTAAGAAAAAAAAAACAAAAAATAAATAAACTAAGTTGGGCGCATGTTGTATGAGTTGAATTGGATAGAAAAAGTTTAAAAGCTGCAGGACGCTTAGGTGAGCAGCTGTATTTGTAGAATTTCTTTTACAAATACACTCACATTTATAAGGGAAAAATTTTCATTTTACAAATATCATCGCAAACTATGCAACTGTGTCACGTATGACGTATGAGCAAGATTGAGTTTATTTAAGTATTTAAGTGCGATTGTGACAAAGAGAGCGATGGGATAGAACTCAGATAAAATTTACACAAAAAATTAAAAAAGTCAAGTTACAAAAAAAGTCATTTAAAAAAGTATTAATTTAGTTATTGCAGAAATAGTTTTCATTACAACCCTCTGGGTAAAATTAGAAGGCTTACATGTGGAAGTGATTTCGAAACATTCCCCATCGTATTTTTGGAAACTTATGGGAAGTTTTAAAGTGATATTGTTTCCAAACCGCTTCTTAAGGAATGCATGTGGTAACTTTTGCTTGTTTTGGAGCATTTCAATTTAAATTTATTTCCAATAATAAAATTTCGAATAATAAGGCAGCCTGAGTAGTCGAGTAGGTCGCGTGCTTGACTGCCACCACAGAGGTCTCGGGTTCAAATCCCGGCCAGGCTAACCATTTTTAGTTGCTAAATATTATTTGATGTTGTTTCACATGTTTTTTTTAAGACAGCGAAGAGGAATGTTTCTTTCCAATGACATAGTGTGTATAAAAAAAAATAGAGTGTCTAACGAAAGGGAATGCTTACTGCTTATATCGGGATATGTTTCCATTTCCCAGAGGGAGTTATAAAAAAAAATTTAAAAACACAGGAAAATTATTTTAATTTTAATGAAAGGGAATGCTTCCTACATTCTATCGAATGTTTCCTGCTTACATCCGGGAATTTTTCCATTTCCCAGATCGAATTTTTAAAAAAATTTAAAAAATAAGGGAAAATTATTTTAACTGAAAAAAATAAAATAATGCTGTATTCATTAAAAGATTTCTAAAGCGCCTTAAAACGTTTAATACTTAAAAAGCTTTTTAAGTTCAAAATGTCTTCAAATTTGTTTATTCATAAGCATGTATATTTTTTATTTTTATTTCTTATATACTCACCACAAAGTTGGATCACGTTTGCTATCGCTGATGCCCTCGTGTGGCATGTCCAGTTGTGAGAATAACGGAAATAAAACTTGAATCCCTCCAACTGAGTTCAGGGTGGAGTGTATAGAGTGCGTAACAACAGCCTTGACTTCCTATAGGATTAAATAAAAAAATGAATATTAAAATAAAGAATTAAATTTAAAGTTTCTAAACTGGAAAAAAATGTTTTAAAATTGACGACAATTGTTATTATTTTGACGAATTTTGTGTTATAAAAAATAGCTTGCAACAAATTTCGTCAAACATATGAAAAACATATGAAAAACAGGCAAATTATGAACACACTTCATTTTCATCAAAACATTGTGTTCAATTTTAAGCTAATGTTTTTTGTTTTTCAGTGTATGACAATTACTTCAATAAGATAAAATTCGAAAATGTCTGAAATAACGAATTTTTCATTACTTTTTAAGTTTTCATTTTATAAGCTTTGTTATATAATGTATTATCTAAGCTCTGGTTTTAAAACGTGTATCTCAAACTTTTTTGAAATTGGGAAGCTCTAAACTATGAAATTAATCTAACTTTAATCCCGATAATTTTAGCTTAAATCTAACTCTTTTAACTTAAATCTGATAAATTTCGTTCGATAAAGTCGACTGATTTCACTGATCTGGAGTGATCAGCTAGTTAAGGGGGCATATAGGTTACAAGTTTAAAAAAAACTTTTTTTCGGGATTTTCTTTTCATAAAAAAAAGATATCGTTTCAAATTTTGCACATATATTCCCTTCCACTTGATTAGACGCACTTGCTTTCATAAGAAATAATGCTCTTCTCTCAATCTTGGTTAAAAAAATAACAACAACAACTACTTGGAATAAATTCTCATTGAGTGTACTTACCAACAACAATATAAAATCTCCATTCTCTTTAACATAACAGTGCCTACTAACAAGTTTTTAAACAGATATCAAAAACATTGCAATTCAAACTCGTTCATTAGATTAGAACAGTATAAAAAGAAACGAAAAAGGATTTAAAACCCATTTGTTTTTGGTATTTTCTTTTTTATATATTTATTTTACAATATTTAATAGTGAGTATTGCCTCCATTTTTTAAAATCACTTCAAAAATACGGTTTTCATGGACTCGTACAAAGACTTTAAAGAAACAAGGGATATGTCTGCCCACTCTGTCCTAATTGTAGCTATTAATGACTGCTTGTCATTATATTGTTTTCCACCTTCATATACTTTTCTTGAAAGCCAGCCCCAAACGTTCTCAATAATATTTATATCTGGCCAATACGGCGGCCAACCTAATAATACGACATTTTGGCTTGTAATGTATTCTTTTACAATTTTCGCAGTATGTATAGGTGCGTTATCCTGCTGCAGGATCCATGACAAAGGTCCAAAAATGTCAGAAAGCTTGGTAAATGCTGATTCCAGAATACATTTGTAAGAGTTAGCTGTCATTCTTATGTCTACAAACTCCAATTCAATGGCGCCATAATAAGTTATTGCTCCCCAAACCATGATGCCACACATTGGTTGAATAGTGGCCGAAATTAATTTTTTTCATGTTCGCCGATTTGGATAATTTTTTGGTATTTTGTTGTCAGATATCTGAATATTATGATTCCTTAATATTAAGCTGATGTATTCATTATTTGTTTGGACAGACATGCTCGAAGTTCATATATGTTCGCTTGTTTAAAATGGCATGCAAATTTACTGTATATTCAATCTTTTGGTACAGTCACAGTAATCTTATCATTTGACTTTGTTGTATATTTTCGTAAGTGACAATTGTCATAGATGACATTTGCATTCAAAAAAGTTGGAAAAAGTGCCATATAAAAAATTTCGTAGAGCGAAATATAAACAACATCACAATTTCTATGTTCATCAACTTCAGTGTACTGCATATTTTTAGACCTGTGGAGCCCTGTTTAACGAAAGATGTCAAGTTACAGCTTGAAGTCTCAGCTAAAACTAAAAAAAAAATTCAGCTGCTTTTACTTGCTCCTTTCCAAAAAAAAAACAGTAAGAACTATAAAGTGATAAAGTAACAAAACATGAATTTGCTATGCTTAAATTACTTATTCATGTTTGTTCTATTTGTTTTTTTCTATGGGAGGTGGGCGTAAAAGTGGGCGGATCAGGTATATATTTTTAGGAGCCCATTCTACAATTATAATATATATATTTTTTGTGAAAATTGAGTTGATGCAGTAAAAATCAAGGGAGTTATGCCACTTTTTCAATACAAGTTGTATGGGAAGTGGGCGTAAAAGTGGGCGGATATTTTTCAAATTTCACACAAATGATTCTGAGTGTTTAAAAATAATATGTGCCAAAAAACAATGCCGTAGGTCAAAATTTAATTATCTCTTTGTATGGGAGGTGGGCGTAAAAGTGGGCTGAACATTTTGATTTTTCCATTTTTTTCTTGATTCAAACAAAAAATGCCTATGTACCTGTTCATTGTCCTTCGACAACTTCTTCTATTTTTAGCCGCTCGTTCTATGAACTTCAACCAATGTGCGCCACCCTCCCTGCTATGGTGCCGGCTCAAATAAACTTCTTCTTTCCTGATATCATGGAAATAGTATTGATACCCATCCGGGCCATCTAAATTAAATTTTTTTCGTCAGTAAAAACAACAAGGCGCTAATCATTTACTCTCGTATCTTTTTGCACATCCTAACTCATAAAATCTTTCGCAAATTGGAGTCGTTGCTTTTTACGGACTGCATTTAATGGCGGCTTTTTTTTTAATTTTAAGCGTTTCAAGTTTTTTTTGCTTGTCGAATCACCCGACGAACTGTTGAAACACTGGCTTGTACATTGGCTTGGAGCATTATTTTAGGAACGGTAAGTGTAGAGTTCGATGCTATGGCAATGATTTTGCGCTTGTCTCTCGGTGTCAATACTCCAGAAGTTCTGTCTTTGTAATTTTTTCCATAGCAATCGGGATTATTCAAATAACGGTCAACTGTCCTGGAACTTCGACCAATTATTTTTGCAATGGCGCGGTTTGAAAGCCCTTCACTACGGTAGAAATTGATTTTCTCCTGTTCCAACAAAGTTAAAATTTTTTCTTTTCCCATTTTCGTGTAAATATACTCAAAAACACTTGATTAAAAAAATGTGCACATTAAAAGTTTACTTGTATCACGGAACACTGCAAATTGCGTACTGCGTCTAGTCTAAAGAACGAGTTTGAATTGCAATGTTTTTGATATCTGTTTAAAAACTTGTTAGTAGGTACTGTTATGTTAAAGAGAATGGAGATTTTATATTGTTGTTGGTAAGTACACTCAATGAGAATTTATTCCAAGTAGTTGTTGTTGTTATTATTTTAACCAAGATTGAGAGAAGAGCATTATTACTTATGAAAGCAAGTGCGTCTATTCAAGTGGAAGGGAGTGTATATTAACTAACATTTAAAGAATACTAACAAATTCTTGTCAGAATTTTTGAAGCGGTTTGTGACGTTATTTGATTTTTTTTTAACAAATGCCAAAAAATTGACGGTATGCAGGATATCACCAGTCTGGAACATCTAAGGAAAAAATAATTAAAATCAAATTAATCCTTGTTTAAGTGGCTATCGCCTGAACTAGGATAATTTTTTTCCACCGAAAAAAAAAACAAAATGGCGGCCATTTGAAAAAAAAATTCGATTTTCGACATTACTAAATCGGTCGCCATTTTGTTTCTTTGCGGCGGAAAAAAATTATCCTAGTTCAGGCGATAGCCACTTAAACAGGATTCATTTAGTTTTTTTTATTTTTTTCTCTGATGATATCAATTTGTTGGCCTTTTTTTTTAAAAAACAAATAACGTCAAAAACCGCTTCAAAAATTCTGAAAAAAATTTTTTGTATTCTTTAAATGTTAATAAATATATGTGCAAAATTTGAAAACTATATCTTTTTCCTTCTATGAAAAAACTTCCCGAAAAAACAATTTTTTTAAAAATTTGTAACCTATATGCCCTCTTAAAAATTTTTATTTTATTCTATTTATATTTATATATATTTTATAATATTTAGAACTTACAGAAAAACCAATCGCCAACCATAAGAAAACCACATAAAAACCAAATTGTATGGATTAAAATAATTTTATTTTTCTTCCAATTCTAATTTGCTTTATTCTCGCAGTAAATCGTAACCCTTGTTTAAATATTCAACTACTTAATTATGTACCAAAGAGATTTTTTCGTGAGCTAATTACCAGTGATTCGCCCGGGTTGGCTCATTAAAACTTTTGACTTTATTAACTTTGCATAACTAATGAACCAGTATTTAATTTGGGTACAACTTCAAACATTCTAATAAGCTTTTATAGCAATAGTGCGCCACTACAATCTGGCCACACTGTTGCCAGCATCAGGAGTAGAATACAATTAATTAAGTTTATGAATAAAAAATAATTTGCTACTCGCAAAGTACCTACACGCTTAAACACTAAAACTATAAAAAAAACTCACCGAGTTAATCTTGCTAATAACAAATTTCCTGACAACACAACAACAAGAACAACAACAACAACGACATTCTTATGTACACAGATTCATATAAATAGTTAATACGTACATACTTTTGTGAAGTATGATTGTTTGCATGAAGGAAAAACTACTCAGAGAAAATTGCTCAAATATTTATGCTTACTCGTAAGTTTGGGGCATGTCAGGAATTCAGTCACTCCACAAAACATTCTGTTATTATTTTTGTACTTAATGTCCTTATTGTTGCTGTTGTTGTTGTTTTTGTTTACGTTGTGGTTGCTGGTTTTGTTGTTTTTGTGTTTGGGTTTTTTTTTTTTGTTTCAACTCACCTGTAACATAAGTGCATGCGGTGTATGTACAAAATATGAAACATTTCCTAGGGGGGACGATTCCAAGCACAGCTGGCCATCCGTTGCCACAGGATTGTACATGAAGACCATGGCATTCGAAAGCTTGCCGTCATAGAGAACCTGTACAAGAATTGAAGTAAAAACAAAAAAAGAAAAAAATATGAAATAAAAGCATAAAAAGACGAGGAAGAGAGAAAGAGAGCGTGAAAGAGTGAAATAAAGAATTAGTACATTTTATAAGAGTTCATGGAAAAAAAAGACATGTACTAGATAGTAAAATCAATGTCGTCGTCATTGGGGACAACATTAGGGTTGCCACACCACTAGAATGTTTGCTAAGATGAAAAATTGCAATGTTCTTCATTCACGAAGACAGGGACTTCGAGGACGACAACTAGTAAATCTCAACGAACTCAGGTGTATAAAAGAAACGCCCGCGCACATACATAAACTATAGGTTATTAAAAAAAAATATATATACATGTGCAAGCACACACACAAACAAAAACACACACATACATGCTGGCAAGTAACGAATATTTATGACAGCCCAACGTGATGTTCATAATATTACCTATTTTCTTTTTTTTTTTGCTACTTAATGCGTATTATTTCTATGGCTAAATGTTGCTGCATATTTTTTTTTTGTTTTTTTTTTTTTTATTACTTTTGCTGCTGCACGTGAACGGAAAGCTTTAATTTTGAAATTTTTTATGCGGGTTAAATTGTTGTATGTGCGGTCATGGGTTAAATTGTGATGAGGGAAAAAGAAAATATGACTTTAACATATTAATTTGTTGAATGTTGTTACTGGAAGAGGAGCAACATTTTTAGACATGACTGTTGCAAGTAAAGGTAGGAAAGAATTTTTCCTAGAGAATTTTAATACCTAGGAGCAGATGATATCTCTGTTGTGGGGCAAGGAATTTTAAGTTGTTTCAACGAAAGGTGAAAGCATGAGTAAAGCTTTGGAATACAAGTAAGATTATTAGTAACAGTGAAAATATGAATGAGTTGGAAACTGATGAGCATGAGAATGAATATGGTTATTAGTAAGAGTATAAGTATAAGTATGAGAATGAGTATGCGTATGAGTATGAGTATGAGTATGAGTATGAGTATGAGTATGAGTATGAGTATGAGTATGAGTATGAGTATGAGTATGAGTATGAGTATGAGTATGAGTATGGGTATGACTATGAGTATTAGTATGAGTATGAGTATGAGTTTGAGTATGAGTATGAGTATGAGTGTGAGTAAGAGTATGAGTATGAGTATGGGTATGAGCATGAGTATGAGTATGAGTGTGAGTATGAGTATGAGTATAAGTTTGACTATGAAAATTAGTTTTATTATAAATTTGAGATTGATTTGAGTATGTGTTTGTGTATGAGACTGACCAGGACTTGCATGACTTAACTTAATGAAGTACGAGTTTAAGTATGAGTAGTATTACTATTAGAATGAGTAAGAGTACGAGTATAAGTACAATAATGAATAAGAATGTGATTAGAGGTGTCCGTGGCGTAGTTGGATAAAGTGCGTGGCTTCTATGTCAACGAACCTGGATACCCGGGTTCGAAACCCAGCAGCGACAGAAAATTATTTCAATTAAAAAGATTTTTCTGTACGGCCGCCACCTCTCTGCAGACAATGGCAAACCTCAGAGAGTAATCAAAATGCCATGTAAAGCTTCTTGAGAACAAGAACATTCCGCTCATCGCCGTTCGGAGTCGGCGTTAAACCTGTAGGGCCGGTTTTCGGTCAATTGTGAACAACCTTTAATATCACGTACAACACAATTTGATCACAAGAAGTTCGGTCAAAGTCCTTTCAAGGGCTGAAATGGCCAGTTATTTAGTTTTTTTTTAAGAATATAAGTAAGAGTTTGAGTAATAGTACGTTCACATTGAGCACGTAATTATGTTAAATCGAGTTAATGAAGTTAAATCGGAAAACAAGTTCTCAAATAAACTTTTGATGAAGTTAAATGAAGTTAAATGCGTACAATTGTTGTTGGAAATTTAACATGTTAAATGATTTAATACGTTTCGAACCTCTTTAAATAACTGGTGTGTATTCTTGCTAACGTCAGAAAAGCTTTTTTTGCTTTTGATGTGATTATTATAAGTGTGGGCAGGGAAAGATCCTAGCCAAGAGCATTAATGTTCGTATTGGAAAAATTCATCACTGAAAGTGCAGTAAGGATTTCTTGTGCCACATTAAGGCAAACGAACATCTGCCTAACCTCAAGAGTAAACACGCTCAAACAAGAAAGGCACACTTCGTGAAGAAATTTGAAGAACCAAATTGCTCTTATATTCTTTTTTGATTAAATATATAATTTTCTTTAATAAAAGGTGTTTGCATTCATAAAATGGACATTGTACTATTATTTTTTTAAAGCAATTTCTTTTTATTTTTTCCACAATGTAAACAAAAAAAGTTGTCAAATTTCAAACTTGTTAAGGCAGTATGAACGATCATGTTAAAAAAAAGCTTTTTCACGAGTATGGCGTTAAATGAAGTCGGTTTGAACATGCTATAATAGTATGAGTGAGAGTAAGAAGTAGAGTATGAGTAAGAGTATGAGTAAGAGTATGAGTAGTAGTATGAGTATGAGTATGAGTATAAGTATGAGTATGAGTATGAGTATGAGTATGAGTATGAGTACGAGTATGAGTATTAGTATGAGTATGAGTATGAGTATGAGTATGAGTATGACTATGAGTATGAGTATGAGTATGAGTATGAGTATGAGTATGAGTATGAATATGACTATGAGTATGAGTATGAGTATGAGTATGAGTATGAATAAAAGTATGAGTAAGAGTACAGGGATTGTTAAAAGGACGAGGATGAATATTAGTATGAGTATGAATATAAATATGAGTATCGTGAGTGAGATGAAGAATATGAGTTTGAATGTAAATATGAATATTGGTATGAGTATGAATATAAATGAATAAAGAAAAATGAATATATAAGAATAAAGTATAGTAACTAGTACTCCTTGTAACTAGTGTGAATATGCATATGAGTATGAGTATTAATAAGTATATGTCCATGAGCAAAAGTATTATGATAGTACGAATAGAAGTACAATCGGAGAAAGCGTATGAGTATGAATATGAGTATGATGGAGAATGAATATGGTTAAGAGTAAGGATTATGAGCATTATACATATGATTATAATGAGAAAGACTAAGAGTACAATAGGGCGGCTCAAAGTATATTTAAAAAACTTAAGTAAAAAAACACACTCAATTTTTGAATCTTTGAAATGAAAAACTAAGAATTTCTTAAATTTGAGAAAAATTTGGCCCGGTCTCTATCCATCGGAAATGCCGATGAATTTATCTCCAAAACAACTTTTTTTTTATATTTTTTTTATCATAAATTTATAAACATGAA
Source organism: Pherbina coryleti (assembly GCA_943735915.1). NCBI lineage: Eukaryota > Metazoa > Arthropoda > Insecta > Diptera > Sciomyzidae > Pherbina > Pherbina coryleti. Next base: position 27,532,825 of record OX030951.1, read on the forward strand.
AAAATCAACCCAAAATGATCGCGGGAATCGATGGAAAATTAAGTAGAGCCATGTGATTCAGTTAAAAAAAAAATTATTTTTGATTTTCAAAAATGGGCCGATCTAAAATAAAATAATGGGTAAGAGTATGAGTAAGAAAATGAGTTTGAATTCGACTATGAATATGAGTAAGGACATGAATATGATTATGAGATTATAAGAATGGGTATCAGTAAGAGTATTAGTAAAGGTTTGAGTATGCATACGAAGACGAGTATAAGTTTGATTTTTGGTATGAGTATGAGTATGAGTATGAGTGAGAGTATGAATGTGAGTATGAGTATAAGTATGAGCATGAGTGTGAATATGAGTATGAGTACGAGTATAAGTTTGAGTATGAATATTAGTATGAGTATGAGTATGAGAATGAGCATGAGTATGAGTATGAGTATGAATATGAATACGAGTATGAGTATGAGTATGAGTATGAGTATGAGTATGAATATGAGTATGAGTATGAGTATGAGAATGAGTATTAGTACATTATGAGTGGCAGTTTGAGTACAATTGCGAGTATTTTTCATATTTTTATAATTTAAATGACATACATTGAATAATCAATTTTTATAATTTATCAATAAGTTTTATAAAAAGCAATGAGGCTTGTTTTGAAAACTTCTTAATTATAAAAGACGTAGATGTAATTATAGCATCATTAAACAAAATAATTTAAAATGAGGAGGAAATACATTATTTTTTTTTTAGTTTGTTTTTTATTTGTGCTACATAAACGAGGATATATAAAAATTGTTTTTAAACCCCAGCACAATAGACGTTAAGCTTCTTTTGCACGTCGACAAAAATGTACAATCAGCTTATGTGCACGTCCGGGAACATAACGGGAAAAAAACTAATAACAATTTTTTGGTTTACTTCCGTACCAGCAGGACGTCTTTGAAGCAGCAACGGAATGAATATTAAAAAAAAACAAATTTAAAAAGCAAAATATGTGCTTTGAAAATGCGTTTCTGAATCGAAAAACATTTCGAGCTATGTTTGAGTGCAAAAGTATATCGCTAGTGTAGCCGTATGTATGTGTGTGTGTGTGTGTGTGTGGTGAAAGCATGTGCGTAGCTTGCTGAGTGCAGGATATTAGATGAGGCACGGCAGGATGTGAGGCAGGAAGTTGGCGTTAAACAGAAAAGTTTTAAAACAACGTGAAAATAACTCAACTCTATAAAATCGAATAACAAACAAAAGAAATCAATCGAATTGGAAAATATAGGATTAAAAAAAAAATAAATCCAAATAAATCAAAGCAAAAAAAGAAATAAATAAAAAATATTGAACTATACCCTTTTACGCTTGCTGCGGAGCACTTGTAGGCGCACGTTAACGTAAAATTGCTCAATTAATGCAATTAAGCTCGATATTGCAGAGGAAAAGAAAAACAATGGAAAAAAGGAAAGCATGAATGATTTCCATCCACTATGAATACGAGCAAAAATTCTACACTTCAATAATTCTAAAACTGCTAATTGCAGTTTTCGAATCAATGCACTTTGAAGTATTGCCAGGTAGAAACTTTCGATGATTGAATTGAGCGCAAAATTGTAGAATCAAACAAAGTACACTTTAGGAAGGCAACTTCAAATGGTTTCGAAAAATGTTTTGATGGAAATTATGAATCAATTTGTCGAAATTCTAAGGATTGATTTGAAGAGCTCAAAGGTAAGTTTTTTTTTTTTATTTTGAGGGTTTATTTTAAGCTTATCTTTTTATTACTAAAGCTAAGAATAGTCTATGAGGAAATAGATTTTCCAACATTTGGTTATCTACTCAAACGAAGTAAGCTTACAATTGTAAAGAAGTTTTTCAAAATATATGAGTCTATTTAAAAAAAGTAAGCTTACAATTGCAAATACTTTTCAAGAAAAGTAGGGATCAAAGACAAAGAAAGCTTACATTTGTAATTGTTTTTCGGTTTTTCGAAAAATGAAAATTTTTTAAATAAAGTAAGCTTACAATTGCAATGTTTTTTACTATACACATAATTTTTAATCAAATAAGCTTACTTATTGTAAGTGCTTTTCAACACATGAGCTTATTTAAAAAAGTAAGCTTGCAATTGTTGATGTTTTTCAAAGTATGGGTTTAATTAATAACGTAAGCTTTGTTGGTGTGTAACGACAAAGTAATAACTTTAAGTTAAAGTAAGCTTAAAATTGTAAATGTTATCTGAAATCTGGCTATATTTGTTGAGAGTCTTTTTACAAGTGAGAGCTGAGCTAAAGATAAAACCGTAATTATTCTAAATATATACAAATTAAGGCTCAACTGAGCCACTAAAGGACAAAAAATGCAAGAACGCGCTTTGGTGGAATCATAAAATATAAATTTAGGAAAAAAAAGAGCAAACAAGAGCATGAAAAAAAAGTAAAGAAATAAACATAAAAAAGGCATGCTTACGGCTCTCAACTGATTTATTTCATCAAATTCGGCCATCGAGTCCGGAACAGTTGAAACGGTTGAGGACATTCTGCGTAATTTGTCGCCTGAGCCATTGTTAATTAGTAGTAAACATAAAAAACAAAAACAAATTAAGTTCAAAGTAAACAAAAATAAATTATAAAAAAATTAAAGAAAAAATAAAAAGAAAGCAAATCAAATAAATTAGAACAAACAAAATCATAATAAATACCAATAGACGCACTTCCAGTGGGAATTAAGCTTAAAGGATCACTTGTGCTCTCATTAGCGGAGGCGGCAATAGTTGGTGTTGTTGAATTTGTTGTTAATGCTGACGTAGCTGTAGCCGTAGCTGTGTTTGTTGTAGCACTACTTTGCTGTGACTGTTGTGCAGCAGCTGCATCACCAGCCCCACCCAAACCCACGGATTTGGGCAACGCTGTAAAGCCGATTGGCACTTCAACAGTATTGCGTGCAGCCAAAACGGCACGAATTTTTGCAAAAGTTGCATTCAAGTCCAATTTTTCATCTTCCCAATCTATGGCGTTCGCCTCCAATTCGGCGCCAGTATAACTCACCTGTTTCTGATTAGCTGGCAGGCTCAGATAGCATTCGTTGTCGAAACGAAATTGTGACTGCGTGACGTACGTAGCGTGCGGCGTAAAATGACAGCGTGTCGGAATTCAAAATGTCACAAAAAACAAGTTGCAGGTTGACAACATAGCAAAATTGAGACAAAAACACACACACACATAGATAGAGAGAGAGAGCGACACAGGAAGAAATTTTTGTTCAATTTTTTGTATTTTTGTTTATTTTTGCAGTGTAAATGTGATGACATAACGTAGTGCGTTGCGTGAAAAGAGAGAAAAACAGAAAGAATATATTAAGCTTTTTTTATTTTAAGCATTTATTTATATATAAATATACATGAATTAACCCTTAAATGCATAGTGTGCCATATATGGCACAACCAAAGAATTTATTCCCATGTCTGAACGAGATTAATTTTGAGAAAAATAATAAATCTTTTGGGTCACACCGATTTTAAGCTTTCGTTCTCTGCAAACGGTTATACTTACAGAATTCAGCTGACTGAATTATTTGGATCAAAAGTGAATAAACGTTGAATGCAAAAAAAAAAGCCATGCATTTAAGGGTTGATTTGATTCGCTTATTTGTTAACAATATGATTTAATTATTATTTACAGAATTAATTTTTTAAAATAATAAAAATAATTTTATATCATATGGGTATTCACGATGTTCTCTACATGTGATATATATGTTAAAATTCTAACATAAATGCTAGATGCCTCCCTAAACTATCTTTTAGTAAATACTCTGTTTCTTAAGGTCATCATATTAACAGGGTGTATCAACAAAAGATGTAGAATTTGTTTTTTTAATTAAAACGAATAATTGTATTGAAGTCTCTTAAACCTTTGTCGGAATATAAAGTAGACACATTGAGCTTTGTTACGATATACAATAAATTTGAAAACTGCCAAGCGAAGGGTTTTTAAACAACACGTTCTCTACAATCCTACACATTTCTCTTGTTGAAATATATCCCTTTATATATGTTTAAATTATTGATCAGTGCAGTCCTTTGCTCAATTATTGAAAATTTTTAAGAACATTTGTATTCGACTCATGATTAATGAAAACTGAAAAAAGCAAGCCATGATGTGAAATATCATGCAAGCTTTCGTTTTGGTTTTAGTTAGAACAATTGCCTTGGTTTGTTTTCGAAAAATGTTTCCAAAAAGGTTAATTTTAACTTCAAATAAGCAACATTTTGAAGTAATAGTATGAAAAATGCTCAAAATTTATATATGTATTTTCGTTAAAAATTATATAATAAAAAAAAAAAATAATTTTTCTTAAATTAACTCCTCGGGCTCTATAACTTTTACTAAAATTTAAACCCTTAAAAGCCTGGTGGTTCCTCTAGGAACCGTAACTTTAAAGGCGTGTATTTGGAGCATTTCCAATTATTTTCCAATTGTATTTTTATTAATTACTCGTATTGGTGTGTGATCCATCTACTGGTAAACATTTTAACGTGGTTGAGCTTTTCTTGAACAACCTCTCAAAACGTCATATATAACAAAACGTACTTTTTCAAGTTGATAGCATACAAGATTGGTCTACAAAAATATACTCAAAAAAATATATTCGTAATCTTTAGCAACTAGCATAATCGTTGTAAGTTAAAAAATAATTATAAAATTTTATTTATCAGTGTTGTTTTGTAGAAAGTTTGGATGGTCCTTCAAAGAACCAGCAGGCGCTCCTTAGAGAAGTGAAATTCGTTTGTTCTTGAGTGTATTTTGTCTGTTTCTCATAATTTTTTTGTTATTTTTATACACAGACGAGTAATTTCAAGAATTTGTCAACGATATCGACAGGTCAGTAAGTGAAATTGGCAAACCGGCTAATATATCACATGCTGGACATGACCATGATAAATGCTTGGATACTATACAAACGCTATTTCAACCTGTACCCCCGCAGTACGTTGGGCAAAATAGAGTCAAAACTCTCGCATTAGGGGTTATTGGAAAGTGAAGTGGTTTAAATTTTTTTCAATTCATTTTGTAATCTAGACACATTTCTTATGCACATTTCTTATGGTTTTGTTTATGTTGGAACTATTCTTTTAAAAGGAGTTTAAACACACAGTTTAATATAATAAAGTTTTATTGTAATGATGTTAACTCACTATGGTTGAAAAGAGAATGAAGAATTTAAAAACTAAAGTAAAAGACAAAAAGACAAACTTGTACTTTAAATATAGAAAGAGATCAATATATATGTGAGTTGCTGCAGGGCTGCATTTCTACAGTTTATTAAATTATCGTATGACGTAGTCACCACGGTCAATGAAAGATGGCGCTTTTTGGAAAAAAATTTTATTTATTTAAATTGGGTAAAAAAGGTTAAAAGCAGGTAATGGGATAGTTGAAAGAAATTTTAAAATATCAAAATTTCTATAATTGTTTTTACCTTTATTTAATACCTTTATAAATGTCTGAAAATAATTTTCAGGATTAATATAGGAAGCGAAGGGTTAAAACATGATCTTTTGCGACTAGGTACAATTTTATTAGACTAGGTACAACTAATGCCTAGAATAAAAATTCTGGGATTTTCTTCTTTGGTCGTTAAAGGGTTAAACAAATTTTACGTGATATATGTTACGTGAGAACAATTTTTACACATTTGAGCATGAGTCGGAAATGAACAAAAATAATCTCATGGTTCTTTGAATTAATTTTTTTTTTGTTCTTAAAAGAAGAAAATTGCATAAAAATTATTAACACTTTAAAGCAAACATGCCCAGATAGTGGCCCGTATGGCCCGCGTGGCACTTCATACAAATTTTTTTCTATCTTAATTTTGTCTTTGCGAAGACGCCTGCAAAAAACAACAACACAGACCGCATTCGTTCAGTGTTCAGCACATTTTCCAGCGAACTTTTCAAAAACAAATGCATGCAAGGCCAAAATAAAAAAATGCACACTCGATGATGTCGATGCTGAAGCTGATTGTCCCGTTACTCGTGTCGAGATATTTTTTATGACATGTGGCTTTATTGCATGTAATTGTTTTTTTTTGTTTTGTTTGATTTTTTGCCAAAAGCAACGATTTGTGTTTGTTTTTTTGTTTTGTTAAGAATTGGCTCGCGCTTAATCTTGGGCTTCACTGCTTTAAAGGGTTGATGAGGAACTTTTTCAAGTTGAAAATAATTATTTAAAATATATTTTGACTATATTTTGAGGATCCAAAATTAGTTTCTAAAAAAAAAAATATTTTTTGACATGCTATAAAGCTTGTAAAAAGTATAAGCTTCCAAATGTAGGGAACTAAAATATAAAAGAAAAAAACTGAAAAGGCACTGTCAACTAAATGATGCTTTCTAAATAAAATATCAAAAATCGGTGCTTCTATGTCTAACCGTTTAGACGCTACTGCTTTTTTTAAGTTATGCGAGCGTTTTTCTCATATTTTTCCCAACATGTGCCGTACAGATAAAATGCTGAATTTGCATGAATTTATCATGGACATTTCTAAAGTACTAATAATAATAATAAATTGGCCACTTCAACCCTTGAAAGGATTTTGACTGGGCTTCTTATGATCAAATTGTATTCTGCGTGGTATTAAATGTTTGTACGCAATTGATCGAGAACTGGACGTGCTAGTTTTATGCCGACTCCAAATGGCTAATGTGCATGTTCTCAAGAAGCTTTGTATGACATTATTTACTCTCTGAGTTTTGCCATTGTCTGCAGAGAGGTGACGACCGACCAGAAAAATTCATTCAGTTGAAAAAACTTTCTGTGTCCGATGGAAATTGTACCAGGCTTCTCAGGTGTATGGGTCACGCACTCTACCCACTGCGCCACAGCCGCCCAATGTGAATAGGTGCTTTAAATACAGTCAGTCTTGGCCTATTTTCTGCAAAAAATTGGTAAAACCAAAATTCGAATACAAAAGATATCGATCTTCAAACTTGACTTCTTGTATAATACCTCTAAAGTAAAGAGGCTTTTGGTGGCATATCGAACACAAAAATATTCACAAAAATAGGAAAACATATAATTCTCACCCGGTGGCTTAAATAATTAAAGGTTGAAAACCAACATGAAATTTTTTCAAAAAAGGGCCACGGAAGTGTTAAAAATATTCCCTAAAAAATTCGGATTCGGAAGTGGCGCCCGTGGCGTAGTTGGTTAAAGTGCGTGGCCGCTATGTCAAGGAACATGGAGACCCAGGTTCGAACCCCAGCAGCGACAAAAAATTATTTGAATTAATTCAAATTTTTTTGAATTGATTATTTGAATTAAATTCTTCTGTACGGATGCCACCTCTCTGCAGACAAAGGCAAACCTCAGAAAGTAATCAAAATGCCATGTAAAGCTTCTTGAGAATAAGAACATTCCGTTCATCGCCGTTCGGAGTCGGCGGTAAGCATGTAGGTCCATTTCTCGGTCAATTGTGTACAAACTTAATAACACGCACAACACAATTGATCATAAGAAGCTAGGTCAAAGTCCTTTGAAGGGCTGAAATGGCCAGTTATTTATTTTTTATTTTTTTAAAAAATTCGGATATCAAAGTTAAGGATGTTCAAACATGACTTATTTTGGAAAATCCCTAAAGTTCTCTTTTGTAAAAAGTAAATCATAGAACTCGAAAAGCATCCATAAATGGGAATAATTCAGAGTACAACACGAAAAAAACCCGCCCACTTTCTCAATGGTTGCTCATATTTTTGTGTACGCCGATCACGAATATGTAATTATTTTTTCGGGTCATCTCTTAGCTTAGCTCAGGCAGTGAGTTGGTGCGCTTTAAGTCGTAGGAAGGCCACGTTAGCTTAGCTATGCTAAATGTGGCGACGTGTTCCTAACGTTCTTGTGCAAGACTTAAAGATCTGTTCCTGCACCGGAGTTTATAGGAGGACATAGGAGGACATCCTCATTTAAGAGGGTGTTAGAGATCGTACCCTTCCTTGCCAATTCTTTAGCCAAATTATTGCCCATATGACCGGGTACCCATATGAGGTGGATCCTGAATAACCTAGTCATCTCGTTAAGAGATCGGCGGCACTCTGTGAGAGTTTTGTAGTTGTCAATGTGTGAGTTCATCGCCTTAAGGGCAGCTTGACTATCTTAGAAGATGTAAATACTCTTCTTAGGGGAAAGAACTCTTCTTTTTGACATAGAATCTTAGCGGTTAAGTGAATCACTTATGGATCTAGGATTCGCCAGAGGGGGGCTGAAACTACAGTTTGGATCCCGGGGGAGGGGCTGAAACGGCTTTTTGGGCTTTTTTGCATTTTTTCCCATACAAAAAATTCTCCAAGGGGGAAGCGGGGCTTAAGCCCTTTCAGCCTGCATGTAGATCCGCCACTGAATTGAATAGCCATCATCATCTCCGCTTGGTAGACACTACAATAATTTGGACGTCTAAAGGAGGCTTCAATTGCAAGAACCTGAGAGTAAATACCTCCCCCTACTTGTTTTTGAAGCTTGGATCCATCTGTAAAGATTTTAATGCCGGTAGTTTTAAGGGGGGTTTTGTTATCCCAGTCTTTTCGAGATTTAAAGAAGTCAAGTAGTTGGGGTTGTGGATAATGCCCCGGTAATACATTGTTGTCATAATTAAAACTAGTTAGATTTTTAATACTAATAATATGAGAACATTTAAAAAAAAATGTCTGTGAATTAGAGTTGAGTGGTATACTGCCACCTAGGAGCCCCTGGTTCGAATAGCGATACTTTGACTAACACTTTTTCAAATTTGTTTCTTTATTTCGAATCAACTGAAATTAAAAATTAATTGGTTTCAACTCAAAAGTTGCAGAATGTGGTAGATAAAGCTTGTTGATAGCAGCGCTTAGTAACTTGAACTGACTGAGACAAAGGCATATGACTTCTTAGATTCTAATTCACAAGAATAAACAGCTTTTCGCCAGCTTAAATAGTCCTACACATGCTTCACTTGTTCGCCCTTTCTATCTCACTAATCTATCACCATATTTCGAATCAAGGCATCAACTTAACCGAATAGGTGTAATACCTGAAATTCTATGCGAGAAACTAAAAAAACATGTTTTCGAACTTTTAAAAAGTTTTTCTTTAGAAACTCTGAAGAAATACTTTTGAAAATTCAGAAAAATAGGAATTATTTGTGTAGCTGCAATTTTTAAAAACCCTTCTAAGACGAAGGATAAACTGACAAAAATAAGCTAAAAATATAACAATTTCTTAAAAGATGCACTTTAGTTTTTCGATCATGACTTACTTATTAAAAGAAAAAAAATAATTAACATAAACTCTGTACACTCCTAATTTGCACCCAAAGTCTATCTGCATAAACATTCAATTGTGAAGAATTTTTTTCAAATTAAACGTAAATTATGACGTAGTTCTAATTTTCATAAAATACACCCAATAATTGGCTTAATCAAAAGTTAAGGAAACTTACCTTGTAACCGGGTCCCAAGCGGTGCATCGCGCATATTTGTTGCGTTGTTAAGGCTTCGCTGAACAAATAAATCGCCGACATTTGGCCGCAAAAGACGCGCTCCTCATCGACTTCCGGTGTGGCACCAATGAAGCATTTATCGAATGGCTACAGGCAAAAAACAAAAACAATAAAAAAATAACAATAAAAAAAAAAACAAACAAAACGCGATAAGGAACATTGCATACATGAAACAACACAACTTGTTAACAAGAGTGTCGTGCAATAATTTTTAACGCTCCTGTAGAGCGCAAAGACTACACTGAAAATAAAATCACATAAAAGAAGATACTTACATCGTTTGTTGAAACGAACCACGCCATTTCCGTACTAGACGCTAATTGTCCATTTACGAGGCACTTTATTTCGCTTTTAGTCCAACGGTTGTATATATACACAATGGCAATCATGTACCACTGTAAGTGATGGATGGAGTAGGTTAGCCAGAGGTGTGATGAGTACCGAGTAATGGAGAAAAATAAGTGGTTAAAAGAGTGAAAATGCTGACAATAAACACGCTATTTTTCCAGATAATTGAAATAGAATTTAACGTGTCCATTTAGCTGAGGCATGAACCGAACACAGTGGAGCAACATGAAGCATTTTCAAAAAAATTTTCAAAATTACTAAATATAAGAGTGCAAACATTTTTATGATTTTGATAGATTTTACTCCACTGTGCCCCGAGTTCGAGTTGCTGCTTTCATAACTCTCCAAAGTGCAACCTACCTTTCGCGGTTGGAATTCATATTTAACACAATGTTGAAAACCTTTGCCTTTGACTTTCATTGACGTCAGTACCAGGCAGTTGCCAACAAAATGGGCGGTATATCCAACCCCTTTCGATGTTTTAAAACTGCCCAAATGTTGAAGAGAGAGCACGTTCATGGTGAGCGAAAAAGTAAAGAAATAGATGAATACAAAAATGAATGAAGTGCTAATGTTGCAAAAATCTGCTTAATTAATTAATAAACTAGGCGTTGCTCATTACTTGAGCAACTCCTTCCTACTCCCAAATCTACTCTTCAACAAATAACTCACCAATAGAGGTAGGGCTTCTCACGTTCAATATTCACAGAATTAATTGGATCTAAACGAAACCATGTTGTAAATGTAAAACCATTTTCGTATGGCCATTTAGCTAATGGCGGTAGCACCATCGCCTGCAAAGAATAAAAGGTAAAAAAAAAACAACGTCAGTGTGAGGCATAAGTAATAAGAGGCATTCATTTCAATAAAGGTACGTTGAAGTGTAGCCAAGAAGAATGTTCAACTGCGCTCTATTTTGTGTGATTTTGTTTTTAGTTTTTGACTCGGTTTCAGTTTTCACTTTGATGTTAATGTCTGTTAATTAATTTTATTATCTATCAAAATGAAAAGGACGAAATTTTGTACGTTTTCTGCCTGCTCGTAAGTAGTGGCGCAATGTCTTTGGTATCCTTTTACATAATTTATTATACACAAGAATAGAGAAAAATTTCTTTTTAAGCATCATCATGAAGAGAAAATGTGTTTCATGAGAGGAAACATGTGTGGAAATATGCAGGGTAACAAAAAGCAGAGGTTTTTAGAATTTTGTCGAAATAAGATGCTACGGTAAAAGGTAATTTACATCAATTAGTGACGATAACTTTTTTGTCCTCATGAAAATATAGACAAAAAAAAATATTAATGGCGTTTTGTGAACCGTCACGGAATCACTAGTTGATAGTTTCATAGATGTATTCACAACTCTAAGTTTAATGCTATCGTACAAAATAACCAAAAGAAAAAGCAAAAGGAAACGCAAAAGCAACGGTAAAATCAAAATCAAAATCAAAATCAAAAACACAATCAAAAACAAAAACTATGAAAATCAAAATCAAAATCGGAAGCAAAACCAAACTCAAAATCAAAATCAAAATCAAAATCAAAATCAAAATCAAAATCAAAATCAAAATCAAAATCAAAATCAAAATAAAAATAAAAATCAAAATCAAAATCCAAATCAAAATCAAAATCAAAATCAAAATCAAAATCACTATGAAAATCAAAATCAAAAACAAAATCAAAACCAAAAACTTTGAAAATCAAAATCGAAATCAAAACCAAACTCAAACTCAAAATCAAAATCAAAATCAAAATCAAAATCAAAATCAAAATCAAAATCAAAATCAAAATCAAAATCAAAATCAAAATCAAAATCAAAATCAAAATCAAAATCAAAATCAAAATCAAAATCAAAATCCAAATCCAAATCAAAATCAAAATAAAAATAAAAATACAAATAAAAATAAAAATCAAAATCAAAATCAAAAGCAAAATCAAAATCAAAATCAAAATCAAAATCAAAAGCAAAAGCACAATCAAAATCAAGTCAAAATCAAAATCGAAATCAAAAGCAAAATCAAAATCAAAATCAAAATCAAAATCAAAATCAAAATCAAAATCAAAATCAAAATCAAAATCAAAATCAAAATCAAAATCAAAATCAAAATCAAAATCAAAAGCAAAAGCACAATCAAAATCAAGTCAAAATCAAAATCAAAATCAAAATCAAAATCAAAATCAAAATCAAAATCAAAATCAAAATCAAAATCAAAATCAAAATCAAAATCAAAATCAAAATCAAAATCAAAATCAAAATAAAAATACAAATAAAGATAAAAATAAAAATCAAAATCAAAATCAAAATCAAAATCAAAAGCAGAATCAAAATCAAAATCAAAATCAAAATCAAAATCAAAATCAAAATAAAAATCAAAATCGAAATCGAAATCAAAATCAAAATCAAAATCAAAATGAAAATCAAAATCAAAACCAAAATCAAAATAAAAATCAAAATCAAAATCAAAATCAAAATCGAAATCAAAATCAAAATCAAAATCAAAATCAAAATCAAAATCAACATCAAAATCTAAATCAAAATCAAAATCAAAATAAAAATCAAAATCAAAATCAAAATCAAAATAAAAATCAAAATCGAAATCGAAATCAAAATCAAAATCAAAATCAAAATCAAAATGAAAATCAAAACCAAAATCAAAATAAAAATCAAAATCAAAATCAAAATCAAAATCGAAATCAAAATCAAAATCAAAATCAACATCAAAATCGAAATCAAAATCAAAATCAAAATCAAAATCAAAATCAAAATCAAAATCAAAATCAAAATCAAAATCAAAATCAAAATGAAAATCAAAATCAAAATCAAAATCAAAATCAAAATCAAAATCAAAATCAAAATCAAATCAAAATTAAAATCAAATCAAAATCAAAATCAAAATCAAAATCAAAATCAAAATCAAAATCAAAATCAAAATCAAAATCAAAATCAAAATCAAAATCAAAATCAAAATCAAAATCAAAATCAAAATCAAAATCAAAATCAAAATCAAAATCAAAATCAAAATCAAAATCAAAATCAAAATCAAAATCAAAATCAAAATCAAAATCAAAATCAAAATCAAAATCAAAATCAAAATCAAAATCAAAATCAAAATCAAAATCAAAATCAAAACCAAAATCAAAATCAAAATCAAAATCAAAATTTAAAATTAAAATTAAAATTAAAATTAAAATTAAAATCAAAATCAAAATAAAAATAAAAGTACAAATAAAAATAAAAATCAAAATAAAAATAAAAATATAAAATAAATAAAAATACAAATAAAATAAAAATAATAATAAAAACAAAAATCAAAATAAAAAATAAAAATCAAAATTAAAATCAAAACCAAAATCAAAATAAAAATCAAAATAAAAATCAAAATAAAAATCAATTTCAAAATCAAAATCAAAATCAAAATCAAAATCAAAATCAAAATCAAAATCAAAATCAAAATCAAAATCAAAATCAAAATCAAAATCAAAATCAAACTCAAAATCAAAATCAAAATCAAAATCAAAATCAAAATCAAAATCAAAATCAAAATCAAAATCGAAATTAAGATCAAAATCAAAATCAAAATCAAAATCAAAATCAAAATTAAAATTAAAATCAAAATCAAAATCAAAATAAAAATAAAAGCACAAATAAAAATAAAAATATAAAATAAATAAAAATACAAATAAAATAAAAATAATAATAAAAATAAAAATCAAAATAAAAATAAAAATTAAAAAAAAATCAAAATAAAAATCAAAATCAAAATCAAAATCAAAATCAAAATCAAAATTAAAATCGAAATCAAAGTCAAAATCAAAATCAAACAGAAATCAAAATTAAGTAAAAAAACAACGAACACCTAAAAGCAACAGATAAAGCAGAAGCAAAAGCACAAACAAAAGCAAAAGCAAAAGCAAAATAAATAGTACATATAAGCAAAAGTAAAAACATGAGCAAAACGGGTTTTAATACGAAAACAAAATAGGTATCCTACCAAAAGATGAAATAAGAAAAGCATTGACAAGTAATAATTACTATAAAAAAATAAAATAAAAATAAGACTAACATTAAAAATAAAAGCGCATAAAAAATTTTAATAAAAATAAAAATTAAAGTAAAACATATCATATATAAAAAAATAAATATATTATGTGTATATAAAAATATTAATAAAAAATATAAAACTAAAACTAAAAATATTATTAAAAATAAAAGAAAAAACTAACTAAACAATCTAATAACCCAAATAAAAATTCACAATAAAATAAAAATAAAAACATTAAAAAATTTTTATATTTTATTTTAAAAATAAAATAAAAAATAATCAAAATATAAATTTAAGTAAAATGTTTAGTTTAGTTTTATTTAAGTAATATTTACAACAAAAATATAAAAAATAATGAAATGAAAATAAATAAAACAAAAACTAAAAAAGCAATAATAAATTAATTAAAAACTAGGATAAGAATAAGAATAAAAATATAAAAAAATATGGTTGTTAAAAGAATAACAAAAATAAAAATAAAGGTATCTATTAAAAAATTTCTATGAAATAGAGAATAACGCAGAAATAAATAATGAATGAAAATGAAATAATCAAGACAACATTAAATTATTTGTAATATTTTATCATAAAAAACTATAAAAATTCACATTTTGTTAAAAAATTTATACATAAAAAAAACAAAAAAAAAAATAAAAAAAAATAAGAAAAAGATCAAAATAATAAAAACATTAAAATAAAATAAGTTTATTAAAGTGGGAATGAAGATAAGATTCAAAATGAAAATCAAAATTAAGATGAATTAAAAATAAGCAATAATAAAAAAATACATTAAAAAAATAGTAAAAATAATATTAAAAATAAAAATTAGAAAATAAATTATATTATTATAAAATTAAAATAATATTATTTATAATAAATAATTTATAATTCAATTATTACTGTACAAATAAAATAAATAAATTTTGAAAAGATGTAATAAATATAGAATTATAAATGCAAATAAAATTACTAAAAAACCTTTTTATAAGAAAAAAACAACAAAACTAAGAAAATAAACATATTTAAATAAACATACAATAAAACAAATAAAAAATAATTATAACAATAAAAATAAAAAACAAAAATTAAAATTAAGAATGAAAATAAAAATAAAATTAGGATAATTAATAGAAAAGAGTTTTGGTAAAAGATAAGGACAAGAATTAGTTAAGGAATTAGTACCAGAAATAAGATGAGGATAAAAACCAAGATTTTCACACAGATTAGAACAACGATTTGGACAAGAATTAGGACTAGAGATAGAAACATTTTTCAGGCAATTTATTGTGAAAAGAAGAAAAGGATAAGGACAAGAATTAAGACAGAGATTAGGTCAAGGATTTGGAAAACACTTAGGACAAAAATTAGAACAAAGATTGGGACAAGAATTCATACAAGGATTTAGAAAAGAATTAGGACAGGGAGTAGAGCACGGATTGGATCAAAAAGAGGAAAAGGGATTAAAAAAGCGTTACGGACACGCATCAGAACATAAATTTGTACATACATGGATTAAAACAAGAATTTTGACAAGGTTTAGGACAGTAGTAGACAAATATTGGTACGAATATTAAAATTATGATTATAATGAAGAACAGTTGAGGGAGAAGGCAAAGGATAGGCAAGTACATATATGTATCGATGATACAGCTAACCTTTTTTTTTATTTAAATTATTGACCCTTAAATAAATATTGGGGTCTGGCCAGACTCTTTTAGGTTTTATTCCAATTTTTTTAATGCTTTCACTTTTCGTATCGATTTCATATTTCACGAATTCCTAGATAAACATTTTCTAAATAACTTTATAAAAATTTTTTTCAAAAATACAGGGTGAGCCCTGTTTTTTAAAAATTAAAATTCTAGTCATAATCGCAACGCTGGGCTCCAGCCAGACCCTATGCATTTTGTAAGAATATATTTTGGAATTCCGCTTTTAGTTCCTTTGTTGTTTTATGCTAGTTGATTACCAGAAGTGTTGCTATATGATCCGTTTCCGGATTTCTTACGAATTTTAGACGGGAATCAGATATTTGCCCATAATTCTTTAATGTGTTACGATTTCATAAAAAAATAAATCCAATCCGATTTCTCATAAATTTTTTTCATATATATGTATGTATATAAGTGGTGGCCGTGGCGCAGTGAGTAGAGTGCGTGGCCCATACGACAAAGAACCCTGGTTCAATTCTCACCAGACACAGAAAGTTTTTTTAATTGAATTAATTTTTCTGTTCGGCCGTCACTTATATGGCAGACAATGGCAAACTTCAGAGAGTAAGAACTACATGTGATATAGTTATAATAAATAAACTACCATTTGCCTAAAATGTACATCATACATTTACACATGAAATTGTATTTTTCTTGTTAAGTGTAATATGCAAGTGAAAATATCTACGTTGCAGATTTTCTCAAATTAATACAGAATTTCACAATTTCTTTTCGATTTTTAGCTTTGAACCAAGGTTTTTAAGTGTAAAACCTATTCAGTCAAGTCTACCTTGGTTCAAAATGGGGTGATAGATTAGTGGGAGGGAAGTGGCAATCAAGTGAAACATGTGTAGAATGTTCTAAGCATGATGGAAAGCCATAGACACATGTGAATTTGAATCTGAGGCAAGTGTTATACATTTTACCTCAGTCTTCTCAAACTTCTCTAACTCCAACTACAACTTCGAATCGTAATAATTTGATGACCTTTCAATTTCAATCGATTATAAATAACGAAAGAAAATTGCAAATGCGAAAGATTAAAGCGTAGGACTATGGCCTGGCCGGGATTTGAACTCGGGACCTCTGGGGTGGCAGTCAAGCACGCTACCTACTCGACTACCGAGGCCGCCACCATCGCAGTAATGAGCCACATACTATAAAACGATTAGCAAGCCGATTAGCTATAGAAAGATTCCTTGTCAGACCAATTTCGGTAATGATTCAGGTATGTACCTATTTTTGATATTAATGCAATTTTTTTTTTTTCAGACAACAACGGACCAAATGTATTCCAGTAAGACCAACGCTTTGGAAAAAAACGTAATTGTCGGTTATGCCAAGTCAATGATAAAGCCCAGCATAAAACTCGTATCTGCTGCGAAATATATTTGACTCTGTTTGCCAGCAGCATTCCACTTGCTCTTACAAATGTTTTAAATGCACTCGTATAAACAAGTAAAAAAAATTAAATAAATACGTTTTTCATTAAAATTATTACACTTATGTATACATTCGTCAGTTTTCAAAAAGTTTTCAAGCAGTAACGTTCGCTTTTCGAATCATTGAAAATAAAATAAATTCTCCTTTTTTTCATTGAATACATAAAATTGTATCTTTTTTTTTTTCTTTTTTTTTGAATTTTTGTGATTTTGCTGGTTCAACGACTAATTCAACCCATTTGCTATATCGGAATCGGTAACAAAAATAAAATCTATTAATATCCGTTATTTATCAAAAAGAAACAAAAATATATAATAAAACTAACAATTGGTGTAGTGAAGGCAGAGGGGCTCTCGCTCTGAAACCAGAAGCAAGATGAACGACCCTCCCAACATATATAACAGACAACCCTCCCTTAAATGGGATAATACAATTAAACCTGTTTTTGTGACCTCCGGACCTAAATACCTGGTAATGACCAGAACAAACAGCGATAATAGCTTTGCCAGTGTGTCCCCTTTTCTATTAAAAAAGGCCATTGATGCCACTTGTGGCGGTGAAGTAGAAGTTTGCAAAAAAACCCGAAACGGAACTGTGCTCATAAAAACAAAAAATCATATCCAAGCCAATAAACTATTAACCTTAATTGCTCTTTCCAATGATATAACTTTAGAAATTACTGAGCATAATACATTAAACCACTCAAAAGGCGTTATATATTGCAACGACCTACGCGGCATACCTGAGAATGAAATTTTAGAAGAACTAAAAAACCAAAATGTGTGTCAAGTCTCTAAAATATTGAAAAAAGTTCACGAACAACAAATTGAAACGGGTTTAGTGATTTTAACTTTCGCATCTACTGTATTACCGGACTTCATTAACATCGGTTATGAAAGAGTATTTATTCGCCCCCATATACCGAGACCACTTAGATGTAATAA
This sequence comes from Pherbina coryleti, assembly GCA_943735915.1. Classification (NCBI taxonomy): domain Eukaryota; kingdom Metazoa; phylum Arthropoda; class Insecta; order Diptera; family Sciomyzidae; genus Pherbina; species Pherbina coryleti. The sequence continues at coordinate 27,550,825 of OX030951.1, forward strand.
CTGCCTTTCATACAATCATATCTCAAAATACTGCAAAAATGAAAAAAAATGTGCAATATGTGCAAAAGACTACCACCTTAATCCAGAAATGAATGAACTATGTGAAAACCCAAAACAGTGCATTAATTGCTTAAAAACAAAAATTACTCCACACAACCATACAGCATTTGACAAACAATGCCCAATATTTATTAAACAGAAAGAAATTCAAGCAATTAAAACAATGCAAAAAGTCAGCAACAAGGTTGCTCACGCTATCTACTCAGAGCGCCATCAACATGGCACTCCTACGTACGCTTCTATCACTACCAACTATACAACAACTGCTAACATCAATACAACAACCCACTCAAGCTCCTTATCACATAATCAATCTAATGTTACTACCAACGAAAATGCAACTTTCAACGATCGAGTCATCATAGATTATGATGACATACTGTCTAACTCTAGCACCGATCTCAATATGACTTCATCAACCTCTGAAATGGCCATGAAAAAAGCTGCATCAAGAAAAATCAACAAGCTTAAGATTTTACCAAAAAACACCCCGAAACGGCTTATCAACCAATTGAAGAAAAAGACAACACCAAAATAAAGAATAAAAACCCAGAAGACTCAAGTTTCAACTTTAGGCAAAATCCAACTCCAAAAGTAAACCGTTCTTGAAAACAACAAACGCTGTCCAAATTGAAGACTATGACGAAATTTCAGATGAACACTTGGCGTAGGATTAGTTTCTTCTATCTTTATCTACCAACTCTTTAACAAGTAGTTTTCCACTTCTATTTCTATTTGAATAATGTACTCTTTTATAGTACACGACTATATTCGTATATTATTATAATCTAAATTTACTATCAATGGCCTTAAAAATAGCTCAATGGAACATAAAAGGTTACACTAACAATTATAATCAACTACAACTTTTTATAAAACTGCATAGTCCCAAAGTAATCGCCTTGCAAGAAACGCATATAAACAATAGCACTAATATACCAATCCCCATTAATTTTCAACTATATCATCTCAACACTTCCAATTCCTATGGAGGAGTGGCTCTGCTTATTCACAACTCTCTCCATCATCAGCAAGTTTTCCTTAACAATGATATAGATTCAATTGCTGTCACTATCCAATCTTCAATAAAATTTACAGTAGTCTCTTCATATATTCCTCCAAGCAAAAATTTTAACATCCAAAATTTAGAAAATGTATTCAACCCTATTCGCTCTCAATGTTTGATCTGTGGAGATTTTAATAGCTGGCACCAAAAATGGGGCTCGCTGAATAATAACCGCAGAGGCAACATTATCTCCAAGTATTTAGATCAATCTCGTTTTATACTACTCAACAACGGATCCCCAACTCATTTTAGTACCCACAACACTTTCTCTCATATTGATCTCACCTTTTGTTCCCCTATACTAGCGATTCAATCGTCATGGGAAATACTAGATGATTTCTTTGTAAGTGATCATTTCCCTATCATAACATCACTTTTTCATACCCAGATTTTTAACATTCCATATTCTAAACCAAAATTCAACACAACAAATGCAAACTGGCCAGCCTACCAAAAATTATCCGAGCGGATAAACCTAAAATATGCAGAAAGCAATAACATTAACAAAGAGGCTGCGAACATTCACAAAATAATATTACAAAGTTCTAGTGAAACAATACCCCAATACTCTCTTCATAAGAATAAACGATTGGTACCTTGGTGGAACAAAGACTTACAGAAACTTAAAGATAACAAAAATAGATTATGGCACTGCTTAAAACGAATCATTTCATCAGAAAACATCATAAATTATAAAAAAGCAAACGCATTGTTTAAACTTAAATTAAAATTAGCCAAAAAGGAATCAATAAATGCATTTACAGGAGATATTAACCCTACAACACCAATATCGAAAATATGGTCCAATATTAGACTATTCTGTGGCTTAAAGACTTTCCACACTATCCACTGTGTCAACACTCCAAACTCTTCTACACCACACATCACAAATCAAGCGTTAATTGCTGAAGAATTTTGCAAATTTTGGTCTGAGTCGTCAGCAGATAATAACTTTCCTATCCTTTTTCGGGAAAATAAATATTCTTTCACCTCTCTACCTACTAATTACTTACCATGCAAACATGCATTACCAATAGATAATGATATAAGTCAACTTGAACTGACAATAGCTTTAAACAAGCTAAAAGGCAAGACTCCCGGCTCGGACCGAATATCGTACCCCATGATTCGCAACCTATCTTTATCTACAAAACTCAGACTTTTACGGTTATACAATAATATTTTTAAAAATTATTCTCCCCAGTCATACAAAATAAGCACAATAATTCCCATCCTAAAACCCAATTCTGATAAGACTTGTATACAATCATATAGGCCCATATCCCTCAATCCCTGTTGTTCAAAAGTCCTTGACAAAATAGTAGCAAACAGATTATGGTGGTTTGTCTCAACAAATAATCTACTCAATAGTTGCCAAATGGGTTTTAAAAAAGGTAGGTCTGTATCTGATTCTCTAGTTTATCTGGATTATGTGATTACAAACACACTCTCAAAAAAAAACCACTTATCAATTGTATCTTTGGACTTTGCCAAAGCCTTCGATAAAGTTGGAATACATTCCATTTTAGACCAGCTAACAAAATGGAAGCTAGGTCCTAATATCATTAACTATGTCTATCATTTCATGACAAATAGAAAAATTAAAATCAAAATCAACAACTTTTACTCCCAATCCCGCCCACTTTTTAATGGAATACCACAAGGCTCCCCCCTCTCGGTTATTTTATTTCTTATAGCTTATAACAAATTAAGTGATATCCTAACATCTTATAAGCAATACCAGTTCTGTGCTTATGCAGATGATTTCCATATAATAAAAATTTTGAATAAAACAAAAAACGTAACCCTTGACTTCAGCCATATCATAAGTGATATTTTAACCTGGAGTGACTACTCAGGTGCTGAACTTTCAACTACAAAATGTAAGCATTTACACATATGCCGCAAAAAAATTGCAATTGCATCATTCAAGCTCACAACCATACAATAGAAAATGTGAATTACCTCAAAATACTTGGCATCATTTTCAATAAATCCTACAGATGGAAAAATCATGTTGACTACCTCCAATCATCATTAGCAAAAAGACTTAACATTATAAAATGCCTATCTCACTTTAAATTCAACTGTAATACTTTAATTCTTATAAACACAATAAAATCTTTATTAATTTCAAAAATTAATTACGGTATATATATTTATGGTTTCTCTCCAAAATCTACAAGCGCCAAAATTAAAACAATACTACATTCATCACTGCGAATAGCAATCGGTGCTTTTAGAACGACCCCCATTAATAACATATTATTCGAATCGAACATTATGACATTAGAAAACAGAAGGGACTACATAACTTCCAATCTTTTCAAATCACTTATGTTCAGTCGGAATTCTCTTTTACATCAACCCATAAGGAAAACTATTAACAATAAAAAAGAAAAGAAAATCCCATCCGTTATAATAAGATCATTAACGTTATGCAACTCATTAGATATCCCTATCGTGGAAATGAAACAAACAACATTGAAAATACCTCCTTGGCATCTAAAGTCCTCAATTATATGCACATCTCTTCGTCAACTTTCAAAAAACTCCACTTCACCCCTAGTATATCAACAAAAATTTTTAGAAATACAAAACCAATTCCAAGATCGTACAATGATCTACACTGATGGATCTAAATGTCAACACCTAACAAGCTACAGCATCACAACTATAAATACCATACTACAAATTTCACTTCTCCCAAGCTACTCTTCTGTCTTCTCTGCTGAAATAATTGCAATTTACAATGCTCTTAATACCCTTAAATCCAAACGAGCCAAATATGCAATATGCTCTGACTCACTCTCCGCAATAGATTCCATATTAAATATTGAAAACAACAGCTTTTACCCAAAAACAATTAGAAACATCTTAATGCAACTCTTCCCTAAATTCATTCTTATCTGGATTCCGGGACATGTTCAGATACCTGGTAACGAATTTGCAGACCAAGCAGCTAAACTAGCAACGAATTCTCCTCTAATATATTCTTCCAACCATAACTGTAAGGACATACAAAAACATTTGAAAACCGTTTCTATTGAAAAACAAATACAACTATGGCGTCTGACATCCAATTGGTACCAATGCATAAATACTTCCAAAATAAATATTAATACTTTCCTCAAATTCAACCACAAGGAACACTTAAGCAGACTCGATATGGTTAAATTTGAGCGCCTTAGATTAGGACACACAAAACTCACCCACTCCTATCTTTTTGATAATTCCCCTCCCCCTAACTGTCCTTTCTGCAACTCTACCCATTTTTCAATTAAACATATTATATCTGATTGTAATCATTTTACTTTTACGAGAAACCAATTATTCCCTAATGCTAATCCTCTTTTCTATTTATCAAATCCATCTTTAGAAAGCATAAAAAAAATAATCAACTTCTTAAAATTAGGTGATTTATATCATTTAATATAATTCTCCTTTTTTTCACTACTTCAAATAAAATATTATATTTATTATAAAAATTGTTAAATTATCAATGTTTTAATGATTTATAACTGAATTTTCTAATTATTTTATAATTATATAATCTAATTAACTCCATATACATGCGTACAATATATATATATATATATATATATTAAAATATTTAAGTTTATTCTAAGAATAGTATAGCTGAAGGCCATTGTCGCTATTGCTTTTTCTTCTATTGTTAGCTTATAATTTATAATTATATGTTAATAAATAATAATAATAATAATAATAATATGTATACATTCGTACATCTCAAATATGAATTTTACATATTTTAAATAAAACTATCAATAATATTCTGAAATTTTTCATTGAAACTCATATAAATATGTATGGGGTCTAGCTAGACCCCTGCAATGTTAATGTCACAATTAAAGTGGTCAATACACGAGGGTTAAAGGTAACATTATGGATACCCTATATTTATTATTTTAAAACTTTTTTTTTTCAGACAGTTTAATTTAAAACGACACAGAAAGAACCTCGCACGTTCCTTATGGGAAGTGGCCCTTGGTAAGATTTTCTGATTTTGATATATGTTATTCTATTCGCGCTCCTGCTCAAAAGTCTCTATGGGCATAAAGTCGAATAATGCACAGATTTCGAGATATCGGAGGTAGAAAGTGAGGTATACCGGACCTCCACTGTAGAAATTGGTGTCTGTAGAATGACTCCTGGCTTTATGTTGTGGACTGACATGGGGTTTTCGTGATTTCCAAATTCTAAGCCAACGTCGGAAATGACAATTATCACTTCATAAGTGACATCCGACCTTTTAAATGCATCACTTAAATCACTTTAAAAATACTGGTAGTTTTCGGATTCGTAAAAAAATGCTCTCTCTTACTCTTGTTGCGTCTGTGTTTAAGTTCAAAAAATTTCACCAAGGGCCACTTCCTATAAGGAACGTACGGGAACCTTTAAAGTTTTGCGATTTTGCTGTTTTCAGCCTTGTCGGAATTTTGAGAATTTTACTCATAGGGGGCGTGGCGAAATAGCACTTTTTATATCATTGATAATTTATTCGATTGTAAGTTGTCAGCAACTGCAGAGATTTGTTAAAAAAGGGACAAAAAGAAATAGTTGCATTTTCTATAGAGAAAATTTTCAGAATGGAAAACCTAACAAGAGCAAGAAACACAAGTTACCGGAAAAAGGGTTGCCATAACTCAACAAAATATATAAATCAAAATGTTTTTATTGCTAAACAGCCCTATCTTAACTAAATTCTAAATCCTTTGAGTTCTGAATTCAAATGTCAACACACAGAGTACTTTATATTGAGAGGAAATGAGAAAAATAATTTATAGCATACTTTCAGGAATTGCATGCAAAATCGAAATATATCGCATTATAGTTGTTGGTAATGAATACTTTTAGCTATGGAATGTGCGCAATAAGAACCATGGAGTAGAGTAGTTCTAACCAAACCGTTCAGTACTGACCACAACTTAATGTGGGCTAAACATACACACAAACATTCCAATGCAACTAATTTTCAACTTTTAATGATTTTCAAATTTTAAATGAAAATCGGAAAACTGCAAGAGCGATGATGGTGATGATGATGATGATGATGATGGTGAATGCGCAAGAATAACATGAATGGAAAATAAAATGTGATGCATAGCTTGTTGCTATGAGGATTGTGGTTTTGGCTGTATTATAAATAATGCAAATTTATTGTAAAATAAATGTAGGGGTTGGCAAAGTAATGATCTGGTTAGGGAAAAAAGCACTTTAGTTTTTGCAATTTGATAAATTTTGCGTTTATATACATAAAAATAAAAATAGATTCTGCCACGGAATATTTTTTAAGCAAGAAACAATTTTTTTCAATAAAGGAAGGACTTTATTTAATAAGTATGTTGATGTGGGGAAAATTTTGACATTTTTCTAAACGATTTTGTCCACTTTGCTTACAATTCCCGGTCAACACACTCTAGCTTTATTAACAATTTTTTTATTTTTGTGCCAGTCCAATTAGAGACAGTCCAAAGCACTCTCGACATTTTTTTTTTTTTTTTTAAATTAAGTAAACGAAAGCCAAAAATAGCACCGCAATTTGTGATAAATTCAGCAAGGATCACGTTTCTATATTTTTTTTTTTTTTATTTTATTGCATGTTTTTTATTGAGTACGTTAGAAATTCGATTTGGGTGCAATTACGTGCTCACATACAGTGCAAATAAACACGGAAATACACACAGACGCATATGTGAAGAGCAGCCAACATTGGCAAATGTTGCAGCAATAAAATGTAGCCATAAGAGCAACAACCACAACAACAACAAGGAGTAGAACAACATTGTATGAATTCCATAAAATATACATCAGTAAAATCAACACACACACACACACATGTGTATTAATAATGCTGCTGCGGGACTTAGTAGCGTAAAGTAACGGTCATAAAAATTACAAACGCTTGGTATAAAAACTGTAAAAAAAAATAATAGTAAATCCAACAACCACGTGATGATTTTGCTAAATCATGTCTCTGGTTTGATCTATAGATTATATGAGAGCGCAGCACATCATTAAAAAAGGACGCAACAGGACACGAACGAAAATTTCATGTATATTTAATGCATTTTTTTTCAATAGCGTACAAGGAAATTGTTAAGTTTTGATAGGATGGCAAGGAATGCAAGGATGCAGTAGAGATTATTAGAGCAGCAGTTGATGCACAGCTGGCCATTAGGGTATTTTTTTTGTTTTTTTGCTAATTTAAGCCCAACTTACCGATCCTTTGCGTCCAGGAAAACTGAAGAACACATCGGGTCCATTTCTATGTGGCATTTGACGCAGGACATTTAAAAGCTTTGCTGAGTGTCTTGGCTGTAAGAGAATAGATTGATGGGGATTATTTAAAAATCAAATAATAATTTATTTTTAATTTTTTAATTTTTAATTTTTTAGCAATATTTTTACTTTATAAAAAGTCAAATTATTTTCATATATATTTTAACAACGTTTTTATTTTCTTCTCATTAATCCTTAAAATTCTGTGATTTTATGTTTTTTCAATTATTTAAATGTAACCATTTTTTTTACTATTGAATTTATAATTTTCTATTTCTACGTTTTATGATTCATTTCATTATTTATATTTTGATTTTATTTTTTTAATTTTTTTATATATTTTTAATTTCTTTGGTTTCTTACATTTAATTTTATTGTATTGTGGGTTTTATTATTGAAATTATTTGGTTTAAATATTTTTTTTTTTATTTTTATTTTTATTTATGCTTTTTTTTTAGAATTTTTTATTTTTAAATTTTGTTATTTTGTTTTTTTTATTTATATTTTTTTGTTTAAAATATTTTTTTTGTTTTTAAATGTTGTGTTATTTTTTCAGTTTTTGCATTTTTTGTTTTTATTTTATCATTTGTATTTGCTTTTTATTCCAAATTTTTTTTATTGTTTAATTTTTTTAGTAGTTTAGTATTTTTTTTTAGTTAACATTTTTATTTTATATTTCTATTGGTTTAATTTTTTTTTCTTTTTATACTTTATTTTATATTTCTTTAACTTTATTTTAATTTCTTTCTTTTAACATTTATATATTTCATTTATCTTCATTTGTTTATTGTAATGATATATATTTTTTTTCTATTTGTACATTTTTATTATTATTTTTAACTTCATACTGTTTCGTTTCATTTAATTTTAAAAGTTTGTTTTCTTTTTTTTTCTTTGTGTTGTGTTTGTCAACCTTCTTAATATCTTATTATTTTATTCATTCTTATATTTTAATTAAATAAAGAAATTATTATTACAAATAAAGCATTAAAAATAAAGAAATAAAAGCTTTTTTATTTTACTTATTTTTTTAATTTTCTTATCATTTGTTTTTTTAAGTTGGCCTCTCTAGTTTTTTGTCTTTATCATCTTCGTACATTTAATATTTTTATTATCTTTTTTATTACTTATTATTTTTTCTTTATTTTTGTTTACATTAATTATATTTTTGATTTTTTTTGTTTTTTTTTTAAGTTGGCCTTTTTAGTTTTTATCTTTATATGTGTTTTTTTTTGTACATATAATTTTTCTGTTATCTGTTTTTCTATTAATTTTTTATTATTTATATTTTTTTTATATTTTATTATATTAACTAAATATTTTATTTTTTTTGTAATATTCATTATAAACTCGACTTTTTTAATTTTATTCAGTACTTTTTCTTAATTTTTATTTTTGTATCTTTTTATTTATTTTATTTTAATTTAATTTTTAATAAATTATTTCTTACGGTTTTTGTTTGACTAGGTGATAATTTTTTATTACTTTTTTGTTATATTTTATTTTTCTTATATTATTCATTTATTTTTAATATTTTGTTTTGATCTTAATTTCTTTGGCTTCCGTTGTGAATTTTTATTGTTCGTATTTATTTTTTTATTTATTTTTTTTTTAACTTTAATTTCTTATCTAATTTTTAACCGACTAAGAAAATGAGGAGGTTCTCAAGTTTTCTATTAATTTTTTTTTTTATATGTTTTAACATCGATAACTCCTAAAGCTTTTTCTAAAATAACTACTTGCCCGATTTTCCTAATTTTTTGTCATCAGGTAGATACCATGAACGTGGAGGTCCTTTTTAAAAAAGTGGGCGATATTCGACACAGAGGTGTGTCACTATTAGAAAAACACTGTATTTCTTTTAATATATACACAAGTGTACTGAAATTTACAGTAAAAATACAGGGGTAGGCACAATTATTACAAATTACGGTCAATAGAGTGGGCGTTATTCAACAAAGGGGTGTGACAATATTTTGAAAACACTTTATCTCAAATAATATTGAAACTACGGTACTAATATTTGGTATGCAGGTAGGTGGATAGGAAGAATTATCACAAAAGTGGGCGGGATTGTACATAGGGTGTGTCACTTTAGGGAAAGCACTATATATCGGTTAATATTGATACTTGGGAACTGAAATTTGGCACAGGGCTAGGTAGAATCATTATAAAGTACGATCAATAAAGTGGGCGAGATTAGAAAATGGGCGTGGCTTTAAAATAAATATGTTAAGGAGATAGAAATGGAAAATATCCAACAAACATTCAGGAATTAATAAAACAAATTTTTTAAAAACAAAGTTTCATATTTGAAATTTTCCTCAAGAATAATATTACATAAAATTTTTCATATTCTCTAAAAAGGAAGAAATAAAAACTTTATAACAAAAAAAAAAAAAAAAAACCATGATTGGGTGTATCACTGATGAGTAGGTGTAGCGGCCAAAGAAACAATGTGTCTAGACTGCAGAGTGATTTGCTCTATACAGAGCCGCTGTTGGTTGTTGTCTTCAATGTCTTCATGTTGTCTTGTTGTCAACATACTTGGCCTAAAGCACGAAATTGTTTTCAATATAAATAATGAAAGGTCAAATTCAAATTCAATATATAAATAGCTTTTAAAAAAAGACCAAGAAATTAATGGAAAAAAATAATTAAAATTATTTTTTTAATTCGTAGTGATTTTGAGTCAGTTTATTTTTTTGTTAAAACGTTTTTATATTTTAATTATTTATTTATCAGTTTATATTGTTTATGTTTTTGTTTATTGTTTATTTTAATACTTTTGTTTTTTGTGAGTTTTTTTATTTTTTATGTCGAAAGTTTTTATATATTGTTACAATATACATATTTATATTTATTTTTTCATTATATATATTTATTTTATTATTTTTATATACATATAATTATTTTTTTATATATGTTTAAATTTATTTTTATATTTATATTTTTGTTTTTTATTTCTTTTCTAAAGTTTAAATTATTTATTTCTTGATTCAAGTTTTTTTCGTATTACTTCTGTTATCTATTATTTTATTAATTTATTTTATTTTTTGTTTTTCATTGCATTTATAACGATTGTTTTTTTTTTTTTTTTGTTTTTTCCTTCAGTTGTATTTGCATATTTTTAATATATATTTTTAATTGGTTTTTTTCTTAATGTATTTTTTGTGTTTTTTTGGTTCTTTTTATTAAGAGTATTATTTTATTTTTATGGTTTATATATTTTTGTTTGAATTTGGATTTGTTGATTTTTCTTACCATTTTGTTTTTTTTTTTTTTTGTTTTGTGATACTAAAATTATGCTTCTTTACTTTTGACTTTGCTTAGTTATATATTTGGTTTTAATTTTTTTATATCACAATTTTTTTTTACTCTTTTCACTAATATCGTCACTTGTATGACTAATTGACGTATCTGACTTTTCTTTATTGTTGGGGAGAGCATTTTTTCACTATCCGCTTATATGTTTTTATGTGTATTATGTTAGCTATGACTCAGATCCATTTACGTTTTTTACCGAACTATGTCTTTTGGCCCTTTTTAGCCTAATAATCTTTAGCTTTATTTTTTTTATAATGGCATCTTTAACTCAATTTCATTCACTCAAAAGATGTTAGTTATCTCTGTTTGTCATACGAGCGACTTTATTTGGCAGGTAATTTTCATTTTTAATTTGTGGGGTTTCGCAGTATTTAATTTTTATGAGATGTATTTTGTTTTATTTGTTTATTTATTGTATTTCTACATGTATTTATTTTATTTTCACATATAAAAAGTTTTTTTTATTTATTTATTGTATTTTTGTCATGTATTTATTTTATTTTTTTTTTTCAAAAATATTATTTTGATTTTTTTTTTGTGTTATTTGTATTGTTTAATTTAATTTAAATTTTTAATTCATACTTTATTTTTATGTAAACTTGTTTTTGTTTTTTACTAACCCATTTGCCATTGACAGCCTTCATTGTGCCGAAGAGCAACTTCAGCTCTTTGACTGTTATGCTGTAGCTGGCCAGAACACCCAGCATTTCGATGAGCAGATCTGGAATATAAAAATGGAAAATAATTTGTTAAAAGATCGTTCACTTTTTCAAAAATTATCAAACATTATAACAGATTTAATGTGTATATGTGCATAACTACTTAAAACTTTCATAGGTCTTCATATAATAGTTAGTTATTGAAATTCTTCTGAGTCATATCTACCATGTGTATATTAGAGTGCATCGAAAATCCGACCCCCAATTCCCTGTACTTAAATGAAAAAGTATATAAAAAAATTCTTTCGATTGGTATACTTTATCTCGGTTTGAACCAATTATGGCGTCCCTCGAATTGCATTTTTAAGCTATTTTGTACTGAGACCTTTGATTGAAAATAAAAAGTAAAGCTCGAGTTAAAAAAATGCATGAAAATCCACATTATCTTTTATCCGACAGCAAAAGTTAAAATTTTTTTTTAGTACTATTATTTTTGACCGTTATTTTTCTTTAACAACCAAACCAGACGAAATTATTACGAAAAACATGATTTTTGGAGTTTATTTCAAAATGGTTTAGCTCACTGGCGGTTATAGTGATAAACACAATATTTTGAGAATCCTCATAAACTAGATCAAGGTTCACTTTTAGACGGTTAAAATGATAACTTGTTTTTTTTTTTTTTTTGAGTCATTCTAATAGACATATCGCACTCCATCTTCAAACCAGGCACAACTCAAAATTAACAAATTTTTACTTTTTAATGTTAGACTATTCGTCGTTATAACCTCCATCAACTATCAAAATTTTGCACTCATCTTTTTACTCTTTAATTCAAAAAAATTGCTTTGTCTCCTTGTTTTGTATGGATTCCTTTGAAAAAAAAAACTAGATTTTTGCTTCTCTGGAAAATTTTGAAATTTTGAGTTTTGTCTATTTTGAAGATCGAGTGCGATATGTCATATAGTATTCGTTTTAAGACTCCGTTATTTCAATTTTCTATGAAATAAATTTTCACATCCTATACATTTTTTTCATGTTCATTTTTAAAATTGGATTGGAATTGGAATTCTATAAATTGAATATAAAAAAGGACATTTCTTCTGAAACCACAAAAAAAAAACATTTTATGAAAATATTCTCCACATGTTTTTCATATAAAAACACATTATTTAACAGCAAGTCGCTTGGCAGTTTTAAAAGAAATTGTATGCCATACATAATCTCTTTTTGTGCACTGTACAATCCAATAAAAATTTAAGAGACATGAAATCAATTTTTAATTTTATTCAATAAACAAATCTAACACTTCTTGTTGAATCACCCAATATAGTTAACAAAAAAAAAACAACTCTTAATGGAGAATTTTCAATAGGTTGAGAGAGAGGTAGGTCTCTCAACTTATTGAGAGATATCAACTCTTGCATTTTTCTCTTTATGATTGCTCTCTTACATGTTGTCAGCGTTTTTCTGAATATGAAAATATATGCAGCTACTTTAAAAGGAGTTTGTCGATGCAATAAAAGTATGAGTAAAACTGTAAAAACAAAAAACAGTTTTCAAAGCAATCAACAAACAAAATCATTTAAACTCGAGGTAAAAATACAAAAAAAAATAAATGCTAGCAAAGTTTGTGAAGAAAGTAATACTTTAAAATATACCAATAACAGATACCGTCACACAAACTTATACAGACATATTTATGCACGGCTTCACAACTTGAGGTAAGCATTTCGCTATAGAAGCTTCGCACCACTTTGATGCCTCACACATATTTTTGCCTCAGTAAGCAACATCATCATCATCATCACCGCTATCATCGTCATTCACATCGTTTTAATGATCATCATATCGAGAAGTAGAAAATTGCATTTTAAAGATACGTTTACAGTTCATTGCACAATAAATAGAAACGAATGAATTTAAGGCATGAGTTTGAAGTCAAAAAGAACAAACTTCTTAAAACAGAGACAGATAAAGGAAGAAACCAATGAAGAATATTCAAATAAACAACATAGGAAAAAACTGGGTAGTATGTGCAAATTATTGATGTGGTCATCAATTATTTGTTAAGCTGTGGTTGTGTTGAGAGGTACAGAGATAAGAAAAACAAAATATTCGGAAGTGGTATCACCACTGAAAAAGACTTGGGTTAGTTATAAACTGAAGTCTCAGAAGGTTTTTATGGTTGTTTTTTTTTTGTGTATGTGTATTTTAGTAACCGTTATTTTAGTCACGTAGTCTGTGTATTGAAAGGATGCTATTATATGATGATAAACGTGTGTTTCTGTAGAATCTTAAGTTTATATAAATAAATAAATAAATGACAGTGAAAGAAGATGAAGAATGCAAAATAAGTGTGTTTTTATTATGTTGATAAATAAAAAGGAAGAAAGCACATGCATTGCAAAACATCAGGGCTAGATGAAGTCTACACGAGGATGTCGGTAATGTACTGTATAAACAAAAGACTGCAGCAGTTATTTTCGTTGCATATCAAAGATTTTTTTGTTAAAAGCAAATTTGTTTTATTTTTTGATTAATTTTGTTCAAAAATTTTTAAATATTTTATTTCATAAAAACAAATTTGAACTTTAGGCCAAGTATGTTGACAACAAGACAACATGAAGACAAGGAAGGCAACAATCTACAACTAACAACAACGGCCCTGTATAGAGCAAATCACACAGCTTGACTATACAGACTGTTTCATTGGCCACTACACCAACTCATCAGTAGTCTTGCATGACTTCACTGTGTCACTGTGATCCACTCAGGCTAATTAGGTTGTATTATGCCGTTGTTGTTGTTGGTTGTTGCCTTCATGTTGTCCTGTTGTCAACATACTTGCCCTATAGCTCAAATTTGTTTTCAGCATAAATAATGAAAGGTCATATTTAAATTTATTTTATTACCTTTAAAAAATATAAATAATTTTTGATTTTTTTTTTATATTTTACCGCGCGGATTTAAAAAAAAATTTGAAAAGATTTCCAAAAACATCTTACCAAATTGCACCGGCTTTGTATGGAATTGCTTCTGGATGATTATTGGTATTATGTTAAAAGTTATGACAGGGCAATTCTTTGACTTTATAAAAAAAAAAGTCATTGGGATCGGAGAGCAATAATAAACAAAAACGAATCGTTCTATTGTGTTACGTTCCGATCTTTCAAGCGAACGAAATAAAAACGATTCAAACAACAAAAGAACGATTGGGCGTCTGTTTTGTTTTTCGTTTTCTGTTACTAGCGAAAATATAAACAAAACAAAATTATTGAGCCACGAATGAAACCGAAACAACGATTCGTTAAACGATTTTTTTATTGTTGTTTTTCTATTCTCTACATCTAAACAGGGCAGCTTTAAGGAAGGACCAGAGAGGGTTAATATATATGACTAACCCCCATTACTTTTAAAAAAGGAACATTTTTGCCCTTAACACCTATTCTCTCCGACCACTGCTTTGGGGGGCTCCCATACAAATTTCATGATTTTTGTATATTTTTTCCATACACCTGAACATATGGCCTTTAAGGGAGTACCGGAGAAGGTTAATATGTATGACCGACCCCCATTACTTTTGCAAAAGTAACATCTTTGCCTTTGACTTGTATTCTCTCCAACCACTCTTTAGGGGAGCTCCCATACAAATTTCATGATTTTTGTATATTTTTTCTATACACCTGAACATATGGCCTTTAAGGGAGTACCGGAGAAGGTTAATATGTATGACCGACCCCCATTACTTTTGCAAAAGGAACATCTTTGTCTTTGACACCTACTCTCTCCGACCACTCCTTAGGGGGGCTCCCATAGAAATTTTATGATTTTTGTATATTTTTTCCATACACCTGAACAGATAGCCTTTAAGTAAGGGCCGGAGAGGGTTAATATGTATGACCAACAGGTCAAAAGCAAAATTCAAAATCAACGCGATAGAAGAGGCAAGCATCATTCGCATGCTGACTCTTTCCACGGAGTTTGAGTTCAATGCCTTTTGCATACCCAATGATCATTAATGAAACGTTTTCTTTGGTTTTGTTTTCTATACTGACACGTTAGCAAAAATTATAAAAGTTACTTCCATTGAAAAGTTTCGTGTTTCGTGAAAAATAACGTTTTTGTATCATCCTCTGAGAATTCGGTTCGGATATCATTTCGTTTATTTTCGTTCTCTGATTAGGATGCAGAGGGAGTAGCATAAGCAACGAAAATTAAAATTTGTTACATGAAATTATAACGTGCTATATATACATAGGTGCTACAGTTGAAAAAAAAAAAACACTAGTAACGACTGATTCTTAGCGCTCATAACAAAAATAGGCAAAAAATTCACGAAAATGCAGCTATCATGCAACGGCGTTGCATGGAATTATTACACGTCAAGTATATGCGCTACGGTGAATTTTATAAAACGTAAATGTAGAATTTGTACTCAGCCTTACGATAAAAATAAAAAAGTTATGACTTCGTCAGGTCACGGAGCTAGAAGCTTGTGCAACAAAAATGCAATATTGTTGCATGGAATTATTACTCGCTGAGTAAAAAGTGCTACAAGAAATTTTATTTCAAGACAGCTAACAAAGGTTTTTTGACTTCATATCGAAAATAAAAAAAAAATTTTTGATGACAACCTTTTGGTTGACAACCGTTGAATTCAGTCAAAATGCAACAACAATGAAAAAAACGTTGCATGCAAATATAACTCTGTGACAATTGGAGTTACGGAAAATTTAATGGAACAACTGTACAGCTGAGGTTTTCGATCACATGATAAAAATAAATAAAAAATTAATGGCGTCATGAGAGCTTTCGGGGAACTTTTTAATGTAATCTAAATGTACAAAATGCAATATCAAAATAGAAAAAAAAAATAAAAATATAAAAAAAAACAAGAACAACTAATACGACAAGAATTTGGAAAAGAATTAGGACAAGGATTAGAAAAAAAAATGAGGGAAAGGATGTGGACAATGATTATAACCAGGAATAATACAAAGATAATTTTCCAAAAATGATTTGGAAAAAGATTAGAGCATGGAATTGGACAAGGATTAGGCCAAGAATTCAGACAAGGATTGGAAATAGGGCTCTGACAAGGACTAGGATAAAGATTAAGACACTTAAAATAAAAATTAGGACATGTTTGGGAAGGAGATAATGACCAGAAATGGGACAAGAATAAAACCAGGATTTGGACAAACTAATGACAAGATTTAGAAAAAAGATTAGGCATAAAAGTGGGACAAGGATTAGGAAAGGGATTCGAATAAAGATAAAGTCAGGAATTTGGACATGGATTACTCGTAAACCAAGAGTTTTCGCAAGAAGTAGAACAATTATAAAGGACAAATATAGGAATAAGTTTAAAGATGAGGATTCCTAAAGATTAGGAACATAGGAAAGGATAGTTACAAGAATAAAAACAAGGATGAATATACGCTGTCGCGTCAAAACCTATGGGTGTGTACACGATACAAACAGCCGAAAAAAAGTAATAGTAAAGTCACTTTTTTGTATGGAAATGAAAAACTTTTGCGTATTCACCAAAGTATTATATTGTTTTATACATTGTTTAAAAAGCACATACTTCGATACCCTACCAAAAAAAAAAAAATTGAATTTTTATTATTTTAAAATATTAACCAATAGTGAAGGTAAACCATTGAAAACTTTGCCACCATCAAAATAGTATGGACTTGAACACTATGTTGGTCAGATTAAGCAAGCACACTTGTATAAACTGTTGAAGCCACAATGTATAGATTACAAAATACTAAGTTAATTTATCCAAATCCATATCGGTATGTTTAACATGTAAAACTAAGATGTTTTGGGGAAAACTTGGGAGGCTGAAAACTGCAAAAGACATCTTATAAATTATACTAGGTTCTTTGTTAATTTTGCATTAGCTTTTTTTCTCGGTGTAGAGACCTATTCTTTTTTTTACAATTTTTAATATTTTTAAGATACTTATTTAACTTTGTTTTTGCAAATATTTTCTTATATGAATTTTTTACTTGGGGTTATTTCGTTAACTTTTCCATATTTTTGAAATTTTTTTATGTTTTAAAGTTTTAAATTTAAATTTATATTTAAAGTGTTTTAGATTTTATTGAATGTTCTTTGTAATAATGTTTTTATATTAATTTTTTTATTTGCAACTCAATGAGAATTTTTTTCATTTATTCAAAGCTTTAATTTGTGCCTGCACAGCTTGAATTTAATAACGTGGCCGCCTTCAATTTCCACCCAAAATTAAGTGTTTACAAGCAGCTGAGCTTTTTCTATTGTTGCCTTCTGGCATAGGTGTATGTTAAGTCATATCCTTAACGGATATCCTTTTCATCAAACAACAAACACTGGTGGTGCTCTCGCTGCTGCTGCGAGAAGTTTTACGCCTATTTATTGCAAGCTTGAGTTCAAGCATGAAATAGGAGCAGATTTTAACTTAAACAAAAACAATAAGAATAAAAGAAAATAAAATAACACAGGAAACACGTACAGCCTCGAGAGTGAGTGTGCGTGTATGTGTTATATAACAGCAACAGCAATACGCTGACAATTAATATAAAGCTGGTATGAGTTCGCGTCTTTGTGCACATATGTTGAATTGACTATTGTAGCTAAGTATTGGTGTGTGTATGTGTGTGTGTTGTATATGTACACTAATAAACTCACGCACATACACACAGAGACGCATGCATCGCACAAATTGGCAAAAAATCTCAAGTATTTCAAGTGTTCGTACGTGCGAAATTGGCTAAAAGTCAAACTCCCAGCAAATAAGCAGCAAATTAAACTAAAAGAGTAACATTTGTTGTGGGGAGAGGGGGTGAGGATAGGGTTGGTACAGTAAGTAAAATTGAAGGAAATAAAAATATTTACTTATGAACTGTGTGTATCAAGTGTACATAAGCAAACGTATTTCAATTGCACGTCATTTTACTAAATTAACAAAACAAAAACAAAAAAAAAAAAAAAATCAAAATAAAAAAATTTATTTTTATTCAGAATTTGCCAAAGTTTAATGGGTAAAGCTATCTTTTTTATTATGAAAGTTAATATAAAAATATATCTTAAATAGAAAATAAGCTGCCTCACATACCTAGTGTTGATGGTTTCCCCGGTTTATTTAAAAAATTTTATCAATCCTTATAAATTGATTATAAACTACATATATATGGGAGGAATCTTATGTATTAAGCGCGAACATCGAATGTTCAACACTTTTTTAATATTTATGATAAAAAAAAGAGAATGAAACTTAGATCATCCGAAAGGTGCTATGCCTCAGAAATGACTCAACATAAAAGAAAACTTAAATATATTATGTGACTATTGCATTTAAAAATAAATGTATGCATTCTCATACACATGACTGTAGTTTGAGTCTCGCTCCCTTTCAAGCAGTGTTGCCAGAGAAACGAACTGAAATTTACCACTATTTGGGAAAAAATTTACCACTTTCGGTGAAAATTTACCTTTTTCTCAAATTAAAATTTTAAAAATTTGAAAAAATATCTCCTATTTAACTCGTATCGCATCCGGACACAAATTGTAAGGCATTAGGACTTTTCCGTTTTTGTTTTTTCATGAATAATCTTATATTAAACCAGTGGGACCCAAGAAATGTTAAGCGCGGGCCAACGCTTAAAAAAAAAAAAATGTTGGTCATCGTTGCGTTTGGCAAAAAATTAAAGAAAACAAAAAAAAAAAAAACAAACAACTACAATGCAATAAAATCACATGTCATGAATAATTACTCGACACACAATTAACGGGACAATCAGCTTTAGCATCGACATCATCGAGTATGCGTTTTTTATTTTGACTTTTCATGCATTTGTTTTTGTAAAGTTCGCTGGAAAATGTGCTGAACACTGAACGAGTTCGGTTTGTGTTGTTGTTTTTTGCAGGTTTTCTTTGATTTTGGCTCATCGCAAAGACAAAATTAAGATAGAAAGAACATTTATATGAAGGGACACGCGGGCCACTACGTGGGCATGTTTGTATTAAACCAACAAAAAAAAAAAAAAAAAAGAATTTGAGTGCGAGAAGGTAAACCCACATAATACAATATATTTTGACACGCTGAACACGAATCTGGCACCCATTTTGACCAGTTGGCTCTTGGTTTTCTTCAAAATAATTGAATTATAAGTATTTAACGGATGTCTGGTAGACTTTTTTGAGACTAACATGAGCGATATTTATAAAGAAACAACAGTAATATGAAAAAATAGCATTTTTACCATTCACACATCGACAAGCTGATCCGAACACCGCTCCTATTTTGGATGTGTTCTTAGCAGATTTCTCCCAGAGAGGATCGCGAACCGACAGCCGCTTTGGTTCTGTTCGGGCTCTTAAACTGCTTTTGAGAGTATGTTCAGAGAGGTAGCAGCAGTGCTGCCAATAACTCAAAAAATACGCAAGTCTAAAAAAATTATTGTTTTCGCAAAATTTACCACTTTTGGTCAAAAATTACTCTTTTTACCTCTGCCCAAAAAAACTTAGCTTACTTAGGGAAATTTACCTTAATCTGGCAACACTGCTTTCAAGTTTGGCAAACAATTGTTGCTGCTCTCTCTCTTTCGTTCTCTCGTTCTCTCTATCTCTCTTTCTCTATCTCTCTCTCTTTATCTTTTTATCTCTCTTTTTATCTCTCTTTTTCTCTCTCTCTTTCTTCCTCTCTTTGTTTATCGCATTCCACATTAGTTTGACGCATGATACAATTACAAGGTAGGCTCATATTGGAGAGCAGGGTGCGCTAGTTGTCAAAATCAGCTGATAGCTTTTAGTTTTTCTTTGTTGTTGTTGTTGCTTTTGTCGTTTGACGTTTGTGGCTTATACAGCTTTGTTGTTGCAAAATTTCACAATTGAGTAGCCATTTTAAAAGGAGCCTACCTTGTAATTGTATCATGGTTTGACGGACAAAAATTGGAGCTGTGTGAGCATGATACAATTATACAAGGTAGGAGTGACAACTGGCTATTTTCTCACGAGTTTCTCGCACCATCTGTCATTTGCCTGTATATTTCACTTTCTTTTTTCTTTTCTACTATTTTCGATCTTTAACTTATACTATTTTTGACAGTTGGTTGGTGCAAGACGGTTGTGTCATGTGTGTGGCATTGTTGGTTTTGTTGGTTTTGTTTTGTAATTTCTCTCTCTTCGATAGCCTCATGACCGGGTATGGGCACCACTACATTTAAAGCATTTGTGTTTGTCTTTTGTCTTTAATTTGTTGTTGCGTTAAGCTTTGCTCTCAATTCTTGCTTTCAACGCTCCCAGAGCGCTCTCTGCCCATAGGTGCTCATGACAAAAATAGACAAAATATTCACGTAGTCATGAGACCGCGGAGAGAGCAGCTACACGATCCAAAATGTATCAATCATGCAATGAAGTTGCATAGAATTATTGCTTGGAGTGTAAATGCGGCACGTAAGAATGCAATATTGTCGCATGGAGTTTTTACGTCAATTTTAAAATGGTTTAATAAAAATGGTTCTATGACCTCTTCACAAAAAAAAAAAAAAAAAAATATATATATCCACGGCACCATGGAAGCAACCCGTCTTAGTGCAGTAAAAATGCAAAAATAAAAAAAAAAAATTTAAAAAAGTTGCATGAAATTATAACTCCATGACTATTGAGCTATGGTAAATTTTATAGATACACAGTAAAGCTGAGCTTTTCTGTCACATGATAAAAATAAAAAATTAAAAAAAGTGGCATCATAAGGTCTCTCAGGGAACCCTTTAAAGTAACCTGAATGCAACAAATGCAATAGCAAAAATAAAAAAAAAATAAAATAAAAAAAAAAATATGAAGAACAGAGAAGGTAACAACTAACAACAACAACAACGGCTCTATATAACAACCTAAGTACCTTTAGAGGATCACAGTGTAAAGTCATACAAAGGCTACTGATGAGTTGGTGTAGCGGCCAATGAAACAGTCTGTATAGTCAAGCTGTGTGATTTGCTCTATATAGAGCCGTTGTTGTTGTTGTTGGTTGTTGCCTTCTTTGTTCTTCATGTTGTCTTGTTGTCAACATGATTGGCCTAGAGCTCAAAAATTTGTTTTCAATATAAATAATGAAAGGCCGTATTCAAATATTAATATAAAAAAAAAATAGTATTAAAAAAAAATAAACTAAGAAAAACTAAATTAAAATTAAAATAAGGACAAGTATTAGGACAAGGATTTGGTTAAGCATTAGGGCAATGATTACATAAGGGATAAGAGCAAGGATTTGGAAAAGATTAGGACCAGGAATAAGATAAGAAGTAGGACAAAGCTATGAACAAAGATTAGAATATAGAACTGGATAAGAATAAGGACACAAATTGGAAAGATGACTTCGACAAGAACTGAGACAAGAATAAAGAAAAATATTTAGACATACCAAAAACAATATTTGAGACAAGATTGGGACAAGATTGACAAATATAAAGACAAGAAATGGGACAAGGAATAGAACAAGGATTTTAACAAACTAAGAACAAAAGTAAGGACATAGATTTAGAAAGGAAGTGGGAAAGGGAATTAGATCAGATATTTGGACATGGATTAAAACAAGAGTTTGAACACGAGAAAAAGGAAAATTATTAGAACAAATATAAGAATAAGGATAAGAATGAAGACAAGTTTGGGAACAAAGAAAACGATAGGGAAAAGAATAAGGGCAAGAATAAAGATATACATATACTGTCACGTCAAAATTCAGGAAACAAAATTTGTTTATGAAACAGCCAACTTATTTTTAACTTTTCCAAACTTTTTTCAATAAAAATAAAAAGAAAACAAGAGAAAAATCTATTTTTATGAGGTCAAATTTCGACCACAGGCAATACTAGTAAATATAAAGATCAAATTTTGTACGCATAAATTTATGGTTCGTCACTAGTCACGATTTTATACACGTACGTCTTTTTTTTAGCTTTTAACCAAGGGTTTTAGGTGGAATACCTATTCAGTCAAGTCTCCCTTGGTTCGAAATGGGGTGATAGATTAATGGGTAGGAATGGGCAATTAAGTGAAACACGTGTAGGATGTTTTAAGCGTGGTGGAAAGCCAAAGAAACATGTGAATTGTATTTCTTGAGCATTTCTTTGCACCAATCAAGACGAGACTTTTTTGAGCAATTGTCAAATTATGTGGAATCCAACGTGAACATTTTTTTTTCATAGCTGGGTGTGCATGTAAAATGGTATGTATGCTGATGGAAGTAATGCTCAGAGATGTCTTAGTCTCACTATCATTTGATTATTAATTCGCACACAGCATCAATGTTTTGTGGCACAACAGCAGATTTTGGACGCCCTTCACGAAATTCGTCGGTTAGCGAAGTACGGCCCCGCTTGTACCATCGATATATGTACACAGATTTTTGATGGTGCTTCATCTCAAAAATAGAATTAAGTGCATCGATACAATCTTGTTTAGATAATTCACGTCGAAAGTTCTAAAAAATAATCACACAAAACTGTTCACGTGTTAAATAAAGTTTTTTTGCTGAATTACGAGTACAATTTTAAAAGCACTGGAACACAACACAACAAGCGCACGTACACCAAAAAGTTGAGAGTATGTATAGGCGATAAAATGTCAAAGTTGCCAATGAAAACGTCAGATTGACTGAAACGACTTTAGCTTTGTCAGATCCCGAAATATAAGTAGCAGCTTACGTAGGAATTGAGTAGCTCCTGTTGCATTCATTTATAATATCGGGTATATCAACAAGAGGTGTAGGTTGACAAAGTCATATTACTCGTATTTAACAGTTGGTCATCAGCAGTTTTGAAAGAAATTCAAGAAACAAATCCTACACCTCTTGTTGTTACACCCAGTAATTGCTGTTCGCTTTGAAAAATGAGCTGTCTTCTGAGTGTTTTTTTTTTTCGTTTTTTACAAATAAATTTGTACTTATTAACATAAAATCCTTATAGCGTTAAATACACTCTAATTTCTTTATGAAAAGCTGCATTAAAAGCTTATTTTAAGCTTCACCCACCACTTGTCTTTTTCGTGGCATATTTCAGCGAAATTTCAGTGAAAAAGTTCAGTGACCTATGCATTAAGACTGTGACATCCAGACAAGTATTTTTTTTATTTGTTTTTTTTTTTATTAGATAAATCAAAGCAAAATAAAACGGGCACGTCGAACATACCATAAATTTTCATTTTATTTTCAAAAATAGATGTAAAGAAATAAATATTTTATTGCCTTTGAGCCTCAGAGGATTATATCACGCATATTTTGTGTGAGCACTCTAAGAGGATTATTTAATATTTTATTTTTGTTTTTGTTTTTGTTTTTGTTTTACATATCAAGGCTACATTTTTTTGGTCATTGACACTGACTGTCTAACTGGAATTTCATTATTAAGATGCAAAGGACTGCTGGGAGCAATATTCTGTGATCTCAATTTAATATTAGTAGGAATAATATGGTAAAATTTGTTCAAGTTTAACGGAGAAGAATTTAAATATGAATTAAGCTAAGTAAACAATAAACAGTATTATTAAATTAACTTTTATAAAGCAAAGAAACACTCCAGATATTTAGGAAGAATAACCAAAGCATACATATAAATATATATTTATTTTTTTAGACTTACTGAGAAAGAGCTGTAAATCATAATATATAAAAAATACCTTATAACCTTGAAATTATTAAAAGAGGCTTTATAGGACATGTGTAGAAGACGACTAACGACAAAAACAAACACAACTCTGTATAAAGCTAAGTTTAAATTACTTCCAGCAAAATAGCAAACGCAACAAAAATTTCGCTGCATAGAGCTACCTACAGTTTTTCAAAACAAGCAAATGCTGCTAATTTTGCTTTGTTTTGTGAATCTTGCAAAGGCAAAGCCCAACATTCCGTTGAAACTAGAGGTCGTCACTGTCCGTACACTCTATTTCCGAACAAAAAAAAAACTTGTTTATCATGCCTCTGAAGTGCACTTCAATGACTGTAACGGCTCTTACGTTGTCATTTTTGAAAAAGTACGAGACCATAAGATGTCTCCGGGCATGTCGTTTTCAAATCCGCAATTGTGGTAATTTTTCTTATTAACGTAGCCGTTAATTGTGAAATTTAGCTTTTTCAGAAAAAAAATGTTTCTTTTTTTTTGCAAAATCACCAAGACCCAATCAGAGACATCATACGTCGCTACTGATAGTCCGCCGGTAGCAGTACCTTGTACGCATGGAGAGCCAAATCTTTCTGCTCAAGTTGCCAGAATACTAAGTCACAATTTTCATAAACTCACGTAAACACGACATTTTGCGTAGCTTCAGAAATAAAAAGTCGAGAAGAGTCAATTTGCACGATTTCGGAGGCCGATTGCCATCGCTAAATCTCGGAATAAGTTGTCCTGGAAATTTCTGTTGCAACATAGCCCTAATTGGTGCTGTTATGTGGCTTATGACCAATCTTGTTGAAACTACATATCGTCCAGATCCATAACTTCAATTTTAGGCCATACAAAAAAAAAAAAAATCGGTTAACATACGGCCATGCGGTTAGCATACAGCGCTCAAAATTGACTACAACGATTGCTCTTTGATCGTTTTCAAAAAATTTGTTTCTCCTTGATCAACGCGGGGAACGAACAAATATAATTTCTTTGAATATTAGCGCTGACTTGGCTCGATCAGATTATGTACCAGTTCGGTCTTATTTTCAAGCAGCCAGATCAGATTATGTACCAGTTCGGTCTTATTTTCAAGCAGCCATTAAGGATTTCGACTCCGATTACGAGTACTTGTCGAGCACAAGCCCTCAAAGCATGCCACAGAAAAATCGAAGTAGTATATTCTGCCGCTTAGATGTTTGCCAAACTATCCACTAGAATGCAACGTTATAGAACGTCAAGATCTCTCTGCGTTACCAAATTTGCCATTGACTTATATGGCAAAGCTATGAGTATTGCTAAGAATAAGGTTGTCAGATAATGCGATGCCAACCGAGCATTCGTTGTACAATGAAACCTCTGTTTATCAAAACTAAAGGCATTCTCTTTTGACAGACGCAAAGACCAAACGATGGCTCAACACAGAACTTCTGATGGAAAATACCATACACGCAAAGTTGAAGAAACAAATGTCACAATTTTTAAACAGCTGAAGTTTGAGAGAAATCGGGAAAGGAATCATGACATTTTTCCAGGGCGAAAATGTGGACCTTACCAATTTGATAAGGGGCGTTTGCTCTGATGGTGAAAATAAAAATACAGGCAATCTATATCTACACCAGAGATCTGCAACAAGTCAATTGAAAATCAAGTAACTTGAAAATAATCAAGTTTCGACTTGACTTGTAGAAACTTGATATGTTACCCTACAAGCCACGGCTTGCTTCTAAAAAACGAATCATAAGTCAGACTTGATTCTATTTTGTTTCTACCCTGCAATAATTGGTAGAAAAAACCAAGCTTTCTACTTTTCAAGTCTGTTTTCAAGTCTATGCGACTGCGCTGCCGCAGAAAGCCACTGCCGAGCGTCTACTTATACTTTTCTATACAAAGTGACAAAATAAAAAACAAACAACAACAACAAAAAACAAACAAACAAACATACTTCAATCCAATGCTTTAAAGCAGTGTCGACCGCGTAGAAGCTACACATGAGTGTGGAGCAACACTTCGTCTTTTTGCGTATACACAAAAGAGTGAATGAGACAAAAGCTATTATTGTGGTCGACACTTCTTTAAAGTTAAACTGTTTTCTCAACTCGAGAAACGAAGTTTGCATTGACGACACGAAGTAAATTGCACGAACTTCTTAAACAGACTTGAAAATAAACGATTTGTAGGCAAAATAATTGCTTTTTTCCTACATTTCAAGTTTGTACATTTCAAGTTTTCTACATTTGGCGACTTGATTTTTGCTGCCTATGATTCGCGCAAACTTGTTCTTTGCCTGCCTCGACTTGCAGGGAGTTGAAAAATTAAAGGAACTTGAAACAGCAAATGAATCCATTCATGCATATCTCTGATCTACACTATTATTTTAAAGTGAACATTTTTTGTTGCCGCTAAACTCCAAAATTACTGATCCGATTTTCAAGAAAAAAGTAATAAAATATCTCATTTCTGCTACAAAAGGATATAGGGGTATTTTCTTTACGAAATTTAAATCTTAAGTATCTTTAATTAGTGTGTAAAGTTTTTAAAAAAATCATCCACAATGCCATGCATTTCTTGATCGTTAGCTTTTCATGCTTTTGTGCTGCAAGAGCTTCAATAAACTCCATGTTGCTCTCTGCTCTATTCTCTTTGTTCTCAGCAAGCACAACACAATTAAATAAACAAACAAATACATATGCATATATACTTTGTTGCGCTTAAAACAATATAACAAATGATTTCACCACACCAATTGCCAGCTCGATCGAAGTAGATTCTAATATGTTGAAATTAAGTAGTTTTGATGAGGTGAATTAATCCAAAACAGTTTTGTTAAAAGGGGATGCATTGACCACATTTAGCATGTTCAGTTTTTCCGCTCTATCTCTTTACACTTCAATGAGACTCAATCCAACTTGATGTACAATATAAATGTACGTATGCATGTATATTTGCTGCGCGGCATGCAACTTTTCTACAAATATTTTGACCGTGGTTTTCATGTAATTTATAAATGAGCAAGAGGAACAAATGGCTGACTTTTTACTTTGACGAAAGTGGCATTGTGTGATCCAATAAGATTTTTTATAAATTGATAAAGGTCAGGTTTGAGATCAAATTTGTTTAATAAGTAATTTCTTCCTATGTTATATTATAGTTTGTACCGCCAATATTCTTGCTGCTTTTTCTCAGCTCTTACTAAATAAAAACTTTTTGTGCGCCATAAAATTTGTGCCACTGGTTATTGCTAAACAGACAGAAGTGCTTTTGTTTTAATAAAAAAAAAAATTAAGCATTATTAAAGCCTTAAAAAGGGACATGACTTACTTAATTTTCTTACTATAAAGACTGTTGGGTGTTGCTGATTTGAATTAATCCCTTTTTTTTGAGAAAAACCAATTAAAATTTGAACTCAATAATTTAACATGTAAATTTGGATGTAGCGAACTCTATTAAAACTTGAACTCGAATATCGGCTTCGGTTAACCCAATTAACCCAAATGCCGCCAACTTACGGCACCTTAACAACTGCCGCTCATCTTAGACACGTGCTCCCTCTAGCGTTATAATCTTATCAAATTACGAAACCAGCAACAATCTACAAGCTTTTGCGCACACATACACATGCACACAATGAAACACACACATACGCACAAAACAAGCCACAGAAATTTACAAATTTTATTAAATTAGCGTAATCATAAGTTACGCATACGCTTTGATCCAACAACAAACACAAGAACTCCATCCACTAGCATGGAGAAGTACTAGCAGCTACTTTGACTAGAGCTAGATAGACAACCCGCTGGCATGGCCTGCTGGGTGGTTTGGCGTTAAAGTCACACACACACACACTCACACACACACCATAAACACCGGCAACTCCATCAACATCACGCAACGGAACGCAACGCAATGCGACGCACGGTTAATTAGGTTTTTGTCTCTATATCCGGAGCGCTGATTTTCGGTTGTTGGTTATATTCTGGCAAACGGGGCAACCCTAGCCGTCAAAGTTCAGCAGTTCGGTTGTCATTTGCGAATATGCTAAATTGAGCTGACACTCGTTTGTGTCAGTTACGTGCTGCTGGTGGTACTGGTGGTGATGCTGGTGGTGATTGTGTTGGTGTGGGCATGTGTGTATGTGTATGTGTATGGGTGTGCTTAAACTCTTTAGATAGCGTATTTCTGCTTATACGTGTCATGTTCGTATGTCGACTTTGGAATCTGAATGCGAACCCACTGAACCACAAGCGAAGGTTTGGCGAAAAGTGAGAGTTTTGCGAACGTTTTCAAATGGAAGTTCATTCTTAAGTAAATTTTTATTTTTTAAATTGGAGTTTCCGCTCTGTGTTAAAAAGGATATGAAAGATTGTAAAAACAAAGTTGTAATGTTTTTACAAATCGTCATTTATTAAATTTTACATCATAATCGAGTTCAGAAATGAATTCAAAATCATAAAAAAATACTTTCTTTGTGCACAAATGAGCTTATAACTAAATTATAATGAATGAAATTTTTTTATATTTCCAATAAAGTTTTGCATTCCTAAAATTTTTAAAGATTTTTTTTTTTAATTTGTTTTGACGTGACGAAGTTACGTTTTCCCGCGCAGGTTTCCAAAAAAAATTGAAAAATGTATTTTTTCAACATTCATCGGCGTTGCATTGGATTGTTTCTCGCTGAGTATAAAAGCTATGACTAAAAACATGATACGGCTGTTAAGGCTAATTTTTTGACTTCATTATAAAAACAAAACAAAAATTCAAAACGTCATCGGGACGCGGTGGGAGCTGCTTAACCAACGGAACTGAAAATTTGTTACATGGAATTATTACTCGCTCAGTACTAGTGCTAGGACTTAAAATGATACACCAATAAAGGCCTGTTCTAAGTCCTCACAACAAAATTAGACAAAAAATTTTTGACGTTATGGGAACACTGAGAAAGCCTCTCAAAGATCTACATTGCAGCATCCATTCAAAGGTATTGCATTGAATTTTTACTCGGTAAGTATATAAGCTACGATAAATGTTTGAAAAGAAAAATGAAGGATTTATACTTGGCCTTACGACAAAAATAAAAAAAAAAATCAGAGGTCGTGAAGATAGCAGCTTATGAAACAGAAATGTAATATCGTTGCATGGAATTATTACTCACTCAGGAGACGTGCTGCGGTAAATTTCGATTTACGAAAGCTTAGATGTGTTATTACGCCTCACAACTAAAATACAAAAAAAATTCTTGTCGTCATGATTTCATGGTGGCAACCACATAATGTACTACAAATGCTACAAATATGAAAAAACGTTGCATGGAATTTAAACTCTGTGACTACTGGCAAAACGGTAAATTTGAAGCAACGAAAATGATGGTCAGGTCATTGGGCACATGATATAAATAAAAAAAAAAATTCACGGCGTCATGAGGCCCCTCAGGGAATCGCCTAATGTGACGCATATGCATCACTTTTGCTGGTGCATATGCATTAATTGCATGCACCTAAGGCAAAGTTCCAAGGAAAATCAACCAATGAAGAAGCAAAAAAAAAAAAGCAAAAGCCACAACACCAACATCAACATCAACATCAACATCAGCATCAGCATTAACATTAACATTAACATTAACATTAACATTAACATTAACATTAACATTAACATTAACATTAACATTAACATTAACATTAACATTAACATGTACATTAACATTAATATTAACATTAACATTAACATTAACATTAACATTAACATTAACCTTAACATTAACATTAACATTAACATTAACATTAACATTAACATTAACCTTAACATTAACATTAACATTAACATTAACATTAACATTAACATTAATATTAACATTAACATTAACATTAACATTAACATTAACATTAACATTAACATTAACATTAACATTAACATTAACATTAACATTAACATTAACATTAACCTTAACATTAACATTAACATTAACATTAACATTAACATTAACCTTAACATTAACATTAACATTAACATTAACATTAACATTAACATTAATATTAACATTAACATTAACATTAACATTAACATTAACATTAACATTAACATTAACATTAACATTAACATTAACATTAACATTAACATTAACATTAACATTAACATTAACATTAACATTAACATCAACATTAACATTAACATTAACATTAACATTAACATTAACATTAACATTAACATTAACATTAACATTAACATTAACATTAACATTAAAATTAACATTAACATTAACATTAACATTAACATTAACATTAACATTAACATTAACATTAACATTAACATTAACATTAACATTTACATTAACATTAACATTAACATTAACATTAACATTAACATTAACATTAACATTAACATTAACATTAACATTAACATTAACATTAACATTAACATTAACATTAACATTAACATTAACATTAACATTAACATTAACATTAACATTAACATTAACATTAACATTAACATTAACATTAACATTAACATTAACATTAACATTAACATTAACATTAACATTAACATTAACATTAACATTAACATTAACATTAACATTAACATTAACATTAACATTAACATTAACATTAACATTAACATTAACATTAACATTAACATTAACATTAACATTAACATTAACATTAACATTAACATTAACATTAACATTAACATTAACATTAACATTAACATCAACATCAACATCAACATTAACATTAACATTAACATTACAATTAACATTAACATTAACATTAACATTAGCATTAACATTAACATTAACATTAACATTAACATTAACATTAACATTAACATTAACATTAACATTAACATTAACATTAACATTAACATTAACATTAACATTAACATTAACATTAACATTAACATTAACATTAACATTAACATCAACAACAACATTCACAACAACAAGAACAACGACCTATTTAGTTATGATTTCAACCGTTTTTTTCGTGGCAACCAACATTACTCACAAAAAAAAACAAGAAAAGGACTTTGACATGAATTAGGATATGGATTAGGTCAAAAATTAAGACACATCTTTCCAAACTAGGAAAGGGATTCGGTGTATTTGATTAAGTCAAGAATTTGATTATGGATTAAAACAAGAGTTTGGAAACTAATCATAAATGATACTTTTTTGTCCGTAAATGAGTTCGCATATGATTCATAAATGATTCTATTCTGAAATTTATTAATGAGCACGTTTAGCTATTGAATTTAACAATTGAAACGCTCAGGCGGTAGTGCAAGCGGACTTGCTGCGTATTCAAATCCCATCAATTTTTTAAAATTTTTTATTTTTAAACATTATTATGATAATTATCCATTATTATCCATAAGTATGGATGTTTTTACTCATAAGAAAGTTAGTAAGTTCTAAAATAATCATATTTGTAAAACAATGTTCGCAAAACTTCAGATAAAGAAGGTTTATTTTTAAGGTTTTTTTAAAAAAAAAAATCATTGCATATGATACTTTTGTGAACTCATTTACCAACCAATAAAAAATGGTTGAATTTTAAGTGATACTTTAGTCGGACGAATGATTCGAAAATGAAAAGATTTCATGATAGTATTCTTCTAAAAAACCTTGCGATATAAATGCAGGAGTTTTTAAGTCTCTTTATTTACTAAAAATAGTCGTTTTTGAAAAATATAATTTTTAACTAGATTTGGAAAGAAAATCATGTTTCTAAAGATATTTTTCTTACAATAATCATCGTTTTCGATACTTTTGCGAACTCATTCACGAACAAAAAAAGAAAGTAAATTTTTGAAACATTTAATTCCAGCAAATCCCTTTGAACTGGACTGGTGACAAAAAATGACATGTTTTTGAAGGTTTTTCTTTTACCTGCAAATCATTTTTGAGATACATTTGTGAACTCATTTACGAACAACAAAAGGTTCGTTTTATCGAAAGTCTTGCGATTGATTCAAAAATGAAAGAATTTCATAAAAGTATCCTTTTAAACAACGCTGGGATGCAAAAGGCCAGATTTTTTGAAAGATTTTTAATTAAAAACAAAATAGTCGTTTTCAATACTTTTGCGAACTCATCTACAAACAGAAAAAAGGTTATTTTTGCGAGGTATTTTCGGATGGCCTGTGATTCAAAATGGAACGAATTTCATAAAAGTATCCTTTTCAAAACATTTTTTGAAGGTTTTTTTAGTTACAAATAAATTATCGTTTATAATACTTTTGCGGACTTATCTACGAACAAAAAGGCTTCGTTATTAACGATCATTTAAGTTCAACGAAACATTCGAAAATGATTCATTCAACAATTTAAATCGAACAAATTTCGGAAATAAATTTAAAACAGAATTTAAAACAGCTTTTGGTTCACTGGGAATGAGACGACGAAGATGAATGTATGTGTGCGTGTGTGTTTGTGACTGTGTCGTCGTGTTAACTAAGGAAATTGACTTTCTTTGTATGACTTCATTTTCAATTGACAGCAGTTACAGTTGGTCTGGTTTGCTTTGAATTGTGTTCGTCGTTGTTGTTGCTGCTGCTGTTATATTCTTAGGTTACTGCAAAGAAGCTTAAAGTTTCGTTGACATCAAAGTCAAAGATGCCTAGTGGTAAAGAATGTTAAATTAGACTGATTAACACCATAGCAACGCATAAGGAATAAGGTGATTAAAATTTTTTCAGGATGCAGAAGGATGTTGCTTGAAAATTAACACCAACTTTCTGACTTACACAATTATTTTCAGATGGTCTCAAAATTCACAGAATCTAAACTTAATTTAAATAAATTTTTATTTTTTTTTTTTTTTTCTTTATCACTCAAACAGTTATTTCACAAAAATTAAAAGCATCTTTTTGGAATATTAAATCTTCCCAGCTTATTGGAAAATATTGCACATACCTGCTACAACTGTTTCGGAGCGTTGCAGACGCACCAGTACGTGCTCGATTAGGCCAACATCCGTGCATGCCTGTAGATTGCGAACGCTCTTCCTTAAGATAGCAATAAAAACACTCCAGATCTCTGCCTGCAAGTAAGAAAAAAGAGAAAATGTAAGAAATTGAGTGAGCATGAGTTGTCAATAGCACGCGTGTGACATAAGAGTTGAATACAAATGCATATATGTATTTTCATGTGTATGTGTATGTAGAAAATATTGTAAATTTTACATCATTGTAAACAAAAAGTAATTGTATTGGAAATGTACACAAATCAAGTGCAGTGAAAAATACATTTTCACTTTACTGTAAAAATTGTTGAAGATATTTATTGAGCACTTTAGTTGAGTGAATTTTGCAAATGGATTTCAAGGAAAAACATAATGAAATATTTAAGGCTATACCTTGTTATCGATTACAAAAGTTACACACACAGATCAAATTTGATAGGAATTTTGAGAATTTAAACTCGCAATTACACACACATTTATATTGCCCCGGAGCACACTTTTGTTCAAATTCGTGGCACGCGCAGGGTTCTGTATGCATAAAAATACCAATCTATCGAATTTCTATTGACGTCTATGGAAAACAATAAAACAATACAAAGGTTCTTAGAAATTGGCTTCTTTAAAAGCTGTTGAACTGCCAGCATCGGAGTTGCATGAACTCGTTGGGTATACAGCCATGGACACATAAATAGCACAAATGTCAACTTATTTTTTAAACGTTTCGTTTGAATCTAATAATGCATTCATTAACTGCAGCTATAATTTTTTGAGACTCCAGTGTGGCGTTGTTTAAAACTCCGAGAGAGATGTACCGTTACTTACTTTTATTTGCTCAGGCCATCTCTTTCTGTATAGACATATACGATCTGCTGTGGTCATATAAATAGCACACATGTTAGTTGGTGAATAAAAGTTAACAACATCGGGTGTTTGTAAAAATTTTAGAGTTGTATTCAGTTATTTTCGCCGATTCTAAATAAAATGGGTCGTGGCAGACATTGCACTCCGGGAAAAAGGTCTATAATTCACGAATTAAGTCGAAAAGCCAAAAACCATCTGTAATCGTGGATATTCTCAAAATTTCGTGAAAAATGGACTATAGTGCACTCAAGCTGGTTAAATAAAATGGTTCAAATAATTTCGAGAATAAACCGTGCAATCCTAGACCGCGTAAAACCACCGCTTCTACTCATAGACTTATAGTTTGCAAAAGTAAGGCTGATCCTTTCAAGTCAGCAAAGCAAATTATGAGGGAAATAATGAAGAAAATAACCTTAATGTTTCAATAAAACTAGTATCTAGGAGACTACATGAAGCTAATCTTTATGGATGGATGCATTAGCCGAAGAAAGCCGCTCTTAATAAAAAAAATTTAAAGGATCGTTTAGCTTTTGCAAGGGCCCATGTGAATAAAGAATACCAATTTTGGAAGAACATGCTCTGGACTGACGAAACTAAATTTAACAGGGTTGGACCAGATTGAAAAACTTTTGTTCGGCGCCCCAAATGCCAAGAGTTGAATCCTAAGTATACAAAAAAAGTCATTAAAGCATGAAGGAGTGAATTAAATGGCTTGGGGAGCTTTTTCCTGGTACGACGTTGGGCCAATTTTTCGTATATTAGGAATAATGGACAAAAATATGTATTTAGATATTCTTAATAACCAGATGGAAACATTTGCATTTGAAAACATTCTTATTAGGTGGACTTATATGCACGATAATGATCCAAAACACACAGTAAAGGTTGTGATTGATTGGCTAAAAAAGGAAAAAATAAATATTTTGAATTGGCCGGCTCAAAGCCCAGACCTCAATCCCATAGAAAATTTATGAAATGATGTGAAGGTCAGCATAAGCAACCTCATCGAAATTTAGATGAGTTATGGAGTGGAATTGAGAAGGATAAGTATCCTTCGGTACTCTCTTCCGAAGGATAAGGTCAGGAAGCTTGTGGAGAGTATGGGACGAATATGTCGGGCTGTTTTGGATGATTCGGGATACAGTACCAAGTACTAGTAAGCATATTCGTAAGCTCTTGTAAAATAAAAATAAATTACCATGTCTTTTTTTCAGAATCCAAATTGTGCTATTTATATGTCCACCTCAGCTAAGGAGCAATTTCAGATTTTTGATTAATTTTCTAATTTTTAATTCATAATTACAAAGTTACTACTGATCTTAAGTTTTTGATGTTTAAACTCAAATACCATGAAATAAATTCTTGTTTTCCTCTATGTATTTTATTTAAATTCATGTGAAACACTCTACATGCATTTTTGTGCTATTTATATGTCCACGGCTGTATGTGCTATGAGAAAAGTAATGGTACAATAGTAAAGGTGAATTATTTGACCTATTATAAAAAAAAAATAATAATAAAAACGACGTATTCAGGACGCACAAGAAGCCGCTTAAGAAACGAAACTTCAAATTTATTACATGGAATTAGTACTCGATATGTACAGGTGCTGCGGTAAAAAATAAAATGCCTCCAGTAAAGGGTGGTTTCTTGTACTCACGAAAAAACTAGACAAAAAATGTATAACGCCACGAGATGGCGTATAGATCGAAAGTACAAGAATTATGCAACGACGTTGCATGGAATAATTACTCGGTGAGTGTACTTATGTAAACGGTAAGTTTTTTGGAACAAAAACAAAGGTTCTGCGCATGTGTTTACGACACAATAGCAAAAGAAAGCAAAGGTATCGAAGTTTATGCAACAAAAATGCAATATTTTCTTAAGGAATTATCATTCACTCTGAAAACGGTACTATGGTAAATTTTATTTTACGATAGCAAAGGTCAGTTCATTAACTTCATGAAAAATTTACAAAATTTCGTTGCACTGACACTGAAAAGACAATTATGCAATGCATCGAAAGTGCAACAAAAATGCAAAAGCATTGCGTAGAAAAAGTATAACTCAGTTACTTAAGGTGATACGGTAGGTCACATGATAAAAATATAAAAAAAAAATCCTGACAATATAAGACTTAATTTAATGTAAATGCACAATCTATGCATGTATTTATTGTATGGCACTAAGGTAAAGGTTAAAACTATACCACACAAGATTAAAAAAAAAACAAAACATAACAAATTAAAAATAAATAAAATGCATATAAAATATAAAAATAAAAATGAAAATATATCATAGCAACCATAAAATAAAACTGAATTAAAAAAATGTAAATGCAAATAAAATGATAATTAAAATTAAGAAAATAATAGAAACAAAAAAAAAAAAAAAGAATAATAAAACTTAAAATAAAAATAAAACTAAAAACAAAAATAGAAATTCAACTTAAATAAAAAAATTAAAAAAGACATGAAATATGTAAATAAAACCAATATCACAAAAAAACTAAATAAAAAATAATCAAAGATATAGAACTTAATAAATTTATAAAAATAAATAAAAATAAAAATATAACTAAAAATAAAATTTAAAAAAATAAATTTTTAACAAAATAAAAGTATTAATAAAGAGAAAAGTTAAAATAAAAATTAAATAAAATAAAAAAATAAGAAAATAAAAACAAAAATAGAAATAAAAATAAAATTAGAAATAAAAATAAAAATTCAATAAAATAAAAAGTAGAGATAAAACTAAATCAAAATAAAACCTGTACAAAAAATTTTACAATAAAAATAAAAATAAACATAGACATAGATCTAAATATATATATACAAGAATAAAAATAAAAATGAAAGTAATAATAATGTAAGACTAAAATTAAAAATAAAAAAAACTAAAAATTAAAATTAAAAAAAAAAAAATATTAATGAAAATAAAAATAAAAACAATTAAAATAAAAATTAAATCAAAAAAATAATATAAAAAAAAATAAAAAATTGAAATAAGAATAAAATTAGAAATAAAAACAAAAATAAAAACTTAGTAAAATAAAGAAAAGATCAAAATAAAAATAAAAAAAATTAAAATAAAAATTACTTTAAAAATGTGAATATTAAACTAAAAAAATAGATATAATACTAAAAATAAAAATATAAGTAAAAATAAAAATTAAAATTCAATAAATTAAAAAGTAAAGATCTATATAAAAATAACTCAAAATAAAAATGTAAATATACGTCATATTGTATATAAAACTATAATAAAACTCAAAAATAACCATAAAAATAGAAATAAAAATATAAATCAAATTAACAATATAATGTTTATATAATAAAAGTAAGAATAAAGTAAAACTAAAATTAAAAATGAAATTAAAAATAAAAAAACTAAAAATGAAAATTTAAATAAAATAAAAATAAAAATATTAGTGAATTTAGAAATAAAAATAATTAAAAAAAAAATTATATTAAATAAAAAAAAAAAAAGAAAAAATAGGAATAAGAATTAAATTCGAAATAAAAACAAAAATAAAATTTCAATAAAATAAAAAAAAAATAAAAATAAAAAAAATTTAAAATAAAAAATTCCTGAAAAATGTAAATAAAAACAATATGACAATTAAAATAAAAAAAAATAGAAATAGTACTCAAAATTAAAATAAAAATTCAATAAAAAACAGTAAACATAAAAACAAAAATTAAACAAAATAAAAATGTATATAAGCAATATGAAAATAACCATAAAAAATAACAATAGAAATATAACTAAAAATATATATAAAATCAAGTAAGAATAAAGTAAAACTGAAATTAAAAATAAAAAAAAAAATAAAAATTAAAATAAAATTAAAATATTAGTGAATATAAAAATAAAAATAATTAAAATAAAAATTAAATTAAATAAGAAAAAATAAATAAAAGAAAAATAGAAATACGAATTAAATTAGAAATAAAAACAAAAATAAAAATTCATTAAGCATAGAAAAATAAAAATAAATATAAAACAATTAAATAAAAAATACATGAAAAATATAAATAAAAACAATATGACAATTAAAATGAAAAAATCATTATAGAAATAATAGCAAAAATAAAATAAGAAATAAAAATAGGAGTTAAAAAAAGATTTTACTCTTCTACTCTTATAAAAATAAAAATAGAAATCAAAATAAAACTTCAAATAAAATAAAAATAAAGTTAGAAATAAAATTCAAAATAAAACTAAAATTAAAAAATAAAATAAAAATAAAACAAAAGAATAAAAATAGGAACAAAAATAAAATATTGATAAAAATAAAAATTAATATAAAAATAAAAATAATAAAGAAATCGAAAAAAAGAATTGAAAAAAAATTTAGAAATAAAAATAAAAATCTAAATCAAAACTGTAAACAAAAATCTAAACCTAAAACTAAAACAAAAACTAAAACTAAAACTAAAACGAAAATTAAAACTAAAACTAAAACTAAGACTAAGACTAAGACTAAGACTAAAACTAAAACTAAAACTAAAACTAGAACTAAAACAAAAACTAGAACTAAAACTATAACTAAAACTAAAACTAAAACTAAAACTAAAGCTAAAACTAAAACTAAAACTACAACTAAAACTAAAACTAAAACTAAAACTAAAACTAAAACTACAACTGAAACTAAAAACTAAACTAAAACTAAAACTAAAACTAAAACTAAAACTAAAACTTGAACTAAAACTAAAACTAAAACTAAAACTAAAAATACAACTGAAACTAAAAACTTAACTAAAAAGAAAGCTAAAACTAAAACTAAAACTTGAACTAAAACTAAAACTAAAACTAAAACTAAAACTAAAACTAAAACTAAAACTAAAACTAAAACTAAAACTAAAACTAAAACTAAAACTAAACCTAAAACTAAAACTAGAACTAAATTTAAAACTAAAACTAAAATTCAAAATGAAAGTGAAAATAAAAATTATAATAAAATAAAAACAAGAATAAAAATAAAAAATAAAAATCAAAATAAAATTACCCATCAAAAGTAAATAACATTTTATAAAAAAACTAGTAAGAAATGATCTTCGACTGGGCCGAAGTTAAAATACCCCCACGGCCGAACCAAAGTATATTCAAAGTCTTAAGCAATCAATAAAATGTTTGTCTGTAAAAACGTTTTCGTTATATTTTTAACAGAAAATATTCGCTTTTGTTTTTTGATAAAATGGCTTTGTATGGGAGGAGGGCGTGGTTTTCACCCAATTTGGTTGAATTCCATAAACTTAGTACACGTTACATATCAAAGTTCATATGCAAAATTTCAAGTCCATACATTAATTTTTGTGGATTTTAGAGAAATTTTAACTTTTTGATAAAGTCACTTTGTATGGGAGGTAGGCGTGGTTTTCATCCGATTTGATTGAATTTCATACTTAGAGTGTGTTTTGAACATCAAAACTCATATGCAAAATTTCAAGTCCATATATTCATTTTTGTTGAATTCTAAGAGATTTTACCGTTTTGATAAAGTCGCTTTGTATGGGAGGTAGGCGTGGTTTTCATCCGATTTGGCTCATTTACGAACTTGACCTTCATTTTTTAGATAAAAGCTTAAATATAGAATTTCGTGATGATAGCTTTAAAATTACGGCTGGAATCGTGATCACAGACAGACGGACAGACGGACAGACGGACAGACGGACAGACGGACAGACGGACAGACGGACAGACGGACAGACAGACGGACATGGCTAAATCAACTCGGGTGGTGATGCTGATCAAGAATATATATACTTTTCTGTACCTACCACGCCTCCTTATGGGCGTTACAAACGGAGTGACAAAATTAATATACCCCCATTTACGTTTTTTAAACGTGGGGGTATAAATATGAATAAAATTAAATAGTGATAAAAATGAAAATATTAAAGCAAAAATGAAACTAATGAAATAAAATAAACGAAATAAGGATAAGTATTCGAAAGAGCATTTTGACAAGTATTAAGACAAGGGATTTTGGCAACGCTTAGGGCAAGAATAAAGAAAAATATTGGGATAGGGATTGATACAAAAGGACCTTGTCCCTCCTTTTGTATTCAAACATTAAACATGGACATAAAACAATAATTCGGACAAGAATAAGGACACGAATTTGGACATGTACTAGGACAATAGTATTAGAATAAGGACAAGAATTGTAATAAGTTTAGGGAAAATATTAAGGATACGTATCAGAATATTGACCAGAGTATGTCTTCACGATGTGGCGGCCGTGGCGCAGTGGGTAGAGTGCGTGACCCATACGCCAGATAACCCTGGTTCAATTTCAGCTGACACAGAAAGTTTTTTCAATTGAATTAATTTGCGTGACCCATACGCCAGATAACCCTGGTTCAATTTCAGCTGACACAGAAAGTTTTTCAATTGAATTAATTTTTCTGTTCGGCCGTCACCTCTCTGCAGAAAATGGCAAACCTCAGAGAGTAAATATTGCCATGTAAAGCTTCTTGAGAACATGCACATTAGCCGTTCGGAGTCGGCATAAAATTGGTAGATCCAGTTATCGATCAATTGTGTTCAACCATTTAATAACACGCACAACATTTGATTATTTGCATGGGATCATAAGAAGTTCGGTCAAAGTCTTTTCAAGGACTGAAATGGAGTTTATTTTTTTATTTTTTTTTTTTTTTTTATATATTCACGTTGAACTACCTACAGGTGAGTCCCATAACATAGCCAACTACATCCAAGTTTACTGCTTATGGGGTAGATTAATTTTATTTTTAACACCCATAAGCAGGCAGGGGAGGTATATGTACCTTCGGAATAGAAAATGAAAAGTTAGAAAATGAGCCAAATCTGACGCCTATCTCCCCTATGAAGTGTCTTTATCGAAATGGTAATACTCTAAAAAATCCAAAAAAAAAAAAAAAAAAATCATCTAAGAGCTTGAAACATTGCACTTTAACTTTGATATCACATACTTTTAGTACGAAAATCGAAAAATCGCCTATATTCGATATTACATGACGTCAGCAAAATCTGCATAAATTTCACAAAAGTTAGTGTCGTAACGTAATATTTTATACATTAGCTTTGATATTTAAAACGTATAAAGAAAGTTGAAATTTGGATAAATCAAAAAAACCACGCCCATTCCCCAAACAAGCTGACGCACAGTGCTTTGTCCCATAGGCA
This sequence comes from Pherbina coryleti, assembly GCA_943735915.1. Taxonomy (NCBI): domain Eukaryota; kingdom Metazoa; phylum Arthropoda; class Insecta; order Diptera; family Sciomyzidae; genus Pherbina; species Pherbina coryleti. The sequence goes on from OX030951.1 coordinate 27,591,890, forward strand.
AAATTAAAATAAAATAAAGTGCTTAGAATATTTCAGTAATAAACATTTTTGTAAAGCTAACAAAGTACCTTAAATAAATTCGTAAATAGAATTTATCATCTCGTCTTTTTGTTAACAGTAGAGGGCGCTAAAGTCAGAAAACGTTTGAGGTAAAACTGTTGAACGGAAAAACGGTTTTTACTGTGTTACAAAAAAAATTTTTAAGATTTCATCTTTTATTGTATTGCTTTGAAACTTAACAGTTTTGTTTATAACTATAGGTACAAAAAACCAAAATTAATTTTTTGTAAATATTTTATATAGAAAAGTTGTTTGTGCCATCGAAAACTTGTGCGAGTTTTTATTTGGAATTCCCAAAATGCAAAAGTTTGATAGACTGAAAAATTTTTTTTTTTAAGAATAGGTCATTTTTTATTTGTGATTTTAGTACATTTTAAAGGGCTTAAATAGAATATGTAAACAAGTTTTAGATTTTTCACCCGGAAATGTAAAATTGATATGAATGTTTTAAGACATATTTCCTAAGTTTCAGAAAAAGTTGCAAAGACCTAAGTTTATGGCACTGCCAAAATTTAAGAAAAATAAGTTTATACAATTTTTTTATTACTATAAAAAATGAATCCAATTTTGATGTAGTGTATAATTTTTATTAAATAGAGACAAAAACTTACCAAAAATTTAAAGAATATTTTTCTTTTTTTTGGCGGAAACCCTAAAGTTTTGCAAACTTTGAAAAAATTAAAAAAATATATAAATAAAAAGTAAGCGATTTTTTATTTTAAATTTATATACTTTGTTAACAAATCTAACCACTAGTAAAAAAAAATTTAAGATTTTTAACCGGAAATTTGAAATTTTGTATTTTTTTAAAACATCTATATTTTTTAGTTTTACAAAGACCAAAAATATGATTATAAAATTTTTTTCCAAGTAAAGGGCTCCAGCGACGTTCAATGTTCAATTCAATTTTTGCAAGCTGTGCAATTTTATTGACTGTAGGTCTGTTGGAGAACTTTTCGAGTAAAAAATATCAAGTAACTTTTACTGGGAGAGTAAGACTGATTTTACTCTCTCAGTAAAAAATATCACAAAAAGTAAACGAACGGCATCCAGTAAAAAGTATCAAGTAATCAACATTTGTTTGTAAACAGCTGATTCATGTTTTCCCTTTTTGCTTTTCGTTTCATTGTTTTCCCTATGTTTCAACTCATTTACTCCGTGAACACACTGCACTTTATTGTTGTGTGTGCTAATAATAAGCTGACGATATGACTTGTTGTTTACATTTTGCTATTTTCCGTTATTTTTTATATTTGAGCAAGAGATGAGAGCGTGTTTATTTCAGTTTAACGTGATCATTTTCTAATAGTTTGCGATTGTTTTGAAGTTTTCACCATTTTGTTTTATCAATAATATTTGAATTAATTGTGGAATTACCACTAAAACATTAAATTAATACCTAGTCAATATTGAAATAACCTCGTGCTGCAGTAGTCATTATAATCTAATAGTGAGCCCTCGTGAGTTAAATAATCTCACTGGTTCATCTCGTTCGTGAGTTAAATAATCTCACTGGTTCATCTCTGGTTCAATAAAACTATTCTGTCAAATTTATTTGCTAGTTGTGAAGCAATATTTTTCGATAATGACAAATTGTATTATTAATTCCGATATAGTTGATTTTTGGTAATAAGTGTCTTCAAAAAATAAAATCCCAGAAGTATATAAATCTATAAAAGGCAAAATTGGGGATTCAAGTCTTGAAAAAGGAGTGTTGTTAAGAAAAATGAAATTGTTTGACAATAAAGTAAAAAAATATAGGAGCGAGAGTAGAGTCAATAGACAATTTAGAAACAAATTTATTTATGACCCTTTTTAAAGAGAATATTAAAATATTTGCATTTTGATCACAAATGTAGCAAAAATTTAGTTTATGAGAAAAAGGATATATTGGAGGTGGTCATGTCCTTGTATCAAATGAAACAAAATTTCTCAGAGAGCTCAAAAATATAGTTTTATAAGTTGTTATTAGTTTTTAGTGCATTTTGATCACAAATGTAGCTAAAATTTAGTTTTTGAGAAAAGAAAAAGGATATATGGGAGATGGTCATGTCCTTGTATCGAATGAAGGGAAATTTCCCAGAGAGCCCAAAAATATAGTTTTATAAGTTGTTATAAGTTTTCAGTGCATTCTGATCACTAATGTAGTTACAATTTAGTTTTTGAGAAAAATTATATATGGAAGGTAGTCATATCCTTGCACAGAATGAAACAAAATTAACCACTAAGCTAAAAGACATATTTTAACATATAGTTATCAACTTTCGATTTATTCTATATACAATTATAGCTAAAATTAAACATTTATATTTAAAGATGTACGGGAGGTAGTCATGTCCTTGCACCGATTTTTCCGAAACTTCGAATTTTTCTTAGTTAACATATTTTGAACCAGCACACCAAATTTCATTTTTCTGCGATAACTTCTCTAATTTTGCCGATTCACTATATGGGGACAAAGCACTGTGTGACGTCATCAGCATAATAAATCCTTCATAACTTGGGTTATTATGTATCAAACATGAGAGTGGGGGATATTTTGACTTAATTAGTTTAAATGAAGCGCTCATAACAGATATTTTATGCTTTCTTTACATTTTAAATAAAACTTAAATGAAAATTAAAACATTTTAATTATTTCGATGAAAAATAACGGTTTCTTATAAGATAAAGATGAAATATAATCGATAAACATATCTAAATTTTTATTTGATGATAGTCTCATATCAGTTTTCTGAGAGCATCAGTAAATAAAGTTGAGCGAAAATATGTTTTTTGAAAAATTTGGTCAATTGTGTCACAAGCTGGGCACTCATGTTCTGAATTCAAATGCATTATAGAAATTTTTTGAACTTATTAAAATCATTTAGACATTAAAGCTAGCAATTTAAAAGCTTCTTAATGTAATAATAAAATTATTGTTATTAAAAAAAAAAACAAAAAATAACTACGTATCTCTAAAAAGCTGCACCACAACCTGCCGTCCACTCAGCAGTGCGTGCGTTTTCAAAACAAGTGCACTTCAGGGACCTACTCAAGATGTCGACATTTTTATGTCAATCTTGGGTTTTTTTCACAAGTTATTTCAATTTTGCACAGAATGTTTTTAAGCACCTGACCGCAAAACACACACATACACACACATGCGTTTGTACACACAATTATAACTTCGTTGCATTATTTTGTTGCATACATATTTTTCCTTCATTTTCTTGGCAACATTTAAAGTTTCAACATCTATGTATGTAATGCTTACAGTTCATAGTCGTGTTCAACGAGGGAACAGGAAGAGTGGGTGAGAAGGAGGTTAAAGTGTAAATGTGTTGGTTTCTTGATTATCAGGGTGTAAAATGGACGCTTCACCTACATCACCAACAAGTTAAATGAATGCATGCAGCTGCAAGTGTTAAAATGTATGTGATTTACACTGCTTAGTGTTGGGGTATGTGTGAATGTGTGTGGGTTTGTGTGCAGGTGGGTGTGATGTGTTGTGTGTTAGAATTTATGTTGAGCATTTGCAGCTTTTGACTTGCTTGTTGTCATTAGCTAAAAAGCTTCACTTCAAAATGTTTTTTCACTCCACTGATGAGTGGCAAAATTGCGGTAGATATGTATGTATGTTTATGTTTATGTAAATTTTAATTTTTTTTTTTTTTTTTAAACAATTACTTAAGAACAGTCAAAAATTTCATTGTAAAACACTGTGCCATTTACGGTAGGAAACTTTCCTAAGATTTTATGATTTTTTCTTTTGCTTTAATTTGGAAAAGTGACCCGGTATTTTTTTAACATATATGCACTGCAATAATTTTCAAATAAACCACTCAGCTTAGCTCTAGACCTTTATATTTTTTCAAAATTTTCGATCCATCTTTCGCATAGTTCGGGCTCCATTTCTGCGATGCCGACAAGTCAGCAGGCAAAAGCCACCATTCCATGGAAATTTCCGAGGAAACAATACGAGAACGTACGGCGCTGCTGATAGTCCAACGGCTGCAGTTCTTGACTCAATTGGATCTTGTATGCATGTAGAGCAAAAGTACGGTGATTTCCTCTTTCGTTACAAAAATCAAAAAAATTCTGTGATATTTTGCGCTCTCTAGCATTCCAAGGTAAATTTTCTGCATTTACAAATGACAAATTTCAGCACTTGAAAACTGCCAAGCAACCATCTGTTAAATGACACGTCTTTGCAACTCTACACTTCTTGTTGAACACTTTCTAACACATATTTTTATATGAAATGAAGAACTCAGATTTGATATCCTTTTCGTACTTTTCTCAAGTAGGCATTTATATGCTTCCCATATGAACTCCGCACATACATAATATCTTCAAAATAAATTTAAAACCGCGGCTCCGCTTGGATTTTAAGTGGTTTTTATTTTTTTTATTTCTTTTTTTATTTGTTTTATTTTTTTTTATTTTATTTTTCAGTTAACCCTTTATAAATAACAAAAAATAAATTTCATTTTTTTTCCGGGTCTTTATTCTATTTGCATTACGAATTTTCTTAGCAATAAATTCGGCTTTAAGTTGATTGTTTACTTCGTTTTCTGTTTTTATTCTTATCTATCACTCTTCTGTATGCTTGCATTACTTTCGTTTGCATGTCCTGCCGTTCGCTGCCTTTGCCATAGATACCAAAAAGTGTCAGCGCAGAATATCATGCAACGGTTAAAATAGTAAATTTCCGGTTTTAGTCTGAGCAGATTGCCAAAACGCAATAAAATAAGGAGGAGAAAAAAAATATATTGATAGCCAAGTAAAACTTATTTGAATGCAGCAGGCAGCAGCAAGTGTCTCAAACTGAAGCTTATGCAGACAGACAGACGACCGACCTTTAGATAAAAGCTGCCGCAAAAAGGGAAAAAAAAACTTAAGCAGAAATGAAATAATCGAGCAAAAAGAACAAGCATCAAAGAAAATAGAAGTGAAAATAAATTTATTGAAATTCGATTTGAATTCGCCACGATTTATCCTGCAAACATGCTTGGATGCTTTTAATGCGTCTTCGACTTCTTCTTAAGAAACATTCTTCTATGTTCTGTGTCGTTGTCTAGGTTCTGAAAATGATCAAAAAGAGTAAAAGAGCCGGAGTGAAAGTGGTGCAGGGTACTGTAGTAAAAGGAATAAAAACCTCCGACATAGCTGTGCAGTTGAGAACGTAGCGAGCTTGCCTTTATTTGTCACCATCCGGAACATGGCAGACAGACGGACAGACAGACAGACAGACAGACATACGGACAGACAAACAGACAGACAGACATGAATTCATTGCATTGGAAATACATTCAAATTTTAATTTGTTTTAAATTAATATCGATGAACTGTTCGCTATCTGTTTCCTACCTCTCTCTCACTCACTCTTTCTGTTTTTGCGTTCTCTTAGCATTGCTTAGTTGACACTTAAATCAATTTTTTTTTAACAATTTTCTCTTTACAGCTTTTTTAGTGTCCATTAAATAGGATGCCGGAAGCTTTTTATGTCAAGCAAATTGGATATTAATATCCTTTTTGCACTTATCTATATTTTATTTGCAGCTTTTTGTAATGAAGCTCCTTAAATGTAACATTAATAAAGTGTACTTGAAAAAAAAGCTTTATGCTAGAGCTTCTTCTCTGAATTGCAAGAACTAGTAAATTTTTATAAGAAAATTCCGTCTAATGTAAGGAAAATGCAAAATCTTTATGTCTTAGAAAACCAATAACCATCCCAAAAGCAAAATTAAAAGCAAAAGCAAAAGCAAAAGCAAACGAAAAAGCTAAGCAAAAGCAAACGCATCAACAAAAGCAAAATAAAAAGCAAAAGAAAAAGCAAAAGAAAAATCAAAATCAAAATCAAAATCAAAATCAAAATCAAAATCAAAATCAAAATCAAAATCAAAATCAAAATCAAAATCAAAATCAAAATCAATACCAAAATCAAAATAAAAATCACAATCAAAACCAATATCAGAATCAAAATCACAAGCTAAATCAAAGTCAAAATCAAAATAAAAATCAAAATCAAAATCAAAATCAAAATCAAAATCAAAATCAAAATCAAAATCAAACTCAAAATCAAAATCAAAATCAAAATCAATATCAAAATAAAAATTAAAATCAAAATCAATATCAAAGTCAAAATCAAAATCAAAATCAAAATCAAAATCAATATCAATATCAAAATCAAAATCAATATCAAAATAAAAATCACAAACAAAATCAAAATCAAAATCAAAACCAAAAAACAAAATCAAAATCAAAATCAAAATCAAAATCAAAATCAAAATCAAAATCAAAATCAAAATCAAAATCAAAATCAAAATCAAAATCAAAATCAAAATCAAAATCAAAATCAAAATCAAAATCAAAATCAAAATCAAAATCAAAATCAAAATCAAAATCAAAATCAAAATCAAAATCAAAATCAAAATCAAAATCAAAATCAAAATCAAAATCAAAATCAAAATCAAAATCAAAATCAAAATCAAAATCAAAATCAATATCAAAATAAAATCAAAATTAAAATCAAAATCAAAATCCAAATCAAAATCAATATCAAAATAAAATCAAAATTAAAATCTAAATCAAAATCAAAATCAAAATCAAAATCAAAATCAAAATCAAAATCAAAATCAAAATCAAAATCAAAATCAAAATCAATATCAAAGTCAAAATCAAAATCAAAATCAAAATCAATATGAAAATCAAAATCAAAATCAAAATCAAAATCAAAATCAGAATCAAAATCAAAATCAAAATTAAAATCAAAATCAAAATCAAAATCAATATCGACATGAAAATCACAAACAAAAATAAAAGCAAAAACAAACAGAAATACAAAAGCAAAAACAAAACCAAAAGCAAAAGCTTTGATCAACAACTGATATGGACAGGATTTGAACAAGAATTATGAAATAAATTGAGTAAAGGATTTAGACAAGGATTAGTATAGGGATAGGTATGAAGATTTGTACAAAGCTTGGAGAAGATATTGTAAAAAAGATAAGGACTTATTTAGGGATACATACAGCTTAGTGCACACAGCTTATCCTAATTTCTAGGACACAGAATTGGACAAGGATTAGGACAGCTATTTATACAAAGATAAGTACAAGGATTGGGGTCAAGAGTTGAACAAAGATTAGGTCGAGGATTTTGGCAAGGGTTTAAATATGACTACGAAAAGGAATAGGACAAATATTCTTAATAAATTTGGACAAAGTTAGGACAAAAAACTTAAACTAGTATTAAGACAAAGAAATGTTTGAACCTAACATTTACGAAGTTGGTCTAGGTTGAAACACAAAGGGACATCACCTCTTTTTAATATTATTGTTAAGTTCTCAAAAAAAGTCTTTAACATAATAAAATGGATCTATAAGACGCTTTAAGTGTTACGTTAATTTAAAAAGTTTATAATTTTTTTATTTATTTAGTTGACTGTCGAAATTTTTAAATTTTCACTGCCTTCAATAGATTTTATCACGTTAGAGCCTACGGCTGGGTATTTATGGTCAACTTTTTTGTTTTGAGATAAATTTCTTTAGATAAACTTTTGCAAGAATTGTTTATTTTTTATTTTTTTTTTAATGTAAAGGAATAATTTTGAAAGAATCTCTTTTGGCCTTAAGGCGAACTTGAAATTTTAATTTTATTATGATAGAAATATTTAACTTTTTTTGGATCAATGAATCGATAAATAAAATTATTGATAAATTCCTTACTTATTAATTTAATATTCTGCTAGCAAAGTCCTCCTGTTGTTATAAGCAACAGACTTAATATCGCTGAATTTTTTGCCAGAAAAAAGGTTACGCTTTAGGAATGGCAAGAACCAATGGACAGAATTAAAAAAAAGTAACATACTTTTAGGAAATTGCACAAAATATGTGTGTCCTATTTCAACGTAAAAATAAGCACAAAAACTACATGAGAAAAATTTCACCAAACGCCCGAACAAGAAAATCCCAGAAAACCACCACTGCCCCTTAAAGTATGCTTCACAATTTTTTTTTTGTTGGAGCCTAATGCTTGGAGTAATAAAGGCAGTAGAACAGTAGATTTTTTATATTTCCGTTAAAAAAAAAATAAACGTAAAGAGTGAGTGCTCCATGGGCCATGAGCAGCAACAACAACAACAGTTTTTCTTAAAAACACTGACCAAGTGTTTGTTAAACATACAAAAAAGTGCCAAACTTTGCACAACGAAGTTAAGATTTTTTTTTCGAACTTTTTTAAAGCAGTAACGAAAAATATATAAAAATTTCCAAAAAGTTAATTTTCATCAGTGTTGCCAGCTCCAAGCGAAAATTAAAAAACCAAAATAAGAACAAAGTCATCGCCTTAAAACTTGCTGTAGCAATAAAATGTTACATAAAAAAGAAACTAAAAGAAAAATAAAGAAAAAAAAAATCTGCTAAAAGTTTTGTGGGATTTTGTCAAGCTTACATCCGGTCTTTATTGCGAGCCACAACAATTGCTAGAGCAAGTAAGAGCAACAAAAACTACAACAACAATGGAACAATCACTGACTTCATTTGTCAAGCTTAACAGAAGTTGAAAGCAAGTTGTTTTTGTTGTTTTGTTGCTACTACTGTTATAGTTGTTTTTTTTTTTTTTTTTTTTTTGTTGCTCTTGCTGCTGGTGGTGGTTTTATTTTTTTTTCTTGGCCGCAATTTAGTTGCTTTAACTGTTGTCGCAACAACATTTTGTTACACGAAAATAGTAAAATACAGTTCGTCACCTTCACCTTTTGTGCACTTTATGACGTGGTGTGAGTAAAATTTTAAAATTTTGTGTTTTTAGAAATAAGATAGAAACAATTCTGAAATTTGTCATCTTCCACATTGTCCTCTAGCCACATGCTAAAAGCTATTTTTAGCCTCTTAGTAACATAATTGGGATATTTATTTTTTATCATATTTACAAGCATGTTGTGCAGCTTTTAAGCCAAACATATGCTAGAGAGTTTTGATATTTGAAGCCCTGAGTTCCCACACATTCCATTAATATTTTCAAAAAGCTTTAAAAAGTTTTCATTTACTATTTATTTTGCCTGACTCTGGCAAGATGTCTTATGTCAGAGGGGAGTGCTCAAAAGCTTTGTGCCGTATTTTAACTAAATATATGTGTTTTTAAAAAAAATTTCGGGCTTTGTTATAATTTCTTTAAGCTATTTGTATTTTACAAATTAAGCATTATTCCAGTTAAAAAGTGTGCTTAAGAGCTTTTCTCGAAATATTGACATGTTATATTTCAATTGAATTAATTTGAATTAAATTAAACTTGTTGAATTATTTTTATTCAAACCTATCCTTCGGGTATGTTCTATATTCCAAAAGTTTGTATACTACGAAAGCTTTAAAGATTTAATCTAAATTTTAAAACAAACATTATTTTCTTTTTCTTCTTTTTTTATTATTTTCTTTTTTTTTTGTCATTTATTAGGGCAGTTATGAAATTTTATAACTTTATGAAAATTCAAAGAGAGAAAGTTTTAGAGTCTATTAAAAGCTTTAAGGCTTTAAAGCTTTTTATGCATTTACGTAGGGCCAGTTAGGACAGTTAGGCCTACATATATCTTTTAAGCTATATACATATATCTTTCTTATTCTCCGAAAATGTTTCAATTTTGTATGTTTGTACTCAGTGACAGTTTTAAAGCTTTTTATATCAATTTCTTTTCAACATTTTGTTCTCTCTTCTGACATTACTCTTGAGCTTGCGCTTGAGTTATATCCTAAGTTTTATAAAATTCTATGCTTTAAGGTAAGTTTTGAAGTGACAACTTTTCAAAGCTTGTAACCATTTGGAAATAACGTATTGACTTAAGTTATAACAGAGACCTGAGGTTATAATTATAATTGAGACTTTTAGTTTTTGAGTAAAATTTTAAAAGCTTTAATTTTAAGAATTTGAAAAGCTGAAGCTTTGAAGAAAAAAAAAAACATTTTAAGCCAAAAAGTATTTTCTACACAGCAAAAAATTCTGATTATATTTTAAAAAAAATTAAGAAATTGAATAATGCTCAAAAGCTTTCATTCAATTTTTTGATGAATTTTTTGCATTTTTGATTGCTTTTGCATAAGAATGAATGTTTTTTTTTTCTCAATTTTCGTTTTCTTTGAATATTTCGATTATTTTAAAATAAAAGCTCTGCGAAACGTTTGTGATTCTTCTTAAAAAATACAGACGTCTAAGCTTTTATTTTTTTTTCCTTCTTATAGAAAGCTTCTATTCCAAAAGTTTAAGCTCAATAAAAGCTTAAAAGCTTACAAAAATAAATAAAAATTTTATTTTATTCATTTTGTTATTTATCATACCTTTTATGCAATTCTAGCACTATATAGAATTGAAAACTTTAGAGCTTTTGCAAAGCTTTAAAGCAGTGGTTTGAATTCTTAAGACCTTAAATTGATGTTTGGTACTCTTTGAAATTGAGATCCAGGTCAAAAGCTCAAGCGTTTTGTTTTTTGAAGATTTAATATAATTTAAAAGCAATAAGTAATTCCGTGATGACTTTTAAACTTTTATTATTATTATTAAAGCTTACAAGTTTTAGTTTTTTTTCTTTAAAACAAAGTTTGATATTGAATTAAGTGAAACAAACTAAAGTTTCTATTTTTTTTTCTTTGAATAAATTTTAATATTGAAGTGAATAAAAGCTTAAAAGCTTAAAAGCTTTAATTTATTTTTTAAAATAAATTTCAATATTGAAGTGAGTGAATAAAAGCTTGAAAGCTTAAATTTTTTTATTTTAAATAAATTTTTATATTTAAGTGACTTTAAGCTTAAAAGCTTTAATTTTTTTTTTAAATAAATTTTAACATTCAATTAAGTGAATAAAAGCTTAAAAGGTTTAATTTTTTTTTTTCTTTGAAATAAATTTTAATATTGAAGTTAGTGAATAAAAGCTTAAAAGCTTCATTTTTTTTCTTTAATATATATTTTAATATTGAAGTAAGTGAATAAATATATAAAACCTTTAATTTTTTTCTATAAAATAGATTTTAATATTGCAGTAAGTGAATAGAAGCTTAAATTTTTTTTTTAAATATATTTTAATATTGAAGTGAATTAAAGCTTAGAAGCTTTAATTTTTTCTTTAAAATAAATTTTTAAATTGAAGTGAGATTAAAATACATTTTATTATTGAAGTAATTAATAAAAACTTAAAAGCTTTAATATTTTTCTTTAAAATAAATTTTAATATTGAAGTTAGTGAATAAAATCTTAAAAGCTTTTTTTTTTTTTTGTATTTAATGGAAACATTATTTTATTTTTTGTATGATAATTTTTAAGTTCATTAGTTATTTCAATGTTGGTATCCTTCTAAATATTCGATTCTTCGAATTTGAAAGTTCTGCAAAATGCTGGAGTTTATTTAATTATAAAATATCTAATGGAGTAAGTCTTTGAAGCTTAACTTTAATTTTTTTTAGAAAAATAAGAGTTAATTTTAAGTGCTCCGAAAAAGCTCAACGGGTTATTTTCATAATAGTTTAAGCTCAAAAACTTTCATTCTCAAACAAATTAACCAACATTTTTATAAATTTAATTAAAAAAAATCTATTCAAATTTTCTTCGGGCACTGTCTCTATTTATATTGTATTCCACTGGAAATAGAGTTAATCTAACTGATTGTAGTTGTAATTGCACTAAGTGCAACTTTCATCACATTCTTCACCATCATAACCACTATTTCAATATAAGATAATTTATGAAGAAAGCAAATACTACAACAACCCAGTCTGGTGGATCTTTAGGGAATTTTGTTGATAACTCATGAAATTGCTACGCTATGAAAATTTATTTTCTATTTGACTTTTTGTTTTCATTTGCAACTTTGTCTACGGCAAAAAAAAAAAAAAAATAATAATAAAAATTGTCCACAGAAAGTGGAGCTAACAAAAGTGAGCCAATTTATATTGTCACAAAATAACCCCGAAGAGAAATGGAATTTTTCATTTGCCAAAGAAACGAACGTATTTATTTTTCAAAGTAAATATTGGCAAGAACTTTTCTGTAAGCTTGAACAGAGAGTAATGTTCGCAAACATAGCCCCGCAGCTAGGGCGAACGAACATGCAACAACAAGACACCCGAATGCCACTTACCAAAACCCGGAACAATTTGCAGTTTGGTAACTAAAGGATAACCGAATTTTTGTTTTATTTTATCATTCTGTTTTATTTTTTATAATTTATTTTTTTTTTATTTTTTTTTTTTATTTATTTTCATTTTGAAGCAGCATAAGAAAAACTAAGTTCACTGCAGCAAAAATTGCACTAAAAGCGAAAGAAGCAAAAAGTGTTAAGCCAGAGTCAACAGAAGGGTTTTATTTTTCGAATTTTTGAAAGGGTGGGAATTGAAATTTAATGCAAACACAGTTCACACTATGCTACAATTGTGAGCACACAAATAATGATGGGGGTGGGCGGAGAGATGAGCTTTGTAAAGATTGGTAAAATATATAACAGAACACAAAAAATGTCTCAATTAAGTGGCAGTTTAAGTAAGAATATGGGTTCAGGTGATAAAAAATTTACAAAAGCTACAAAAAAGCAACAAAACAAGAGCTGAATTATACTCAGAATATCACCCAAAGAAGATATTAAGCTTTGCTTTCTCATTTAAGTCAGAAACAAAAAAGTTCGACAGACAGTTCGTACAGTGCAATAAAGCATTTATTCCATACTTGCAGGCCACAGTGGTCCACGCAACAAATATGCATGCATACATACATATATACTATACATCAAGTCGGATTGAGTCTCATTGAAAGTGTAGAGAGATAGAGCAGAAATACGTATAAAATAAATTTCTTGAACATGCTGAAGATGGTCAGTAAATCCCCATTTAACAAAACTGTGTTGGTATAATTCACCACATCAAAACTAATTTCAACATATTAGAATCTACTTCGATTCAATTGGTAATTGGTGTGGTGAAGTCATTTGTTCTTTTGTTTTAAGCGCAGCAAAGTATGTATGTATATGTATTTGTTTGTTTATTTAGTTGTGTTGTGCTTGCTGAGAACAAAGAGAGAATAGAGCAGAGAGCAACATGTTTGGAGTTTATTGAAGCTCTCGCAGCGGAAACGTTTGAAAACTAACGATCAAGCAATACATATCATTGTGGATGATTTTTTTAGAAAGCTTTTCACTTTAATTAAAGATAGTTATTATTAAAATTTTGTAAAGAATCCTTTTGCAGCAAAAATGTGATATTTTGAAACTTTCATAAAAATCGGCCCAGTACTTTTGGAGTTTAGCGGCAACAAAAAATGTTCACTTTCATTTTATATAATCGTATATACATAAAGGTTTATGCATTTCGGGTTTCGGAAAATGCAGCCCTGGCGTTTGACAGCTGTCAAATGCCCATTAGGGAATAACACTCTCGAACTTTTTTTGCTGATCAAAGTTCCTTTGTGATAAAAACTTGCAATTGGATGAAAAAAAAAAATTTGGTTACTTTTTTTTTAACCCATACCGGCTCACCTCCAAAAACTTTTGTAAACGCAAAAAATCGATTTTTTGCAATTTTTGCCGCATAGCATCTAAACTATTGAAGTGAAATCATTGCAATGTATTAAAATATTGGAGCTAACTTGAATACAAACATTTTGGTTGACTATCTGAGACAACTGGTTCCCGAGATATATATTTTTATAAGAAAACTCGGAGGTGTATCAAAATTCCTATTTTTTTGTACTTTTTAATTTTTATTAAAAAAACTATTTCAGATACGATATTGAAATGTTCTACACTAATTTTTATTAATGCGTTACTCATCTTTAAGTACAAAACACTTAAATCTAAGATTTTCTCTTAACCCAGACAAGACCAACTATCCTAATATACCCTACTTTTCATCAATTTTTTCACGTTTTGCGTCATTTTATCCATACTATTGAAGTGATGTTATTGCAATGTATTAAAAAATTGCAGTTAATTTGAATACGAATATTACTGCTTAGCTTTTTACTAAATTCTAATTTTTTTTCTTTTTTATACTTTAACAAAAAAAAAACAAAAAACTCGATACCGATCTCAAGTGTTCCACACTCCACTTGTTCACTGTTTTCTGGGTTCCTGAACTGATAGAACTTATATTACTACATAGCCTACTCTATTACTACTTAAACTATAAAGTGGAAGTGTAGTGAATAAAAAAACGGAATGCCTCGTCGAAAGGTAGAAATATTAAACCGTGATCCTCGTGAAGTTTACCAACAGGTGAAGATGTGATTTTAGAGTTTCATTACGCGAAGCAACATTTAAAGTTAGACTGAAAAGAAGCCAAAACAAGTGAATCGTTAGAAGTTATAGACTTATGAAACAAAGCAACCAATGTTTCTCAAAGAGTTATTGTTCAAAGAAACTTTAAAAGCCTACGCTCCGGTAAGTATAGGAATCAAGCGTCACCCAGCTAGTGTAAGTGGTGTTCTACATTTTTACAGGGTCATCAAAATGTCACGGATTCTGGCATCCCGTGTGCCAGCAAAAACAATGTGCGCGTTTAATAAATGCATTCATCGCAATGGCTATTTCGCACATCCTGAAATTTTTCTTTTGACGATGAGCAACTACGATCGAGAACCGATTCATTCGTTGGCATATCGCCGAATTATAGATACGCACAATGCATTTTTCGAAGCTTCAGTTTCCGTCATCTGTGAGTTGAAAATTCCAATGTTGAACTACTCATGCATGGACGTTGACATTATACGCTGGCAAAAAGTTTCGCCCGGCCAAAAAGAACCACCAATTGTACGCAGTCTTCTGATTACAAAAGACAAAATTGTACGACTGGCGAAATATAAAATCAGTGATCCTCAGTTCGAAGGAAGATCTTAAATGTAGCAGGAGAAGAAAAGAACTTCGATATCGAGCTTCGAAGCTTACCGTGTCATTGGCAGGCCGTAGAAAGTGCGTAAGAGCAGTGATAGAGGCCTCAAAGCATGTTTCGAGCGAGTCCCAATGTGTGTGATGCATTATTGCTAAACTTCGCCATTGATGCATGATGCCATATTTTAATACCAAAAAACAGTTTGCTGCTAAGAGAAATTATTTTGCTTTCCAATCGAAACTTTGAGTTCAAAGCTCACTAAAAGATAACTCCATAAAAGGTCCCTTTTTTTTTATTAATTTTAACTTGGTCAATTCTACTCTGAAAGTTCAGTGTTAGCTATGTACATCAAACGTAAAAAAAAATTACGAAAAGTAGGTTATATTGGGGCAGTTGGGCTGGTATGGGTTAAGACAAAGTCCTTAGAGTTAAGTGTTTTGTAATTGAAGATGAGTAATGCATTAATGGAAATTATTGTAGAACATTTCAATATCGTATCTGGAATAGTTTTTTTATAAAAATTAAAAAAAAAATAGGAATTTTGATACACCTGATTTTTCTTATAAAAATATATATCTCGGGAACCAGATGTCTCAGATAGTATACCGAAATGTTCGTATTCAAATTAGCTGCAATTTTTTAATACACAGCAATGACGTCACTTCAATAGTTTAGATGCTATTCGGCATAAATTGCAAAAAACCGATGTTTTGCTTTTACAAAAGGTCTCGGAGGAAGGTGAACATACAAATTTTTTTTCATCCATTCGCAAATTTTTATCGCTAATCAAACTGAATCGGTTTCTGTCGTTACGCCCTAAGGCTCATGTCATCCAAATAGGGTTTTGTGTAGCTAAAAGTTTGCCATTCAATACAATATTGAACGTTTTACCACCAAACAACGCGTTAAAATTGTTAAATTATTGATTTTGTTTAAATGCTGATTTTTCGAAGAGAACTTTCTTCAGCGATGAGGCTCATTTTGCTCTAGGTGGATACGTGAATAAGCCAAATCGTCTTTTAAGGAGCTCTGAAAATCTCCAAGCGATTATGGAGAAGCCAGTGCACTCGCAAAAGGTGACTGCCTGTTGTGCATTATGGTCTGGTGGTATCATTGCTCTATATATTTTTTTTTTTTAACAATCAAGCATCCTCGTCAAGGATAACCCTTTGCAGTTAATTCTGAGCGCAATGATCGTATGTTAACCAATTTATTTTTTGGCCTGAAAAGAAAAATATGGATTTTCCCAATATGTGGTTTCAACAAGATGGAGCCACAAGCCACACAACGGCACTAATTAGGGCTTTCGTGCAACAGAAATTTCCAAGATGACTCCTTCGAGGTTGTTAAGGACTTCGTCTACCTGTGATCCAGCATAAACTCTTTCAACGATGTCAGTATTGAGATAAAACGAAGGATAACTCTTGTTATTTTGGGCTGAGCAGGCAATTGAGAAGCAGAACCCTCTCTCGACGAACAAAACTCACGCTCTATAAGTCACTAATCATGCCCGTCCTATTATATGCAGCACAAACCTGAGTAGTTCTAATGAAAAGACGTCAATGGCGAGAACAGAATTTGATGAAACCACGAGCTGTATAAGCTGTACGCTGACATCGACATAGTTAAGCGCTTTAAAATCGAGCGGCTCCGCTGGCTAGGTCATGTTGAGCGAATGGAAAACGACGCTGCAGCGAAATATTTGATTCTGTGTCCAGTGGTGGTCAACACAGAAGCGTACGCCCACATCTTCGTTGGAAAATCAAGTGTTGGGTAACCAGACTACGCTTGGTGTTTCCAACTGGCGCACAATGGGGCAGAACGACCCTATTGGTGGCAATAAATCAGGGAATAGAGCTAGCAACCTGAAAATTTCTGAAATTGTTTATAGAATCAATATATTGATAATTCAAAACCCAACAATGACCACGCCCACCAAAACGCTCACTTTTTTTAATTTCGGAAGAAATTGTCAAATGAAGATACCCACCGTATTTAATATATAATATAATCAATTAGGGCTGTCAAATGTGGCTATAAATACAAACAATTATATATTTGTTTTTTTCAAAAAATAAGTACACATAACATTTATTTTAATGCAGAAAATAGAACATAATTGAGAATTGCATAAATGTATTGATTTTTCATTAATTTAGAATAAAATTATCCCTTTCTTCATCACTGCTATCTTCTTGTACCTCAGAATTTGTATTATCAACAGGGGGAGCTTTAAGCAAACTCAATGCTTCAATTGGGATGTGTTGTTGTTTTTTTTCGGGTAGTTTCCTCATACTAGTAATAATGGGATCAGAACTTAATAAAAAAGAGTTGAAAATATCTCGGTTAGTGTTTTCTCTACTGGATTTCCGAGAATGGTGCTCTCTATAATTTTTGAAGTCTTTATTCCCTGATTCTTGAGCTTCTTCAGATAGCTGCCCAATCGGTAACAGTGCATGGGCTATTATTTCCGGTCCATGAATGAAATATTTATGAAGGGTAGGTGACATGTAATACCAGTAATACTTTTCCACATAATATCTGGCAGTATCGATTGCGAAATTTTTTAACTTCTCTACATCTATTTCATAGCCACTAGCCACAACAATCATAATAATATGCATCTTTTTTATGAGTTGTACATCAATTTTTGTAATTTCAGCGGAAATTTCAGGATATTGAAAGAAACGCCTGGCTGTATTGCCATCATTCGAGTTCCCGAATCCGGGCTTTGGTTTGTCTATTATCAAACCACAACGATCTTTAAACTCTTTTTGTATCCTTTTTTTATTTTCAGCAACAACTATCTTGTCATCATCCCCTCGAGCTTGCCATTTCTTAAGAGGCAATTTGTAGGCTAAGTGAAGTAAATTTTCAAAAAACCTTATCCATCCATGAAGAACGGACAGTCCAAACTCTAAGTTTTCTGTTTTAACTTCCCTTTTCAACATACTCTCTATATCATTAAAGCTTCTAGATGACGCACCACATATGAAACACTTTTGTGTTGATGACGTTTCCGTAATAGCATTACAGACTTTGCCGTCAATCATTGTAAAAAGTAGAGTATGATTGACTTGCACTTCTCTTTCTTCAATTAACATTGTTGTCTTTCGCAAATTTTTCACCTCATTTTCAACTCTATTCTTTTCTGCAATAGACATTTGTGTAGATTCTTTTACAAACTCTATTTTTAATGGCCTACAGTATCTTGTAGAACCTGGACGTGGATTTTGCCATACAATCCTAGAACTGGAAGAAAGTCTAAGAGGAACAACACAAGTAATGAAGACCGAAGAATCAGTTGCTTCAAGGCCATGGAAAGCTTGTTTGTAGGAGCTGTGTCCCGAACTTCCACCAAAGCCCCACTTGCAAAACAAGCTCAGATTTTCCGTTTCAAATATTGTTAACACACCAATTACTTCCATCTGTGATTCCAACAAACGCTTTGTGGTTAAATCTAGTAGTGCCTGAAGGGTAACCTTTACTAAAGTTTCGCTAACTTCAATGCATTCGGGGGGTGGATAACTTTTTTGTTTTGCAGCTTGTAGGACCTTAAATGCAGGAAATTTTTCTGGTGCACTCATTCTGATAACGTTGTATTGATGTGGAGATAGTTGCGCTTCAACTGCAACCTCTAGTGCTTCTTGGCCTGACATTTTACAACTTTTGGGTTCCAGTGACTCCTTATATGACTTCCGATATTTTTTTGCTCGGTCAGGGGTAGTTGTTGTTATATCCTTAACACTTTGGAAGCACTAACCTGTCCCACTGCTCTCAAGCTCATTTGAGTAGCAAAACTCAACATAGAAATCGATGTAGACTCTCTTAGTTTTTCTGTTTTCATTATTTTTGTACGTTCACTACTTTCATCGAATGAAACACTTGGTCGACCACGCTTAAGCTTTTCTTCAGGGCAACAAAGAAAAGAAACAGATGTCTCCAGCCATGAATTATTTGTTTTAAAAAACGTCTCTAATTTTCGAAAAGCCTTTTCAAAACGAGTCTTATACTCAGATTTGAATCGAGAAAGTGTTTTAGTTAAACCTATGTTATCGAAGTTTCCTGTTCGTTTTTTTAATTTTTTTTCCAGAAACACAAATTGCCCTTGTAAATTAATATTTTCAACTGACCGCATTATGTTGACAAGCTCCCTCCGGGTTATAAAAATTGTGTTTGAACTAGTACCTAAAGGATAAAACAAATATTATAAATTCTTACAATTTTTTTTTTTTTTTTTGTCAGAAAGCACATTTTGTAAAGAAGCTTTTTTATCAAAACCACAAAAAACCGCTGAATTTTCTTGCAGTTCCTTAATTAAGTTAAGACATGCTATCAATAACAACAAAAATTGTTCTTGGGACTGCTTGGGAACACAACTAAACCGATCAATGTTTGCACAAAGAAGCAAAAAAAAAAGTAATTTTAAAGTTTTTTTTATGATAATTACGGTTTTATATAATTTAAAGCACTTTCTCAAAAATCTTAAATAGACTAACATTTACCAGAACTTGAAGGCTCCATACCAAAAACTTTAATATATTATGATTTCTATTTTTTTTATTTAATTAAAAACACTTCACACCCAACTCAAGCTAATCTGTGAACAAGAATGGCTTGCGCCGATGTTTATCATGCAAAATGTGTTTATGATAACGGTTTAAAACTTTTACAGTATTAACAGTGGGGTATTTGACTATTAAAATAAAATAACAATGGCCCCATACGGGCAGTTTCATTTTTCGATTTATTGCCACCAATAGGGTCGTTCTGCCCCATTGTGTGGCGCCAGCAAGCGCAAAACTGAAATAGCTGGCGCAATTTCTTATACGAGGCCAAGACCGACCAACGGTTGTAAGCGCCAGATAAGTAAGTAAACCAACTTCGATCAAAAATATTAATTTTTCATTGTTAGGCCAGACATATAAATAGCAACAATTGTTTCAAAATGCAGCTCATGATGAGCCGAGCTATAAATTGTAAAGGATATATCCAATATATTCAAATTATTCTTTTGTTCTCAACACAAAAAGCTCAGGGAGAGTCATTTTAATTGAAATTATTTTTAAACTAATTATTTGATGCAAAACTTGAAATTGTCATGAAAATAATGCAGCTAATAACAGGGGCGAAGACATTAACTTAAACAACAACAACAACGATCACAATAATAGTGAAAAATATGCATTAAATGACAACCATGTGGAAAACAACAATAAACTTAACAACAATTCCGCTTTGTCTGATGTGGAAAATTGTATTATTTTCACAGTTATTTCCATTTTCGACAACCATAGAAAAAGCGTAAAATTTGCATTAAATGCACTGAATAGAACACAATAAAAACCAGAGAATGGAACAGGAGCAAAGCATAGGGCGCAGTTAACATCCTGCTGCAGGTGTGTTGTGTAGAGTGTTTTATGGGCGCCTCCGTTTGCCGCACGTTCAACTCGATGCTTAATCATTCAAGCGTCAAAGTAACCACAAACGTTTTCAATTGTTATGGAAATGTCGTCGGTAGCAGCAACAGCAGCAGGATGGTTGATGGTTGCACGGACTGTTGGATGAACAGACTTCGAGGTAGGTTCTCTGACAGATTTTCATGCAAGTTTTTTTTTTCCTTTTAAACTTTATGTTTGTCAGACGATGTTTTGAAAATAAAAAAAAAAAAAAAATAATAAAAAATAAAGCAACAACATCAGTGCTTTTGGTTTGTGAAGCTTTTTTCATGGGGTGTTGCGTTTGTTGCCTGGCTGTCGGTGACAGCGACACGCTTGGCGCTGATTAACGAGAATGTGTTGCTGGTGGAGTTGGTGCTGGTGGTGGTGTTAGTGTTAGTGTTGTTGGTGTTAGTGTTGTTGGTGTTAGTGTTGTTGGTGTTAGTGTTGTTGGTGTTAGTGTTGTTGGTGTTAGTGTTGTTGATGTTAGTGTTGGGTTTGATGCTGATGGTGTTGATTGTATTGTCGTGGGCAGCAGCGGTGGTGATAAAGTTGTTGTTCGTTGTTGCTCTTGCCTTGATGAAGTTTAATGAAATTTTGTCGCATGACAAATGGTTGTTGCTGCTTTTCGGAGATTTCTGCGTGCTGTGAGTGTGAGAGAAGGAGAGAGAGAGAGAGAGAGAGCGCTTCACTTTGTTATTTTAATTAAATGGAATAATTTTTTCTTTTTCGTTTTTGCATTTGACTTTAGTTTATTTGTCGCTTAGTTTGCTGCCAGACATTTATTATTTTTTTTTTTTTATTTTTTTATTGTGTTTTCTTTTTCTTTGTTGCATGACAAATTTTCTAATTTGTAATCAAAATTTTTCAATTAATTTGCAGAAATTTTCAAACTTTCATCACAAGCAGATTTCTGTGCATTCACTCTGTGTGTGTATGTGATTGTGTTATGATGGGCATGATATATTTTTGTAAGCTGGCCAATAATTGAAAAAGTTTTTCCCTACAAATTTTCATCGTTTTTATATGTGCGTATAAGTTAAAATTTATTGGAGCATTTTTAACAAAGTTTTAATTAAAAATATGTTAATGTGTCAAAGCTTATTTGGAGCTTCCCAGAATTTGGACCAGTTCTAAAAATTTTACCATAACTGATAAGGAACTTAATAAAATTGAAGAGAATCATATATTATGCATATATTAAATCAATATTATTGTATTTATTTTTTTCTTTCTTCACTCATGTGTAGCTATGGGCAGAGAGCGCTCTTAGAGCAACACAAAACGCAACAACAAATCAAAGAGAAAAGACAAACACAGAAACAACACAGAAGCTTTAAGTGTGGCGGTGCCCATAGCCGCTCATGTGCAAATGTAACCCAACTCATACCGCCACCATACGCACCACCAGCAGAAAATCACAAAATAGTAACTCCATTCTGAGTTTCTATATTCCGTGACTTTTACTTTCAAAGCTATTTGTCCAATGCCCGTAGAAGGGTATCACCAAGTGGGAACTCGATATTGAGTTTCATTGTTATACGGCATTGGAATTGTATAGGTGGTGCCACGCCCTCTCGCCCAATGCTCGATCAATTTTTCCAGTCGAACAACACGACTAAATAGGAAGTTCCTACCGAGTTTCATTGATTTGTGACTTATAGTTCGAAAGTTATACCGAAAATTTAGGCTGTTAAAAAGTGACACGCGCCTCTTAAAACGCTCATAAAATGTAACTAGTGGAATGGTACGTGTGATTTGAGGTAGAATACTGATTTCCGAGGCCAGGTGACCTTTAACTCTAAAGCTTTTCAATATCGCAAATTTGGGTTACATGGGATGTGCCACGCCCACCACAGATATTCGGTGCACTCCTTCTTCCTACTCTAATTGATTTAAAAAAAAAAATAATTATCGAAATTGGTTAAAAAACACTGGAGAAAATGGTTATTAACTGCTCTGCCTACGCCTATTTAACTAGATAAAAGTTTATTTTTAGATTTATTTAGGTTTTTTTTTCATAAGATTAAGATATCTGTTTTAATAATCAAGACCTTTCAAATTACAGTTGTTTCCACTGTTAAGACGTCAATAAAAGCTCTTTGAAATTATTCGCTCTTTTTGCTTTTTTTATTGCAAACAATATTCGTTTTGGTTGAAACTCGGGCAAAAAATATGTGAATAAAAATCTTTATTTATTCTTCTATAAATTCATTTCATCCACCTCAAATTTGCCCCCCCCCCCCCCCACGATGTAATACCCTTGTGCCAACGTTGTTTTCTAATTTTCAAAACATGCTGCAAAGTCTTCCTCCGGTATAGTCTTCAATTCCTGCATCGTTTCGGTTTCTATATCTTCTATCGATTCAAAACGGTGTCCACGGTCTCTTGAGTTTGGCGAATAGCCCAAAGACACATGGTGCTAAGACGGGAGAATACGGTGGTTGCGGAACGATATGGGTCAAGATTGTTTTTTTTTTTTTTAGATTAAACCAACGCTCAGGGGATGCCCCCTATAAATGCGAAAGCATTGTGTTGATTCGGAAGAAGGGTGGTATTTAGTCGGAGGGTGGAAAGATGGAGTAGTGTCGGTGAAGATAAGTTTTGAATTTACATTGCTTAAAATTGCTCGCAGGGAGATTGTTCCAAAATTTTATTGTAGGACCGAAGAACGAATTATCTCGGTAATGCAAGGTTCTATTGGGCATCAAGGCAATGTTATAGGGATGGGCTTGGTGCGCTGCCCGAGTGGACCTGGGAAACACACGAGCTGATGGCGTCAGGTCATGTATCTCCCTTGAACACTTCCTATGGTAGTACCTGTACAAAAGGCTTAGGCAACCAACATTGCGTCGATGCCCAAGAGAGTCGTGAGAAGATGAAATGTTTTCATCCCCTATCAGATTATCGCGAATTGTACTCCATTTTCGGCCTAATATATAAGGTATATACCACGCAAAGGTCAGTTGGAGTGAAGTATTTTTTACAACCGTTTTAAAAAATCTAGGCACTTGACCGCTTCTTTCGAAACATCAAAAATGTGATCGTTCCAGCGAAGATCAGATCTGATTGATATGCCCAGAACGTCAAGAGCATCTGACTCCGCGAGATCCACACGGTTTATATTGAGGGGTCCTAAGGGGCAATTCAATCGTTTGTGGGTTAACAGACAGCACTGATTCTTGCTAGCATCCATGACACATAACATCCATGTAATTAATATTCTTTGTTGACCGATTTGGCTGGTTGGAAGGAATTCATAATGCACCACACTACGATAATCGAAGAAAACTGTCAACATGACTTCGATTTTTGGCTTGCTTTGACGTGGTTCTTTCGGTCTAATCAAAGTCTTTCAAAGTCTCATCTCCAGTTATGATGCGTTTCATTTTATCTTGATGGTCGGAAAGCATTGTTTTACACATATCAACGCGGCGCTGTTTTTCCATGAAATTGAGCGTTTTTGCCACCAATCGAGATTTCACCTTTCTGAGGCCCAAGTGGTCACTCAAAATGGTTTTCGATATTCAAACAAGGTTGGTAAGGTCCCAGACTAGGTTAGGTTAGGTTAAAAGGGAGGGGCAACTTTACGTTGTCTACACGGGCGCCTATTGGTCCATTGTGGTTCCCTATATCTGTGGTCCTAATATGTCAAAAACAACCAAGTCTTGCTAGTCACTGGAGCGAGGTTGGTTGAACTAACCGGTGCTCCGTATAAATCTGAAAAGATCCATCAGTGGTACATCCACGAGCTCCTGCAGTTCTCCGTACACTCTGCTTCCCAAGTGGCGAAGTCGGCGTTGTTGGAGGTTAGGACACTCGCAAAGCAGATGTTTGATGGTTTCTGTTCCCTCGACATCTCCACAGTTTCTGCAGAAGTCTGGGTGCGGAATTCCCAGTCTCGAGGCCATTGTGCCTATACAACAGTGCCTCGTGAGAACTCCTACTAGGATGCGAGTTTCATTTTTACTCATTGAAAGTTGGGATTGGGTAATTTTTTCGCAGAGTTTAGGCCATAGGTGGCGAGAGATAACACAGTCGTCTCTGTTTGACCAGGAGTTGTTTGTGTTATTTCTGGCTTTGTCGTTTGTTCTTTTCTTGAATTCTCCGATTGGAGCCATAATCGACCCGATCGCAGAACTTCTTTCCAGTTCTGAGCCCTCTCTTGCCAATCTGTCCGCTATTTCGTTTCCCTCTATGTCACGGTGACCGGGGACCCAGCAGATATTAATCTTGTGGGGAGGACTCATTCTGATGAGAGCTTGTCGGCAGCTCAGTACGGATTTCGAATTGGTTGTTTCGCTGCGGAGTGTTTTTATCGCAGCTTGACTGTCCACAAAGATTGTTATCCTTGATGGATTGATGTTCTTTGTTAGGATTGTCGTAGCCGCTTTTTCGATCGCAAAAATTTCTGCTTGAAAGACACTACAGTAATCTGGTAGTCTGTATGACAAGGATAATTGTAGTGCACTGCAGTAGACTCCGGCCCCCGTGCCATTCTCCATTTTGGATCCATCAGTGAAGATCTGGATGTCGTGTTCACTGAAAGGGTGGTTCGAATCCCATTCTTCTCTTTTTGGAAAGGAGAATGACATGTTCTGCCGAAACTCTACTTTCGGGTTGATGTAATCCGAGGTGGTGGCGAGATCCTCAGGACTATACATTGTGAGTATAGAGGCATGTCCATGACTCCAGTGCCTCCAAAGCTTAGCCTCCTTAAGTCGAAACGCCGCTTTGGTTGCAGTGGATTTCATGTACTCGTCCAGGGGGAGAAGGTTCAATATGACCTCCAAGCCTGCCTGATCGTTGTAAGGTCCCAGACTATCAATCGACGATTTTGAAGCACAAATTCTTTGATTTTGTTGACGTGTAGCTCATCAATTGATGTTGATGGTCATCCTGGCCATGCCTCGTCTTCAACGCTTTTTCGACCCTCTTTGCACATTTTATACCATTCATAAACTCTTGTTTTTGATAGACCGTGCTCACCAAGGACTTTCTGCAATATTTTCAATATTTCGGCAGCAGACATTTCATTCCGCACACAAAATATAATGGAACTGCGTTGTAGAATACTTTCAGACATTATACAAAAAAACAAAAAACTTCACTTTTACCTATTTACAAAAGGACGCGTATCTCAAATGAATTTGACGTGTAATGTGGCAAAATTACTTTTTTTTACTTTCAAAATTTGGTAAAAAAAATTATAACATTTGTCCCTATCGGAATCCCAAAAAATTTAAATTCAAATTTCACGGTATTTTCTGACCACAGTAATTTTAAAATTTATAAAAAAAAAAATGAAGCTATTTAAGTTTGACTTATAAATTAAATAAATTATTAAATATTTATACTTTCCTCACCAAAACTTTTGAACAGTTTCATGTCAGTTCGTAGTTGTTTTTAGTTGAAAACAGATCACTGAGGGTTAGGGCAACCCCTCAGTTTATTGCTAAATATCAAAGAAATATTTAAATTATCTCTTCCACTATCTTAGT
Organism: Pherbina coryleti; assembly: GCA_943735915.1. Taxonomy (NCBI): domain Eukaryota; kingdom Metazoa; phylum Arthropoda; class Insecta; order Diptera; family Sciomyzidae; genus Pherbina; species Pherbina coryleti. The sequence continues at coordinate 27,617,729 of OX030951.1, forward strand.
TTTTTCTTTTCCTCAGTTTTTCTCTATCAAAAGCTTAAAAGCTTTCAACTTACATACATATGTAGATAAAATCATGCATGCTTTTACTTCACTTCAAACAACAGTGCTAAATATTCAAGCCATTTATTTTGAAAATTACACAAGTTTTGCGTGTTTTGTTTTTTTTTTTAATTTCAATTTCCATTCAAATTGAAAATTTATGCAATACCTTTGTCTGTGCGCCTGAGTGTCAAGAACAGCGATCAGATAACTACAGATAAGGAAGTGGAAAAAAAAACGAAACTTAAAATTAACATTTATAGTGATTTTTAGCTTATCCCAAAAGCACTCGAAACAATATTTATTCGTGTCTTTTTCTTTTTTTTTCTATTTCAAGTGAATTGTCAAAGTTGAAAAAAATTAAAGCTAAAATAACAGCTTTTACAATAGAATAAATAATTAACCGCTAATTCAGGCCATACAAAAGAAGTTAACTTTAATTTTATCTTGTCATCTAAAAGGCCAAAGATACAAAATGGCATTTTCTGAAATTATTGAAGCACGCACAACGTCGACTATGCCGCCGATAATGACAACAATAAAAGTATAGCAGAAGCAAACAACAAAATGAAGAAGAAAAAAAAAATGGCAGCAAAAAAAAAAAACAAAAAATAAAATATAATAATCACAATAAATTGTGGCATTATTGAAGTAGCATTTGTGGTCCATGGCCTCAGCCATCAGCTATGAATGTGCGTGTATAAAACATTTTTCTGATGTCAACTCTCTGTGTAGGCAGAGATTTATTTATTTCGATTTCTCAGTTGTTGAGATGCTTCAGTTTGATTTGCAATAATTTGAATTGTCCATTAATTTAATTACGGCACGTAATGTTGTAGCATTTTTGGGGATTATTTGTTGTTGCTTTTTGGTCACATTAATTTGGCTCAATATAATTAAGAGTTGCTCATACGTCCTGAGGGCTAACGTAATGATGTGCTCTATACTTTCTCTGTAGAGGGAGGAGACCAAGTAAATATATTTTTTCCATTGAAATGTAAAGAAATTTAAGCTGCTTTCATTTCAAAGCTACTCGTCACACAAGAAAATAATTTTAAATAATTTATGTATTTTATATATGTATACTAGCTGATACCCGACTCGTTGCTGTCGTAGCGGAAATGATTTTTATCTCTATCTCTATCTCTATCTCTATCTCTATCTCTATCTCTATCTCTATCTCTATCTCTATCTCTATCTCTATCTCTATCTCTATCTCTATCTCTATCTCTATTCTATCTCTATCTCTATCTCTATCTCTATCTCTATCTCTATCTCTATCTCTATCTCTATCTCTATCTCTATCTCTATCTCTATCTCTATCTCTATCTCTATCTCTATCTCTATCTCTATCTCTATCTCTATCTCTATCTCTATCTCTATCTCTATCTCTATCTCTATCTCTATCTCTATCTCTATCTCTATCTCTATCTCTATCTCTATCTCTATCTCTATCTCTATCTCTATCTCTATCTCTATCTCTATCTCTATCTCTATCTCTATCTCTATCTCTATCTCTATCTCTATCTCTATCTCTATCTCTATCTCTATCTCTATCTCTATCTCTATCTCTATCTCTATCTCTATCTCTATCTCTATCTCTATCTCTATCTCTATCTCTATCTCTATCTCTATCTCTATCTCTATCTCTATCTCTATCTCTAACTCTATCTCTATCTCTAAGTGGAACGACTCGTGTAAATTGATAACCAAATTTCGAGGCTATGCTACTTATAATTCCAAAGTTATTCGATATCGCAAATTTAGCTTGTATGGGCGGAGCCACACCCCCTTGTTCAATGACGTCTCAGTTTTCTAGTAGAAGAATATCACCCAATAGTAATTCCATACTGAATTTCGTTGTTAAACGACGTTTAGTTCCAAAGCTATCTGATATCAAAAATTTTAAGTGTATGGGCGTAGCCACACCCCCTTTTCCAAAGCCCATCCCAGTTTTATAAATATATAAATATATACAGTAGTATAAATATATCACCAAGTGGAAACTCCATACTGAATTTCATTATTATACGGCATTTAGTTCCAAAGCTATTCGATATCATAAATTTGAATTGTATGGGCGGTGCCACACCCCTTTGGTCTATACTTGATAAATTTTGCTAGTCGAAGGACGCGACTAAATAGTACGCTCCTACCAAGTTTCATTGATGTGCGACTTATAGCTTGAAAGTTATACCGAAAATTTGGTCTGCTGAAAAAGTGCCACGCCCCACATTCAACGCCCATAAAATTTTACCTGTGAAACGGCTCTTGTAAATTAAGGTAGAACACCGAATTCCGATGCTATGCGAACTATAACTTCAGAGCTATTCGCTACCGTAGATTTGGGTTGTATGGGAGGTGCCACGCCCCCTTGTCATTTTCAAACAATTTTTTTTTTTAAACCATCTAGAGAACGTACCCTACAAAATGGTATCGGCAGATTTTTTTTTTACCCAGCCGAACTCACAAACACTCGTCACAAACAGATTTGACAACATTTTTTTATATATATAGATGAACATGCTGACATCAGTTGAATTGCTCATTCAAACATAATGACATCAATATCTCACGACTTCTTCTGAGAAAATTATTTTATTTTCCCATTTGCTTTCAAAGCACACAACAACTTGCTTTGCTTTGATCTCCGAAGAGGAGACGCTTGAATATTTTTGCAAATAATTAAATGTTACGCATACGCCATGATGTCACTCAGACTTCAAAGGTAAGAGCGCTGCTTTCTCTCTTACACACTCTATGACGGTAAAATTTAACAAAATGTAAAATTATATAAAGCATGTTGATTGCACTGTAAGACCACAATTACAGCAGCTTCAAAAATAGCAAAAAAAAAATACAACATTAAAAAATAATAAAAAAATGTAGCGTTTTCTCGTTTACACACAATTAACTTAAAAGTTGCACTTAATTTCTACATCGTTGGTGTGAAATTAAATGCTACTTTGTGTAATTATGCGCAATAAGATGTTGCTGTTCTTGTTGTTGTTGCTATTATTGTTGTTGTAGCTGTTGTAGCCATATAAAACTTGTTCAAACTGGCAGAGGGAAGCCGACTTTAAGCAAAAATAAAACAAAAAAAAGCAACACAACTGTAAAAAAATAGTTCACACAACTGTTTAGAAAAAAAAAACAAAAAAAAAAACAAAAAAAAAAAACACATAATAAATGGTTTGTTTTACTTTTGATTTGCAGCCGCAGCAACTTTGTGTTTGACATGAAAGAATTGCGTTGAAAAATTAACGAGCACACTTTTTGGCGCATGCCTTGGCTTTGCGTTAGTTATGAAGTCAAGCACATTTTGTGCTATTTCTGTGGTTTTTCTTACTGTGCTTTAGTTGGTGTTTAATTTTTTATGTAATATTCGTTTAAAGTTAAAAAAAATTTTTTTAAGTGTTAGCAGTTCTATTGAAATGTTTATACGTGAAAGTTTTTTTAAAATTTAGGCATTATTTAATAAGACCCCTACAAACATTTTCCGAGTGTCTCAAAAAAAATGACTCCAAAAAGAGTATTTCTTATGTGTGTTTTAGGAGTTCGCAATAAAAAGAATCCTAAAGGAGCTTTTATGTTTTTCTAAAATGATTGCTCAGAAATAAGACTCCAAAAAGAGTAATTTTTATGTGTGTTTTAGGAGTACGCAATAAAAAGAATCCTAAAGGAGTCTTTGATATGATTCTTAAATGATTGATCAGAAATAAGACTCCATAAAGAGTATTTTTTATGTGTGTTTCAGGAGTGCGCAATAAAAAGAATCCTAAAGGAGTCTTTGATATGATTGTTAAATGATTGCTCAGAAATAAGACTAAAAAAAGAGTATTTTTATGCGTGTTTTAGGAGTACGCAATAAAAAGAATCCTAAAGGAGGCTTTGATATGATTCTAAAATGGTTGCTCAGAAATAAGACTCTACAAAGAGTATTTTTATGCGTGTTTTATGAGTACGCAATAAAAAGACTCATAAAGGAGTCTTTGATATGATTCTAAAATGATTGCTCAGTAATAAGGCTCCAAAAACAGTATTTTTTATGCATGTTTTATGAATACGCAATAAAAAGAATCCTAAAGGAGTCTTTGATATGATTCTAAAATGATTGCTCAGAAATAAGACTCTAAAAAGAGTATTTTTTATGCGTGTTTTATGAGTACGCTAAATGGCAAAATAAGGAAAGTTTTTTATTTTTATCTATTATTAATATTATTACATAAATGGAAAAAAATGGCACACACGATAATTTCGCGCAAAGTGCTTTCTGAGGTTTTATTAACATAATATCAATGTCATAAATTAGTGTTTACAAAGAGTTTTTAAACCATTAAAGAGCCTTTAACATGAGACTTATGACTCTTAAAATAATAACTTCTATGAGTTCTAATGAATCTTGAAAGATTCCATTTATATGAGTCTTGAAAGATTCCATTATAAGATTCTTAAAAAGAGTTTTGAATATGGCTCTTAAAAGAGTCTTAATTTTGAGTTCAAAAAGACTAATTGATATGAGTTTTAAAATAGTCTTTATTATGAGTCTGAAAAGAGTATTACCTATGAGTCTTAGTTTTGAGTTCAAAAAGACTAATTTAATGAGTTCTAAAAGAATCTTTATTATGAGTCTTTAAAGAGTCTTTCTTAAGAGTCTTAAAAGAGTATTAACTATGAGTCTTAAAAGAGTCTTTATTTTGATTCCAAAAAGACTAATTTATATGAGTTCTAAAAGAGTCTTTATTATGAGTCTTTAAAGAGTTTTTATTGTGAGTCTTAAAAGAGTCTTAATTTTTGGTCCAAAATTAGACATAAAGCAGTCATCATTATGAATCATATTATGAAGCCCACAACCTACGAAAATGTACTCATAAAATAGTCTTTTTTGAGCGCATTTTGACTATGAAAACTTATTTATATGAGGCTTAAAATAGTCTTTTAAGAGTCATAATGTTTGCTGGGAATTGTCGAGAGCATATAATCGCAATGAACTGTTATTATTTAGAGCAGTTGTTTTTTTTTTAAGAGTCGTCAAGAATAAACGGGTGTTTAGACACAGAAATGTGTTTGAGGTGTCAAATAAGTGGGAATACCGTGAATTTGTGCCATCCGAGGAGAACATTTTGGAGTATGAGGGTTGCCTTTTAAGTTTTAGGCTTCGGCAACACTAAGCATTGGCAGCTGAATTTTAACAGTTGCATTCGAAATTTTAACATTTTCTTAAGTAAACATACAACGGTTTGTGGTATGTGCGCTTATTATGTTGCTAACAGTGGTTTGAAAATTGAACTTCAACAAAAAAACCAAAAAAAAAAAAAAAAACAAACAAATTAACACATGAACATGATAAGTCGGTGATATTTTTTTTTAAATTTCCGACATGGATTCACAAGAAAAGAATGCGACTTTTGGTGATGAAACACCACACCCAGCGACTGTCAAAAGCTGGTTCAATGAATTTTAGCGTGGTCGTCGTTTTCTCCAAGACGAATTTCATGAAGGTCGTCCAAGAACGGCTGTGGTGGCAGAAAACATCAATGCTGTGCGTGAAGCTTTGGAAGCAAATTGACATGTGATATACCGTGAATGTATTAGGCATACATTCGATTCGACATGAGAATTTAGGCGTCAAGAAGATTTCTTCCCATTGTATACCCCATAATTTGACGGTTGCCGAAAAAAAGGCTCATGTTATTGCCAGAAAATGCTGAATAACATACAGCGGGAGTGGTTTTAAATATGTTCACGATATCACTACAAGTGACGAATCATATACTTATGCTTGTGAGCTCGAAACAACACAGCAATCCACTGTTATGGTCTTTCAAAGGGAATAAAAGCCAACAAAAGTTGTCCATAGACGGAGTACATCCAAGCAAATGGTTGCCAGTTTTTTTCAGAAGCCAGTTTTTTCGGATTGTGGAGTGGTGGCATCATTAGACCATTTTTCTTCGTAAATGAGGCTGGGAACAACGTTTCGGTCAACGGTGGGAGTTACAGAGCCATGTTAACCGACGTTTTTTTTACTGAAATTAAAAACATGAATTATGACGACCTCTGGTTCATGCAGGATGGCGCACCATGCCACACAGCCCATGCCACAATCGAACTTTTAGGCACCATATTCTCAAATCGTGTTATATGGCCGTCTTGGCGATGTCAATTGGCCGCCTCGGAGCTGCGATTTGACTCCTTTGGCCTTTTTTTTTGTGGGGAGCCGTGAAGGACTATCAATCATGCCAACAATCCGGAATTTTTAAAAAAAAAACTTGTATTTGGCCCACCCTGTACTCCTTAATACGGTACTTATGTAAACTTAAGACGTCTTTAAATTGGTAACGGGTGCAACTATCATCAACGTTTGTCGCCACATAAAATATAAATGGAATTCTAAAATGGGTCGTGGCACCACCCATTATACTCTTAAGTAATAAATGCGATCTCTTGGCACTTATGGAAATGTCACAAAAGCATTAAAGTCTTAATGTTCGAAAAATGTGACAACTATTTAAGAGGTGAATACTTCGAAAACTTATGATCGAGAAAAATATAGTCTTGGTTCGAAAGATTTATGATCTCATTCAACCGGCTCCAATCAAATTATTGATGAGTGAATTCTACAGACAACCTTTTAGTAAAATCAAAAATATTAGCTTTATGCAACTATGTATGTAATGGAAATATCTATCCATTTCAAATCTTAATCTCTTTCAAATGGAATTAAAAAATAACCTTCTGTAGATTGTAACTCAAAATCCAAAAATGAAAGAAATTTTCATAATAATGCAGAAATTTAGGAAAAGGAAATTGTTTTAAGAAGATAATCCCTTTAAGCACGTTTATTCCAAATCTCAATTTCGCTTGTCCAATAAACTTCTTTCTGTGGAACTCCACACATGTCGGTTTTTGAAAACGATTTGTGTAGGATAGCATTTTAACTTTTTTTTCTCCCCATAGAGTCGAAAAATGCGTGCTCAATTCTTTTCTCATTAGTGTGGCAAGGATTTGAAATGGAAATATTTTAATTCCAATTTTCATGCAACATGATTTTTCCCATAGCTTTTCATGCTTCACAAAGAATCTTCATAAGAAATTTATTAAAATTTTTTATAAAAACCAGACATATTTCTATTGAAAAAAAGAGACTTTACATTTTCCATTAAAATCAACAAAAGCACGAAATAAATCACGGAAGCTTAGCTTGCTGTTCGTTGAAAAATTTTATCTCAAGAAGCATTAAATAAATGCGATGTCATTCTTCTTATTTAGTTACTATTTAAGAATCGATAATTCAATATACATACATATAAATAAATATAAATATTCCCAAGAGAGTTTTCACCATGGCACGGCACATTCAATAACCTCTCAACCTTTCTATGCAATAACAACAACAAGCACAACAACAGCAACAGCATAACATACACGTTTCATACCCATTGGAATCTATGCGCCAACATCCTGTTGGCAGGAACAAGAAGCAAAAGTAAACAGAAAGTAGAAAATAGAAAAAAAACCATTGTAAAATAAAATAAACAAAACAGAGTCGTGACATGTTTACTAATATCAGCAGCAGGAGCAGCGACAGAATAAAAAAACATAAAACATACACACTCAAAAAAAAAACACAATATAAAGAGCAAAAGCTCGATGCAAAAATTACAAATTCAGACTACTTGCGACGACTTATTATCAAATAGCAGCACGCACACAAATCTAATATGAATAAATACAATTTTCACTAAAAAAAACGCACACAAACACAAATATTAGCACAAACACAGACACACTCACAAATTGATGAAACAAAATAACATGCATGCTTGACAAAAAGCTGCCTACAACAGCTAAACAGCAGCAACAACAGCGAGAGCAAGAAAAACAAAAACAACAACAAGCACGCTGGTATCCATGGGATGCAGCACAAAATATTGTCTATGGAATATTTGAATATATATTGCCTGGTGTCACCATAAAAAGCAAGCGTCGATAATAACATTGATATTCATCTTGATGCTGCCCAGTGGGAGCTCCTGTTATATGCGCTTGTGTGTTGCGCTATCAAGCAGACTGCAAACAAACACAATAACAACAACAACAACTACAACTACAACAAACAACACCCTCATAGACACACCAAAAATGATTCAATATTCCAACATATTGATATATATTGAGGCTGCAGGAATTTTTGTGTCAGTGCTCGAGTGATAAGAATTTTTATGCATATTGCAAAAAGTACATAGAGACTATAACACTGCTCTAGTAGACGCAAGAGTATCCTTTACAAATAAATTTTTATTGAAATTTAACGAAACAATCATGTGTCAATAGCAATGATCGTTTTTGTAGAACAAAAACTTATCGCATGAGAGCGAAAACATTTGAAACAGATAAATAAGTGAAAAACATCAAAATGCTAAACATGCAAATAGCTGCTATTGATTTTCTATGCAACATTCTCAAAATGCTGAATGCTGGATGTGAAAAAAATTTGAAATTTTTTGGCAGTAGGTAGAGACAAAAAAAAAAAGATACATAAACCATTGCTTGCTTAAAACTAAAGCGCAATGGGAAAATGTTGTCGTGACGGTAAATTTGGTAAAATGAAAATAAAATTTTCTGTTGCGCCACTTGTATCTATTAGTTGAACGGAGCAACTTGAACCAACTAATCCAACCGAACCATTATTAAAGCGAAAATAACTAAGAGAGAGGAGAAGTTTAATGTCATCAGAAATTTGAGGTCGAAGTGAAAATACTTAATGTAGTATTAATTTTCCGATAGTTGTAGAAAAAGCCTAATATGCGGTATTTGAATTTCATAAAATGAGATAAGAAGTTAATTTAGATAACTAATAGTTAAAAGCTGAGAGTTCAATGTTGAAAGTTAAGAGTTATAAGTTATAAGTTATGCGTTATGCGTTATGAGTTATGAGTTATAAGTTGTGAGTTATGAGTAATGAGTTAAGAGTTAAGAGTTAAGAGTTAAGAGTTAAGAGTTAAGAGTTAAGAGTTAAGAGTTAAGAGTTAAGAGTTAAGAGTTAAAAGTTAAGAGTTAAGAGTTAAGAGTTAAGAGTTAAGAGTTAAGAGTTAAGAGTTAAGAGTTAAGAGTTAAGAGTTAAGAGTTAAGAGTTAAGAATTTAGAGTTAAGAGTTAAAAAGTAGGAGTTAAAGTTAAGAGTTAAGAGTTAAAAGTTAAGAGTTAAGAATTAAGAGTTAAGAGTTAAGAGTTAAGAGTTAAGAGTTAAGAGTTAAGAGTTAAGAGTTAAGAGTTAAGAGTTAAGAGTTAAGAGTTAAGAGTTAAGAGTTAAGAGTTAAGAGTTAAGAGTTAAGAGTTAAGAGTTAAGAGTTAAGAGTTAAGAGTTAAGAGTTAAGAGTTAAGAGTTAAGAGTTAAGAGTTAAGAGTTAAGAGTTAAGAGTTAAGAGTTAAAAGTTAAGAGTTAAGAGTTAAGAATTTAGAGTTAAGAGTTAAAAAGTAGGAGTTAAAGTTATTATGAGAAAAGAGTTAAAAGCTAAAAGTAAAAAGTAAAAATTAAAATGTAAAATGTAAAATGTAAAAAGTAAAAAGTAAAAAGTAAAAAGTAAAAGGTAAAAAGTAAAAAGTATAAAGTATAAAGTAAAAAGTAAAAAGTAAAAAGTAAAAAGTAAAAAGTAAAAAGTAAAAAGTAAAAAGTAAAAAGTAAAAAGTAAAAAGTAAAAAGTAAAAAGTAAAAAGTAAAAAGTAAAAGTAAAAAGTAAAAAGTAAAAAGTAAAAAGTAAAAAGTAAAAAGCAAAAAGTAAAAAGTAAAAAGTAAAAAGTAAAAAGTAAAAAGTAAAAAGTAAAAAGTAAAAAGTAAAAAGTAAAAAGTAAAAAGTAAAAAGTAAAAAGTAAAAAGTAAAAAGTAAAAAGTAAAAAGTAAAAAGTAAAAAGTAAAAAGTAAAAAGTAAAAAGTAAAAAGTAAAAAGTAAAAAGTAAAAAGTAAAAAGTAAAAAGTAAAAAGTAAAAAGTAAAAGGTAAAAAGTAAAAAGTAAAAAGTAAAAAGTAAAAAGTAAAAAGTAAAAAGTAAAATGTAAAAAGTAAAAAGTAAAAAGTAAAACGTAAACAGCATAAAGTTAAAAATAAAAATTAAAAAGTAAAAATTAAAAAGTAAAAAGTAAAAATTAAAAAGTTAAAAGTTTAAAGTTAAAAGAGTTAAAAGTTGAGAGTTTGGACTTAAAAGTTAAAAGTTGACTTGTACTTGAATTCAATCTTTCGGTTAATTTTGGTGTGCCCGATGCATTTCTTTGCAACAATACTCATGACTCAAAACTTCGGAACTACTCCGGTTATTTCGGTTCAAGTGGTTATTTTAAAGATGTCAATGTACTATAGTACTCAGTCTTAAGAAAGTGATCATCTATAAAAGCGGATTCGCAGTATTTCAAAACAAATAGTTTTAAGAATACGGGAAAAAAAACCTTTCAACATTTTAACTGGTCATACAAGTAATATACAAAATAAGAAGTTTAAACTGTTAGACTATCTCTGGGAGTAAAGTATTTGAACCACCTACAAGTCTTCACTTCTTCGTATATAAGTATCACTCCTACCATGTGCGGCGACCACACACATATTTTTCGATTTAATATTTTGTTATGTTGTGCACGATGCAACCAATTTCTACATAACAGCTTGTCACACACACGTGTTCGCCCATGTGAATCCATTAGGTTCAACATGAAGTTAACGAATTTTTTATGTTCTCTTTTAATTGTACGCCAGAACTTTTGTCACTTAACTGCGAACTTGTACAGAATTTTTCAATTATAATTAAAAGTTGTGACATTGTATAACATAACAAGAAGATATATACATAAAACAACAGTTTGCAGTGAAACAAATGTGCAGATACTTTCGGCTTTTTTTTTTTGTTCTATAAGCAACTGTAACTGATATGTAGATAAAATTGTGTTACTGCAGAAACTTTGGCGGAGATGTGATGAAAGCGCCTTTGCTGTGGTTGCGTGAGTGTCGAGTGTGTGTTTGTGTGTATGTATGCGTGGATGCACAAATATGAATATTGCCTGGTTCTATACGCGTTGTAATAATTAACCAGCTGTGGAAACTTTTGCCTAGCTTGCAAAATAAACTAACACCACGTTCAACAACTACAAATGAAACGAAAATGTTTTTAGTTAAATAATAACACTTGAAAGTTTTTGCTCCCTCCTTTGACTCTTGCGCGTCTACTTCATGTTTTTTGGCTTTGCCATAAGCCGCAGAAGCGATGAAATGTTTGTTCAGCGTAGTTGCAAATATTTTTGTTTAAGTTTTTTATGAAAAGCGCGAAACATTTTATTTACTTAATGTTTTGCTGGCATTTCTTTGGAAATGCTTTGTGTGTATATATATATATTTATAACAAAAATATTTGTGTGTGTGTACTTAGTGCAAGTTCTATTTTCCATTTAGTTTTGTGTGTGTTTGTTCATGCAAAATTTTGCCAAGCGAAGTTTTTACTTTGTTCTTTATTTTCTTACTGGTTGTTGAGATTGTTATTGAGGCTGAAGCGTGTGCTTTTAATTTGTTTATTTAAACTTTTACATAGGGCTTGATTATTTCTATTTTGTTCTTTTTTTTCTTACTATTATTATTTTTTTATTTTTTTTCAGTTTTTTCATTATTTTTTATTTATTTTTTTTATTTTTTTTTTTGTCTGTTCTTTATTTTTTTTTTTTTTTTTTTATTTCTATTTTGAAAATTCGAGTCCGGAAGATTGTTTTTAATATGTTTATTAAAAATTTTACGGCTGAATTGTTTTATATTTTGTTTTTTTTTTTTGTATATTATTATTTTTTTATTTTTTTTTAATTTTTTGGTTTTTATTTCTTTTTCTAATTTTTTAATTTTTGTTTTTTTTTTATTGTGAAAAAACGAGTTCGGAAGATGATTTTAATTTGTTTATTAAAAAATTTAGGATGGACTGAATTGTTTTTTTATTATTGTTTATTTATTTTAATTTTTTTTATTTTTTTTTTAAATGTTTTTTTTCATTTTATTTATTTTTGTTTTTTTTTTAATGTAAACATTCGAGTCCGGAAGATTGCTTTTAATTTGTTTATTTAAAGTGGAGTGAATTATTGTTTATTTTGTTTTTATATTATTATTTTTTGAATTTTTATTTTTATTTATTTGGTTTTTTTTATTTTTTTTTTTAATTTTTTTTTTTAATTTTTTTTTTTATTTTTTTCAATGTTTTTTTAATTTTTTTTGTTTGCTTTTTTTTGTTTTTTTTTTTTTATTGTGAAAATTCGAGTCCGGAAGATTGCTTTTAATTTGTTTATTAAAAGCTTTACGGTGGGCAGAATTGTTTCTTAGTTTGTTTTTTTTTTATTAATTTTTTATTAGTTTTTTTTATTGTTTTTATTTCTTTGTTTTCTTTTTATTTGTTGTTTTTTTTGTTTTTTTTTTTTTTTCTTTGTGAAAATTCGAGTCCGGAAGATTGCTTTCAATTTGCTAATTAAAAGTTTTACGGTGTAAAGTTTTTTTATTATTATTATTTTTTATTCATTTTAATTTTTTTATTATTTATTATTTTTTTTCATATTTTTAATTTTTATTAGTTTTTTATTGTGAAAATTCGAAAATGCGAGCCCGGTGTGAATTGTTTTTTATTTTGTTTTTTTATTATTTTTTGCATTATTTTTTATTTTTTTTTCTATTTTTTTTTTTATTTTTTTTTTTGTATTTTTTATGTTTTTTTTTATAAATTTTCTTATTTTTGTTTTTTTTTATTGCGAAAAGTCGAGTACGGAAGATGCTTTTAATTTATTTATTAAAAGTCTTACGGCGGACTGAATTGGTTTTTATTTTTTTTTTTTTTAAATTTTTATTACTTTTTATATTTTTTTATTTTTTTTTTTAATGTGTAACTTAGAGCCCGGAAGATCGATTTTACTTTGTATATTAAAAGTGGGGTGAATTGTTTTTTATTTTGTTTTTTTTTATAATAATTTTTTTAGTTTTTTTTTTATTTATTTTATTTTTTTATTGTTTTTCATTTTTTATGTTTTTTATTTTTTTAATTTTTTTAAATTTTTTTAAATGTTTTTTTTTTTTTTTGTTATTTTTTAATGTGAAAATTCGAGCCCAGAAGATGTTTTGAATTTGTTTATTAAAAGTTTTACGATGGGCTGAATTGTTTTTTATTTTGTTTTAATTGTATTATTATTTTTTATTATTTTTTTATTAGTTTTTTACTGTTTTTTATTTTTTATTATTTTTTATTATTGTTTTAGTATTTTTTATTATTTTTTTTTTAATTTTTAATTTTAATTATTTTTGTATTTAATTTTTATTTTTCGAATTTTTTTATTTTTGTTTTCTTGTTTTGTTTTTTTTTTGTTGGAAAATTCGAGCCCGGAAGATTATTTATATAAAAAAAGTTACAGAGCTTCAAATTTTTTATGGGAGAATTAAACATGATAAAATAATAAATTTTTTTTATTTTGTTCAATTTTGTAATTGCCAACTTTTTACTAGAATTTCTGAAGGGATACTTTTATATCCCTCTCTTTCGTTCAATAGTTCCCACTTTATATTAACATTTCTTTGAGTTATTTGAACCTTGTGCTGCATGTGTATTACTTTAAAAATGTAACTCATCTATCTTAACTCCGCAGATGTGACAACAGCTACAAGGAACAATTTTGTCCCTTATGAATCTGACGATTTTTGTTTTTTTTTTTTTTGTGCTTAGTTATGAATTCGTAAAGCCATGTCTTGCACCTTTCATGCAACATTCTTCTTCTCTAACTCGTAGCATGTCCTAGTATTCTTTTTCTTCAAAATATATATCAGCACGCAATAAAAGCTGATTTGTAAGTCAAAGCATGAAATCAGTATAAATTATAAATACCAGTAATAATCAGACACGTTCCTACTGTGCTCGACCTTCAGTCAACGGAATTTTTAACCTTGTCATGCTCGCCATCATAATAATCATAATAATTATCATCATTATCATCGTCATCATCATCATGAACTCCTTGCAGTCATCCGCATTAAATGTTTAACTTTTTAGCTCAATGCCCGCGAATTATTATCATCATTCGTCTCTGGGGAAATCGTAGAAATTTTTTGCAACTATTCATGTATCTCTTGTGGAACGTTGCGGTTATGAACTTCATCCTTTTTTGGTTTTTCTTTTTTGTTTGCTTTTTGCAAAGCTGCACTCTGCAATTTCGTTGATGTTCTTCATGGCAGTCATAATCATCACGAAGAGCTAATCTCTAGAGTTGGTGCGTTCAGTTTTCACTTCTTTGAAATATTTGCAACGGTTTTGAGAAAGTTTTAGAATCGCTGCTGATTTTCGTGATGATGATAAGTCAAAAATTATGAAAAACTTGCTCACGTGCTTTTACGCTAACGAGTAATAGACATTTGAGCAGAAAATTTTTGTTCTTTGCTGAATATAAACAGAACGTGTTGCAAGGATGCGCTTGATTTGGAAAATATTAAGTTTTAGGTTTAACTTAGCTCAGTCAGGTTTCTATTCTTAAACAAATTATTTTCGTTGAAAGCTAGACAAAGACATCTGAGATTAAAATAAAAAGAAAATATTCGTGAACTTAAATTTAATTAGATATTAAACTAGAAGAGTTAGTTAACTAGGAGTTCTAAAAAGAATGTAACAGTCTAACTGCTCAAAGAGTAAAAGCTCAAAGCTTAAAGCCTACGTCAAAAATTCCTCTAAGCTCTCTACTCCGAGACATGATTTCTTAACTCTTAACATTAAACACTAAGCTGTTATGTTTAAACTGAAAACACTTAAGACTAAACTCTTAACTTTTAACTTATCACTATTAACGCTTAACTATTTTTACTTTAAAATCTTAACTCTTAACTCTAAACTATAAACTCTAAACTCTAAACTCTAAACTCAAAACTCTTTACTATTAACTCTTAACTCTACACTCTAAACTCTTTACTCTTTGCTCTTAACTCTTAACTCTTAACTCTTAACTCTTAACTCTTAACTTTTAACTCTAAACTCTTAACTCTTAACTCTTAACTCTTAACTCTTAACTCTTAACTCTTAACTCTTAACTCTTAACTCTTAACTCTTAACTCTTAACTCTTAACTCTTAACTCTTAACTCTTAACTCTTAACTCTTAACTCTTAACTCTTAACTCTTAACTCTTAACTCTTAACTCTTAACTCTTAACTCTTAACTCTTAACTCTTAACTCTTAACTCTTAACTCTTAACTCTTAACTCTTAACTCTTAACTCTTAACTCTTAACTCTTAACTCTTAACTCTTAACTCTTAACTAGTAACTATTTACTTTTATCTCTTAAATCAAAAATCTTAAGTCTTAACTTTCAAACTATTATTTTGATTCATTTTGTTTTGAGGATGAATAAGTTTTTATTTAGAAAATAATTACTTCCATGCTTAAGCATTTTAAATTTTATAACTTTAAGTTAAAAGTTAATAGTTTGTTTATTTTATTTTTTAAGCAAAAATAACTTTTCGATTCTTGAGTATTTCTTGCGGTTAGTACGAAAACATTTCACATTTAACCAACATAAAAAACAGAACTTTTGTTTTCTTGTAATTTTTTTTTTTTTTTTTTTCTTACTGATATATTCACTCAATAAAAAACATAATATAGCGATTATAAAACAAAAATGAAAAAAAAAAAAAAAAAATAAATACAAATACAAAAACACTCAATCTTGCTAGCAGCTCTTTTTTCAAAAAACACTTTCGTTTTGCACCAAACAGTTCATCAACTAAATCATTGGAAAAATCAGAGAAAATAAAAGGTAAACAATTTTATTGACAGCTCGATGAGGAACATTTATAAGCAATCGTAAAACACAAACACACTATTTTTGGTTAAGTAAAAAGCTCTTTCAAAGCTCTGCAACGCATTCAGAGTGTAGCAAGGCTTTGATTTACATGCACGAAAAGCCAATAAAAAGTATTGGGGGTGTGAGCAAAAAGAAGGTAAAGCTTAGCTTTCAGTCGTAACAACCAACCGCACGCACAAGTTAAAGAAAATTCTAAGCGACAAACCGTTCAATTTGCATTTAAGCTTAACAGGTTAACTTTCCAGCTCAAGTCAACTCAAGTCAACTTTCAACAGAGTCTCAACGACAACAACATTAACAACAATGCCAACCCTAAAGGATGGATGAAGTAATCCTTTGAATTTGAAGGATAGACCTGAAGCTCAATTGCTGCTGCTCGCTGCTGCTGTTCGACACAGATAAAGGTTGCCGCCAACAACCAAAATAAGAAATAATCGACGAAAAAAAAGCAAATAAAAAATAATACAAAACTTATTGCCAAACATTTGAAAAGTTTGCACTTTCAAAGCACGCAGCTTTGGGTTCAATTTACGCAGCCGGTTGACACACGTTCGCCATAACCTGGCAACAAATCAGGCGTCACTAACTTGCGTTAAGCCCAAGAGTGAAGATAAAAAAAAAAAAAAACACAAAATAATAATAAAACCGAGTGTACGCAAAGTGCGAAGAAAGTGTAATAAATCCTTTTTATAGCACAACAATGAAAAATATAAGTCTTCCAGGTTGAGCAACAAAACAACAAAAACAACAACAGCTAAACATAAAAAGGGTATGATTTCACGCTGCATACCTGACTGGAATATTAAATTAACTCAAATTGCTGCGTTGCTGCAAGAGCTTTTTTTTAAAATAAAGCTATTAAATTTGATGAAGCAGCAACACCAAAAGCGCCAAGCTTAAAGATGGATGTGAGGGTGGTTTGGAATTTTTCTCAACTATTTATTATTTCTGCTTTTCTTACGCCTTTCTGCACAAGGACAACGCGCAAAAGGACAGTGCGACATTTTTTTTTCAAAGACAATAAATAAGGAAATGTTAGAAGCAAGAAAAAAATTCAAAAAGGTTCGCAAGAACTATGTTTCTGCGGCTGAAGGTGTGTCATGTATTGTTGAAATGATTGATGGAATATTTTTTAAAATTTTATCAATGATCAGAATGCTGTGAAAAGTTAAAAGGGAGCAAATGACAAAAAAACAAAACAACAAACAAACAAAAAAAAAAAACAAAAGAACATAAATTAGCATAGGATTGAAAGCTTTGAATGCCACAACTGAGTGAAGCTAACACAGAAAGGTCCTTTGAAAGTGTGAAACCCAAATAAGAGGCATAAGTATAAAAAAAAAAATATAAAAAATCAAACAGCTTGATTTTTTTATGGCCACTTAGTAGAGGGTCAAAACAAAAAAAAAAAAAAACAAAAAGATAAAAAATAAAAGACCAGGAGGCAAACGCCAACTCTTTTAGCTGCTTTCAATATTTAAATTCGAAAAATTATGTAACACCTAGGCATGGGATTGCTTTCAACGACAACCGTGACAATGACAATGACAATGACTATGATAATGACAATGACAATAACAATTACAATGACAATGTCAATGACAATTTCAATGACAATGACAATGACAATGACAATGACAATGACAATGACAATGACAATGACAATGACAATGACAATGAGAATGACAATGACAATGACAATAACAATGACAATAACAATGACAATGAAAATGACAATGACAAAAACAATGACAATGACAATGACAATGACAGTGACAATGACAACGACAATGACAATGAAAATGACAATGACAATGACAATGACAATGACAAAAACAGTGACAATGACAATGACAATGACAATGACAATGACAATGACAGTGACAATGACAATGACAATGACAATAACAATGACAGTGAAAATGACAGTGACAATGACAATGACAATGACAGTGACAATGACAATGACAATGACAATGACAATTACAATGACAATGACAATGACAATGACAATGACAGTGACAATGACAATGACAATGACTATGATAATGACAATGACAATGACAATTACCATGACAATGACAATGACAGTGACAATGACAGTGGCAATGACAATGACAATGACTATGATAATGACAGTGACAATGACAATGACAATGACTATGATAATGACAGTGACAATGACAATGACAATGACAATGACAATGACAATGACAATGACAATGACAATGACAATGACACTCACTGACACTGACACTGACACTGGCACTGAAGCTGACACTGACACTGACACTGACTCTGACAACGACAATAACAATGACAGTAAGAATGACAATTGGCAATGGAAGCGGTAACAACAACGATAGCTAAAATGACAGCAAAACCAAATACCGACAACGAAATGCATATTTTGTGTGGTTTTTCTTTTCAACTTGGAGACCAGAGCATGCATCACATAATTAGCATGACAATCAGCAAACATGCACACAAACTCACACTAACACACGCAAAACAAAAAAAAAAATTGTTTCAAATTTTTGAAACGCGTCAATCTAAAAAACAAAAACACGAAAACCTTAACAACTTGCAGCGCGTAAAACTTTTTTGGCCTTAACTGAGTTAAAAATTTACAAATCCAGAGCAACGCGAACTAACACAAAGACAAATAAAGTAGCAAGCAGCATGAGATACAGCGCGTTTTACCTGAACGCAGACACACACACACTCACACATTTTGAAGGTATGCGTCTACCAGCTTCCTACGACGTTATGCTGCGTACGTGTTGCCGCATTTTAAAATTGTGTTGGATAAGTTAACATAGCAAGAACGTTACAACAACATTACAGCACAACAACATCTGCACAACAAGAAAAGACGTTAGGGACAGGTTTCTTTCTTTTTAAACAACGCGCTGTTACGCAGACTGTTAGCGCATCCAAATTGCTGGAGGGCGGTAAGAAAATGTGGCATAACAAAGACGTGCTTGATTTATTTTCTAAAATTATGCGACATGCGTACATTTTGACTTTTCTTGACAAGAACTGTTGAAAATAAACGCTTAGCTAACCAAGGCGTGGCTGTTTAGCCCAGAATGTCAACGTCAATGGTTTTTTTTAAATTTTAGAATTTTCGATTTTTTTTTATATTTTGCATACACATGAATGAGATGGACACGCAATTTGACTTGATTTAAGCATTAAATGCTAACAAAAAAAAAAAAAAAAAAAAAAAAAAAAAAAAAATAAAAAAAAAAACATATTCAAGGTTGGCAAAATTTTGCCTTCTTGAATTTAAAAAGTTTGTGGTACCATAGGATTTCTGTTTAACTTAGTTGAAGCTTTTCTATGGCTTTTGTTGAAAAACTTTTCTAAAGCTTTGTTCAAAAGTTCTAAAAGACCTCTGAACAAAATAACACAAGGGATTTTAAAATGCAAAAAATGATTGATAACCCAAGTTGAATACCTAAAATTTTATTTAATTGTTTTGCTATCATAAACTTCAAAAATTTCATATTCAGACAATCAAGGTAAGTATAAAACTTAAGAAGTCTTGGTTTTTTTTTTTATCATAGGTTGGAAATTTTACAAATTTTTCTCCAAGATTTTAACAACTATTCAGGATATTCTAAAAGTTGTATTTATCTTTTTAGGTTTTAAGGAAGATATTTGCAAAGTTTGACTGTTTAAATACCTCTCTATTTTTTATATTTAGGAAAACTATTCGTTTTATACCTATTTCAGCCTCATTACAATTAGTTTGTTGGAAAAAAGCAAATTTCGAAAATTCGAAGATAACTTCGAATTTTCGAACATAGCCCCAAATTGACAAAATAAAGTTTTTGATTCATTTTAAACCATTTAAGTAGTAAATTTTTATGATTTTTAGCTTATTTCAACCAATTTATCTGAAAACAAATAAGGATAATGCACAAATATGCAAACTAAAACAGATAAAAGCGATCAGAAGAAAGATAAGAATGTTACCGACATAATTTAAATTAATGAATACACGGTATTCATCGAAATCGTGAAAATTTGATACAATCAATTATTAATTTTTGGCTCATTTAAAGGTGTTTTTTTTTTTTTTTTTTTGTTGTGAAGAAATCAAATTTCACGTTTTATAAGATATTTTCGAGCACAGCGACCGTATTTGCTTTAATAATAGGGTAGATAATCTTTAGGGAAGATAAAAAACAAAAATACATTTTTTTTAATTCATTTCAGAGTGTTGCCAGTTATTCCAATAAATAAATCTACAAAATCCATCGATATGTATAGTTGTTCATTACAAAATTAAGCATCATTAAAATTTTTTCGATGAAAATATCTAATTTAGGAATTACGAATATAACTTCGAATTTTCGAATATAGGCAATAATTTGAAAATTTACGTTTTTGTAGTAAATTTAGCTTTATTAATATTAATACCTTAATCGTTTAATTTTGTAAAGTTTGCTTTATGAATTATATAAAATTTTGCTTTTTCGCGCATGATTTCGAATTTTCACGTAAAGTTCAATCATCTGTTGTTTTTATTTGCATTTAATTAAATTCTTTAGTTATTTTAGAATTTTAGCTGTGCTCATAATGGATTCACAACTTTTTTTTAATAATTTTAGAAGTCTTCTTTATTTATTTTAGACTACTCAGCTCTGTGAATGCAATCAAAACAGTGACATTTTTATATAAAATAGCAACTTTGGTTATTTTAATCACCTTAAACGATCGTTGGATGCAAAAAATTCGATTTTCGAATTTTCGAAGTTAAGTTCGAATTTTCGAAGTTGAGTTCGAATTTTCAAAAATGACAGAAAATGTTCGAAAATAGGTTTCAACAACCAATTAAAGTCATCATATTACTAAATTGTATGAATTCATAATATATATCCACTCATTGAACTTATGAAAGTATATATGAAACTGATATCCACCAAACTTGAGAGATTCATTTTGCGAAATTGTGACTTTTGTAAAATTTTTTAAATGTTACTTTAACTGATTAATTTGTTAAACCTTTGCAAAGTTTTTATTAGTTGCAATAATATTTCCATTCCTTGAAATCTAAATTTTAATGTCAAAACATGAGTTGTCTGAAGTTATGTTAAAAGTTACCCAATGGTTGTGCTCATATTTGACTTACCTGCAGATTTGGCGGGCAGTGATCTAACAACTCTAGCATGTGTTTGATATTTTGTGCATCCTGTATTACAAAATTTAGTTCCATATCAAATTCGCCGCCAACCAGCTGTAAAGATAAAGCAAAAAATAGAAATTAATATCACCAGAAAGTAGTTCCTGCTTTAATTTTGATGTATTTTTTACTTATTTTTTTTATTTTTTTTTACTTTTTTGAAGCAAAATATTTTGTTTCATAAAGTTCTATGTAAAGACATAAGAACGTCAAATTACCACTGATTTCCTTGAACTTGAGGTGTAAGTAACAAATATGAGCCGCAATAACTCAAATACATATGTATACGTCACATCCGTGATTAACCAATACAGTTGCTTACTTACGACTGATGAATAAAATCGTACGAAAATTGTTATGAGGGGAGGGGGAGGGGTATAATGATTGCATTGAAAAACGACACCAATCAGACTCTGCTAGAAGAAACAGCTTTGATTGTAGCTGACAGTTCATAGGAAAAAGTTTGAAAGCATAACAGATACAAAAGAGTGACACACGTGCCACAAGTAAGAGAATTCGTAAAATGTCACAAAATAAATTTTTTCACAATAACAAAAAAAAAAAAAAAAAATTATAAAATAAAATATTGAAGCTTCGATAAGCGTGAGGAAACAAAAAAGTTTAAAAAACTGTTGGAAGAAAAATGGTAAAAAATCGATATGGAAATAGATTGGATATATATATGGATACGGATATGGATATGGATATGGATATGGATATGGATATGGAAATGGATATAGATATGGATATGGATATGGATAAGGATATGGATATGCATATGGATATGGATATGTATATGGATGTGGATATGGATATGGATATGGATATGGATATGGATATGGATATTGATATGGATATGGATATGGATATGGATATGGATATGGATATGGACATCGATATGGACATCGATATGGATATGGATATGGATATGGATATGGATATGTATATCTATATGGATATGCATGTGGATATGGATATGGATATGGTTATAGATATGGATATGGATATGGATATGGATATGGATATGGATATGGATATTGATATGGATATGGATATGGATATGGATATGCATATGGATATGCACATGGATATTATCCATATATGGCTATGTATATGGATATAAAAAAGTAAATGGAAATGGATATAGATATATACTAAAAAAGGAATAAGGATACGGATATGGTAAAAGTTATGGCTAGGATTATTATGTTAATGATTAATTTCATCACTATAACACACACAAGATCAAAGTTTTTCTCCAACATATCGAGAACACTTTGGCATAATTATCTTGATTAAGGATTAATTTTTTAATGCAGCAAGTTAAAACCATTATCCACACGCATTAATGGCTCATATATATTTTCAATTGCATCATTACCATAGCTCATTCAAGGCTATATTGAACAACCATTGTTTTCAATTAATTACATGTAATTAAAATGAATGGCTGCAATTGATAAACATGTCAGTTCCATGCACACAACTACTACATGTGTATGTTTCTATGAATTAATGTTTTTGCCACATTTTCAATCAGTGAATGTCCAAACAAGAAATCTCAAGGATACTCATAGCAATGAAAAAGGTTAACGTTAAGACGGAGAAGCTTAAAACGTAGCGATAAGATTAAAAATGTTGCTTTTAATTAGGGCCAAAGAAGAAAGGCTATTAAGAAAGATAATGCTTGGTTGGATCATGGCAAAGGAGATTCAGAGAATTCTGTTATCATCATTCAACAATAACCGCAAAAGAAAATAGAAAAACAGTAACAAAAACAACAAAAACAACAACAACAAGCACTGTCATAATGAATGAGCAGCAAACAATTGAGCATAGTTTGCAAGCAACAAAGAAATATGAGCTCATCACATGCATGTTTTCGCAAGGATATGAAGGACATACGAGTTTGATTAAGTGTACGTTGATGTGAAGTGGTCATATGTGTGGGAAGATGTTGATAGAAAAAAAAAAAAAAAACAAAAAAAAAATGCCAAGAGAGTAAGCAGAACAAACTAGTGACTGATTGTGTGACAAGGTTAGCTGTTGGCTCTCACTGGATATTTTTGTTGGCTGCTCACTAAAAAGCGAAACTAACGCAGAGCAGAGCTGAAAAGAGCTGAACAGAGCTGAAAAAATATGATTAACGACATTATTGCATGTAAGCAACATATTAATAGCAGACAGACATGAGTGGATGGATAGATGGACGGACGGGCAACGTGCTTATGGCATTAGCGATAAAAGCAAAATGTTTGCTCCATACAATAAAAAAAAAAAAAAACAAAAGTATGTATGACGCCAGCATCTTGATTGGGTGGGCACTATTTTTGTTTTTTTTTTTTCGGCTTGTTGTCGTGTCTGTGCAGGACATGTGCGCACAAGTAATGATGCAAAATAAAAGAGTCTGAAAACTTAAGAAACACTCATACAAAAAATAAGGATTGTTGGAGAGTTCCTAGAGTAACTTTTATTTCTGCTGGTAATGCAAACAACAACAATAACAACAACGTATGAAATAAGTTTTTTTTTTGTTTTCTGCTCAAGTTTTAATACTTTTGTTTTCCTTCCAACTCAGCCGCACAGCCTGTTTACTGGATGTGCTGCTTACTCTCTCTTCATTGTCCTTTGAAATGTCCAACTTTTTATATAAAATAGATAATAGTTGGAAAAACTCTTGTTTGCCAGCTTAAGGATAATAAAAGTTATGATCTGTTGATAGAAAAGAGGACATTCAAGCAAATATCTTTTGGATACAAAAATCCTACTTATAACTAGTTCTATATTTGCTCTCTGCCTCGGAGTTGGGTTTTTTTTTTTAATTTTTGTTATTGTGTTTTGTAAACTTGAGGCAATGGCAGCGACATCAGAAAATATTTTCGATGTTAAAAAGTTTTCAAGAAATTGAGTTAGCAAAAGTAGTAAAGATGGTATAGATGGATGGAAGGATGGAAAGCTGGCTGAAAAACTAAAGTGAGCAAGGAGAAGAGGAACTACGTGAAGACTTTGAAGAATAGAAATGTTAAACAAAGTTTATTTTAAAGTTGGTGTAACAAATAATAATTGTTGCCTCAGAGTTATTTTTGGAATTGTTGTTTCTACATATTTTTTTTTTATTGTGAAGTATGATTGAAACTACAGGGAACTAAGTTTAGTAATTGGAGAATGCAGCAGAGAGTACCTTAAATGAATGAATTAAAAGATATATAGAGGGCGATACAAAATTCTTATTTATTTCAAATTTATACCGACGCATACAAAAGCAATATTTGTAACTGCTAGGAATGAAGTAATTTAAGGTTATGGTGGCAGTTATTGTAATGGTTTAAGCTATGGATACGTTAAAGGTTAAGTTAAATACTTAAGTTTCGTAATATCTTAGCCTTGTCTAATAAAGTTAGAGGTAAAAATAAGATTTTCGAATTTTCGAAGATAACTTCAAATTTTCGAACATAGCCCAAAATTTCCGAAATATTTGTAGCAGCTATGAATGAAGTAATTTGAGGTTATGGCGGCAGTTATTGTAATGGTTTAAGCTATTGTTACGGTAACGGTTAAGTTAAATATTTTACTTTTGTAATATTTTAGCCTTTTTTAAGAGAGTTAGAGGTAAAATTAAGATTTTCGAAGATAACTTCGAATTTTCGAACATAGCCGAAAATTGCTGAAATATTTGTAGCCTCTATGAATGAAGTAACTTGAGATTATGGCGGCAGTTATCGCAATGGTTTAAGCTATGGTTACGTGAACGGCTAAGTTAAATACTTAATACTTAATAAATAATTAGAGGCCGTATACAAAATATTAATATTAAATATTCTGGGAGAGCACGCCCATAAAAATGTTAAGATAAATGATTGGTTGTGTGTTTATCACATAAAAAAACAACAAAGTCTTTCATTACAAAAAAAATGGTCTCCACGCCATCTTAGGTGTACCATCAGTTAAACTAACTGAACCCTAAAATGAAAGTGTGGAAAAATGGAGGAGCTAAACAGCAAAAATAACAACAACTTCAATATGCTCTGATAGCAGTAAACCGCTGTGATCGAATTTCGAAGATGCACATGAATTAAGGCTATGCCTAAAAGTATGTTACGATCTAGGTTGTTAACCTTAGTACAGTATGCATCAAAAAGTAGATAAGAACTCAGTTACAAAAATTCCAGCGTTCTCTGCCAAAAACAAATTCCGGGTAACTTTCTCGGCATATTGGCAGTATATGTAGAACCTAAGTAGCTTGAGTGGATCACAGTGTAAAGTCATACAAAGGCTACTGATGAGTTGGTGTAGCGGCCAATGAAACAGTCTGTATAGTCAAGCTGTGTGATTTGCTCTATACAGAGCCGTTGTTGTTGTTGTTGGTTGTTGCCTTCTTTGTTCTTCATGTTGTCTTGTTGACAACATGCTTGGCCTAGAGCTCGAAAAAAATTGTTTTCAATATAAATACTTAAGTTTTGTACTATTTGAGCCTTATTTGATAAAGTTAGAGGTAAAATGGAGATTTTCGAATTTTCGAAGATAACTTCGAATTTTCTAACATAGCCGAAAATTGTCGAAATAAAGTTTCTGACACAGTTTAAGTTATTTTATAAATAAACTTGTCTTAAGTAATTACATTATAATGATAAAAAAAAATCCGAAGTTAAAAAAATCAATACGATGACAGAAAACTATGTATGATTACTCTAAAATATCCAAAAATGAGCGAAATAAAGTTTTTACAACAAATTAAATTGCCATGTTACCTTCATTTAAATATTAAGAATAAAAACGAAAATTGAATTCATCTTAAATAGGGTAAATTTATATGTTTATACACGGAAATTATTTTATTCGTTGATAAAGTTCCAAAACATACAATGTTCGAATTAATTATCTGCAGCCAGATAGTGCAAATTTAGTACAATTTCGAACTCATAAAAAGTTGTTATGATGAAATTAAATACAACTTCGAATTTTCGAAATTGTTTTTCTGTTTAAATGTTATCTTTTCAGTATTATTCAATTATTCTACTTTTATTACATTGTTTTTTTATTTTTTTTTATTTTTTTTTTTATTTTTTTTTTTTATTTTTTTTTTTATTTTTTTTTTTTATTTTTTTTTTAATATTTTTACAAAACCACATAAATAAAACTTCATCGAAAATAACACAAAATAACTGAAAGAATTTTGGGTAAAATGAGAATAAAAGTGATGAATGATCCTTCTCTCTGTTTATTTTTGTTTTTCTGAGTTCGTCCAAAAAAATCTTTTCTATTACTTTTTGCCGCAAACGAAACTTGAACTGGTCACGCACACTCATGCACATATAGATTTACACACAGACTCACTCACTTGCAGACGCACACATATCAATTGTTTATTCAAATATGATTATGTTTACCCCTAAATCATAGAGTTAACTCCTCCGACCAAAGATATCATAAAATTTTCGACGCAAGGACAACCGACGCTCGAGCAACATAAACAAATATAAAGAAACATGTGCGTCCTCCTTGCCAGGCTAAAGAGTTCTATGTTAGTGCTCAAATATATGTGAGTTTGAAGTAGTATTCGGGAAGCTTTGCGTGCATGTGTGTATTTTTGATAAATGTTGTCGCCAGCGGTGATTTCAGCAGCCAGTAGACAGCCAGGAGCAGCTGAAAAATAATAGAAGTAGCAATAAATGGAGTTGTAGGCTGGGGTGGTGCAAGTAGCAATGCAGACAGTAATATTGAAATTAGGAGCGTTTAAAAGGGTGAGAAAGCACAGACTGTGTTTTGGTTTTGAATTGGCGACCGGAAAGTCAGCCTGTCTGTGTGAGAGTCCATGGAAGGGCATGCTTTGAAGTGATGAACAGCCTAAAGTGGCCAACCCAAGGTCTAGTCAGTTTATCATATTTATGTTGCTTCTGGTATCCTTACAACTGGTTCAACGATATTCGTTCCATAAATTATTCTACATTACTGCGGCACTATTTTAGGCGCAGCTTTTAAATGGATAAATGAGCTTTTTTCAAAAAATGACAAATAGAAAAAAAAAAACAAATCGGCTGCATTGACTGAGGACCAAATGCCATGCAAGAGTCAATTAAAATGGGTAGCAAAAAGAAAATTGAAATTTTATAGTATCAATAGAGGGAGATGGAAAAAACATAAAAAGATCATTAAAATAACTAAAAATGTCGCTAGAAATGCTTTTTTCAAAACAAGCACATATGCATAAAACTGTGAATAACAGTTCATTTTTATGTCTTCTTGATGTCTTACCCACCATTGAAAGCACAATCAATAGGGAGCAAAGGAGACATAATCAGAGTGATTATGTTGATGATGGTGCTTTCAATGATGGACATCGTAAAATTTTATGATTACTTTATTATGCAGACATGTTATGGTTGGTTACCGGATAACCTTTTTGTCAGTAGTCGTTTGTATGAATATGTGTGAGTGTGCGTGTGTGTGTGTGTGTGTTGAAAGCCTGTTCAATACGCCCAAGAATTGAGCTACATCGTAATGATGTTATTAAAAAAAAAAAATGAGCAGAAAAGCCTGGATTTTGATGCTTTCATAAATGCATGAGTGGAATTTTTAAACAGCGGATATGCAAGGTTAAAAGAAAAAGAAAATAAAAACTAGAGCTTATATCAAATAAACATGAACAAATTTAATTTGCGTTTAGTTCTGATAGAAGAATTTTAATTTGTAGTTAAACTTGTACTAAATGACTCAAAAACAAGGCTTAAATCATAAGAAAACCTGATGTCAAGTTTTGGTAAATTTAAAAGATTTTTCTCAAGAAATTTCAACATCAGCGAATGGTTAGTTAAAAATTTTAAATATATACATATAAATAAACAAAGTTTATAAACTGGATTATTCCTTTGATAGATCAGAAATTTGACGCAAGTTCATGTTATAAATCTTGTGAGAAGTGTATTTCATGAAAAAAGTCAATTTCGAATTTTCGAAGATAATTTCGAAATTTCGAACATAGTTTTAATTGCTCGAAATTTACTTCTTGAGAGTAATAACATGAATAAATAAGCAATTTTTCCGATTATTACAAAACAAATCCATATTCGAAATATTAAATAAGTTGTTTACCACTCTTAAGAAAATTTCGGAATCAATTTTCGTAGTTGTTAAAGTTTTATTATATGAAAAAGTATGTTCAAATTCATTTCATGATGGACTACTAAAACGGTTCAATTTACTCTTTTTAGAGATCATAAATTATTTTTACGTACTAAATAAAACAAGGATGTGATGCAAGTAAGTATCAAAAACTTAAAAAGTGGTGTATTCCATAAAAAAAATGAATCATACAAAATTTGAATTATCGAAGATGACTTCGAAATTTCGAACATAGCTAAAATTGTCCAAACTAAGTTTCGGAATCAATTTTATTAATGTTAAGCATATAAA
The DNA here is from genome assembly GCA_943735915.1 of Pherbina coryleti. Taxonomy (NCBI): domain Eukaryota; kingdom Metazoa; phylum Arthropoda; class Insecta; order Diptera; family Sciomyzidae; genus Pherbina; species Pherbina coryleti. Next base: position 27,646,211 of record OX030951.1, read on the forward strand.
ATTGTTAAAATATCATTTTAATAAGCCTTAGAATGTCTCCAAAATAAGTCAAAGCAAACAAAAAAACCAACAGTGAGTTCAAATGACTGAAATTGCACAAATTTGGTAATACATTAAGTTTTGTGCCCTTTCGAGCCTTACAAAATCAAAAAATACTAAAATCATACATTAAACATTCGAAGAAAGCCTTAAAATTTCAGATTGTTATAAAATATAGCAAAAAAATATTTTAATTTGATTTGAAATTGATTGATTTAATTTATAAACTGCAGATTATAAAACGTAAGTGGTACTAAAAAATTGCAACTGTTAACTGACTGTAAACACGATAGATTTAAAAGCTCAAGAATTACTTATATGTGACCCGGTCTACGAAAAGGGACCTTCGGTGTGAAAATATCATTTTTCACTTTTTTGGCGATTCGGATAGACTAATGTGTGCTCTTTCTAATGGCGCAAAGCAGAAGTTTCCAACTCGTAAAGAAGTTTGTCAGGAATTTTCCAAAAAAAGAGCAGAAATGAGTGAAAATGAAAAAAAATTGGACATTGAATTATAACATAATAAACATCATTTCATATTTTTATTTGAAGGGAAACCAGCCATTTTACATAAAAATCGAAATATAAAATAAATCTATAATTTTTTTTTACGCTTTATATTTTTTTTTTCCGATGCCAAATTTTTTCTTTCAAATACTTTTTCAAATACTTTCCTCTGTATTATCTCCTGCCTGATGTAAATCATGATCGCTGTCGAAATCGTTATCAATGTCGGTTTATCACTATCTTGTTCGTCTTCACCAATATATTGTCTAAGAACGAAACTAACCTCTTCATCTACATCCATTTTTAATTTATTTCGGAATCAAAAGACGCATAAAAATGATTCAGTAAACGTAATCACCTCTTCACTGTTGGTCGTTAACTAAAAAAAAAGAACTCGTATTAATTGACTAAGAAATACAACTCTGTAAGAATAGAGGATAAGCTGAAATAAATGAAAAGACGCCATTCAGTGTGCGACAATTAAACGTTTACAAACAGCTGTTTTCTCGAAAACTTGTTTTTGCACCGAAGGTCCCTTTTCGTAGACCGGGTCACATATAACGATATTTCCTAATATTTTTTTCATTTTTTTAACCTCCAATATGACCGTAACAGTTCCATATATTCCAGTGGGGCCCAAGAAATTTCAAGAGCGGGCCAGCACTTAAAAAAGCAAAAAAAAAAAACACAAAATGTTGCTCATCGTTGCGTTTAGCAAAAAGACAAACAAAGCAAAAAAACAATTACAATGCAATAAAATCACATATGAAAAATTTTTTGACACACAAGAAACGGGACAATCAGCTCCAGCATCGACATCCTCGAGTATGCGTTTTTTATTTTGTCTCTGCATGCATTTGTTTTTGTATAGTTCGCTGGAAAATGTGATGAACACTGAACGAGTGCGGTTTGTGTTGTTTTTTGCAGGCGTTCTTTGATTTGGCTCTTCGCAAAGACACAATTAAGATAGAAAAGAAATTTGTAAAGAGTGATTTTTTAAGTGCCTGATAACTTTTTTTTTAAAAAAAACGCATAAAATTTGCAAAATCTCATCGGTTCTTTATTTGAAACGTTAGATTGGTCCATGACATTTACTTTTTGAAGATAATTTCATTTAAATGTTGACCGCGGCTGCGTCTTAGGTGGTCCATTCGGAAAGTCCAATTTTGGGCAACTTTTTCGAGCATTTCGGCCGGAATAGCCCGAATTTCTTCGGAAATGTTGTCTTCCAAAGCTGGAATAGTTGCTGGCTTATTTCTGTAGACTTTAGACTTGACGTAGCCCCACAAAAAATAGTCTAAAGGCGTCAAATCGCATGATCTTGGTGACCAACTTACCGGTCCATTTCTTGAGATTAATTGTTCTCCGAAGTTTTCCCTCAAAATGGCCATAGAATCGCGAGATGTGTGGCATGTAGCGCCATCTTGTTGAAACCACATGTCAACCAAGTTCAGTTCTTCCATTTTTGGCAACAAAAAGTTTGTTAGCATCGAACGATAGCGATCACCATTCACCGTAACGTTGCGTCCAACAGCATCTTTGAAAAAATACGGTCCAATGATTCCACCAGCGTACAAACCACACCAAACAGTGCATTTTTCGGGATGCATGGCCAGTTCTTGAACGGCTTCTGGTTGCTCTTCACTCCAAATGCGGCAATTTTGCTTATTTACGTAGCCATTCAACCAGAAATGAGCCTCATCGCTGAACAAAATTTGTCGATAAAAAAGCGGATTTTCTGCCAACTTTTCTAGGGCCCATTCACTGAAAATTCGACGTTGTGGCAGATCGTTCGGCTTCAGTTCTTGCACGAGCTGTATTTTATACGGTTTTACACCAAGATCTTTGCGTAAAACCTTCCATGTGGTCGAATAACACAAACCCAATTGCTGCGAACGGCGACGAATCGACATTTCACGGTCTTCAGCAACACTCTCAGAAACAGACGCAATATTCTCTTCTGTACGCACTGTACGCATTCGTGTGGTTGGTTTAATGTCCAATTAAGTAAACTGAGTGCGAAACTTGGTCACAATCGCATTAATTGTTTGCTCACTTGGTCGATTATGTAGACCATAAATCGGACGTAAAGCGCGAAACACATTTCGAACCGAACACTGATTTTGGTAATAAAATTCAATGATTTGCAAGCGTTGCTCGTTAGTAAGTCTATTCATGATGAAATGTCAAAGCATACTGAGCATCTTTCTCTTTGACACCATGTCTGAAATCCCACGTGATCTGTCAAATACTAATGCATGAAAATCATAACCTCAAAAAAATCACCCTTTATGAAGGGCCACGAGGGCTATACGGGCCACTACGTGGGCATGTTTAATATATTCGTTAAAATCGAATGAAATAATTAAGATGCTCCTACTTAAACTTAGCAAAACATTGGTTTTGGTACACGGAAAAAAATTTCGAATTTTCGAAATTAAATTCGAATTTTCGAACATAGTTTCAATTGATCGAAATTCGTACTGACTGTAAACGATAGATTTTAAATCTCAAGACTTACTTATATAAGTATCTGCACATAAGATATTCCTTATATTTTTTTATTTTTTAACCTCCAATGTGACCGTATGAATCGAAATACTTTGATTTCACACTGAACGAGTGCGGTTTGTGTTGTTGTTTTTTGCAAGCGTTCTTTGATTTGGCTCTTCACAAAGACAAAATTAAGATAGAAAAGAAATTTGTATGAAGGGCCACGAGGGCCATACGGGCCACTACGTGGGCATGTTTGATATATTCGTTAAAATCGAATGAAAAAAATTAAGATGCTCCTACTTGAACATAACACAACGTTGGTTTTGATATAAAAAAGTCAATTTCGAATTTTCGAAATTAACTTCGAATTTTCGAATATAGTTTAAATTGCTCGAAATTTAGTTCTTGAGATTAATAACATGAATAAACAAGCATTTTTTCAAATTATTACAAAATCAATCCATATTCGAAATCTTAAATAAGTTGTTAAACGAAGTAAATATTCGTTTTACTAGCCTTTGATGACTTTCACGTTTCTGAATTTGTACATAAAAGCAGTTTAAATTCTTTGAACATAACTTCGGCTTTCCTGGAATCGAACTTAGACTCTAAGGAAAAGATTTTTAAAACAAAAAGCTCTGATATGTTTTCATAAGAAAAGCTTCTTACTTTAATTTCTTATTTATAGTGTTTTATTTGAAGCGTCACAGTTCTTTGAATCACATTAAGGAGACCAAGATTAATACAACAGGAAAGAAACAGGCTCTGAGGAAAAGATTAACTTGTGAGTAGAGGATATAAACATCAAAAACTGAAAGGTTTGTTTCCATAAAAAATGTACAATTATTTTAAGTGCAAAGTTTGATATTTTAAAAGCTTATTTAGTTTGTTTAATTTAAAGCGCCACAATTCCATGAATAACATTCAGATGGAAAAGATTAATGGAATAACTAAAGACAAGGCTCTGAAATTTATGCTAAAAGCTTTATTAAAGCTTAAAGTAGTTTTAATTGATTTTAGGTGTTAATTCAAACATCTTAAGGTTATGTAAAAAATGACATGCGTGTATAGCTTAAAGCTAAAACCAACTTTTATTTATTTATTACTATTTTATTTTAAGTGTTAATGCTCAATAAGCTTATCTTAGTTCGTCAAAAGCTTCTGCACCTAAGCTTAAAGTGTTGATAAGCTTTTATTTTTATTTTTAATTTTGTAAAAAACACATTTTAAAATTGAATTTCATTCAATTTCATTGCTTGCAACTGCGTAATATTTTATTTTATTTTTATTTTTTTTTTGTTATTTCATTTTTTGGGTAAAAAAAATCATTTTTGAAAGTACCACTCAACGTCCAGCTAAGTCAATTAAGTGCTTTTAGTTTCAACTTTTTAACAGCTTCGAAGCTTTTTAACTTTTCCAAAACGTGTCTATTCATGTTTTGGTCTTTTTTGTTTAATATTTATTTTTTTTTTTCAATTTAATGCCCAAAAAGTTGCCTAACTTTATTTACGTGCAATTTAAAAGTTACTGATATTATATTGAGTTGTTGCCGAATTTGTTGTTGTTCTTGATATGTTTTGTTTTTTTATTTTTATTCTTTTATTTTGCGGCAGCGCTGAAAAACTTTGCAAGCTTTTTGCACCTACAGCAATTTTTCGCACCCTCAACGCAAATATAGCTTTTTTTTACACGCAGTTTACGGCTACCTAATCAACTCAAGACTCTCCACAGCTCGGCCACCTAAGTCGGCCAACTACAAGCAGCTTATATTTAAATCTTATTAACGCATTTCTCGTTAAAAGTTAAATTTTAAATTTAAACTTCTTATCAATTGAAACTGTTGGAAAACGGCGCAACTTTTGGCTGTCTATTGAGCTGAGGGATGATATTCGAGCAAAAGCTTCTTTCTTGCTCTATATAGCGGTATCTTAGAGTGAATGTTGCTTTTGGAGTTGGAGAATTTTACCTTTGTTGTGTTTGTTAGACGTGTCGTGTAACGTGTGTAAATTGCAAATGACACTTTTTAGCGCGTTGTTGTTGTTGCTGTAGTTCTTTGGCTCTGTAATTTTTAATGTTTTTTCAAGCTTTGCGCTCTAAGCTCGTAAATTGCTGCTAAAGTAACTCGCAGTGCCGCCATTTTGCTTTGCTTTAAGCAAAATATTGCTGCTATTGTAGTCAGTCGAGTTGTTGTTGTTGTTGTTGTTGTTGTTGTTGCTACTGCTGTTATCCTTGTCATCTGGGGAATATTTCCGTTTCCGGTTACGTAAACCTTAAGTGTTTAACAAATATAAGCTTGCACTGTACTTTATTCCGCTTCCTTTTTAGCGGAATTAAAAAGGGCAACAAACATTTTGCATTTTTTTTTTCAGTCTTTAAGCTTTTCTAAGTGCTCGCTTGGGATAAATAGCGGTTTTTGCCATAGCGCATTGTTGATTTTTTCATGCGCTGCTTTTAACGCTTTGTTGGTTGAGTTAAATTTTGACAGCTTTTCTGCGATTTTTCAATTTTATTCAGTTGACACTTGAAAAATGTTTAAGTGGGGTTAAATAGGGGAGTCAATGAGTTACTGTTGTCGTTGTAGCAGAGTATTTGCCAGATTCAGCTTTGTTAACTGTTTCATTCTTTCTTTTGTTCTAGCGGCACCCTAATTAAGTAACTTCATTTGTTTTTTTTTTTTTATTATTATTTTCCTCTAAGCTTTGGGGTGTTTTTTGCCTGTGATTTTCTTTAATTTTGAACATGGTGTTCAAGCTTTTGTTAGAAACTGTTTGTTGGGTTTCTGTTAGCAAGTTGCCAGATTTTTGCCATTTAAGTGCTCGCTTAAATGTTAAATATTTTCATGCTGCTTCTTTAACGTTTTTTGGCTTAATTCAAGTGCTTTACTAAAGCTTTCGCTGCTTAATTACTTTATGTTCATTACATTGTTAGAACGTGTCTGTCTGTATTTTAAGCAACATTAGCTGATACTCACACTAATACACACACACAAACACAGTAATACTCTCTCATTGCCTCTTATCTATCACACTAGCGCGTTTTCGACAAGCTGACTCGATTATCACCGCTGGTTCGTCAACCGCCAAAACTTGCTGTTGAGCTTTTTTTTTTAATTTTTCCTTTTTTTATCTATTTCATTAGTTTTATTTTCTGGCCACCCACCAAGCGTCATCAGCGTTTAGTGCTCAACTTTTGACTAACATGACAGCGTTGGTCAAACAAAAACCGCAACTAACCAACCAGCCAGACCCAACCAACAAACCAAGCGTCCAACTGGAAAAAAAGTCAGGTTGAAGTGCCCTGCTCGTCCGTTGGCATAGAGTTAGTTTTTCTAATGAAGTTTTGATAAAGTTTTGATGCAGGAAAATGGATAGAAAAGTTCTTTTTTTTTCTTTTCTTACTTTTTCTATTTTACACCAAGTTTTCTTATCATGAAAATAGTTTTAATTGCTTTAAACTTAATTCAATCTTTGGTTTTAATTGAAAAATTTCTCAAACTGAAAGTATCAGCAGTTAAAGTTCTACGACATAAGATGCTACTAATTTAATTGAGCTCTTTAGGGAACGTCACGTTCACTCCAATACAATCTTGCATTCATTCAGAGAGAGAGAGAGAGAGAAAAACTACTTAATCAGAATTCTTGATAAAAATAGCCACCTTATTGAAAAACTTTCTCAGAAAATAACAGGACACAAAATATATCTAAATATAAACTAAAAACTAGGAACTTTGTTTACCCACTCTATGTCACATTGGGTCGAGCACAATACAGCAATATGTCCACATATCTCAACAAAATATGAGTGGGAGTGCTAACTTAACAAAAAAAAAAAATAATTTTATTAAATCAAACAATAGAAATAAATTTTCTTTGGCAATAAAAATTTTTGTAAAAAAAAAAAGCTTTCTTAAATCTAAAGAAATCATACAGTATTTTTGTAGTTCTTACCATTTCCTTCCAATGCCTTAAAATGGATGCCTTAAAAGCTCTTTGCAAATTTCTTAGAATCCTATTTCTCTTTAACGATTTCTACGAAAAACATGCCACAAATTTAATTTATGCATCAAAAGTTTGCAAATAATTGATCTGTTTTGAAATGATAAAAGCACATTGAGTGGAAGCATTAGCAATTCAGACTAAATTGAGTGCCTGTGTAAATGAGACTCTTATATATGAAAAAGGTTAGATCTATTTCATTATAAGACTCACTCAAAAGAAATATTTAAATTTAAAAATCGGCTTGAAAAACTATGACAATTTCTTGGTTTTGGAAACAATTTCGAACTTTCGAACTTAATTTCGAATTTTCGAACATAACAACGAATTTGCGTTAAAGAGCTCAAAGCAACGTGTTCACATTAAGATATATAAAAAAGTACACTAAAACCCTTAAAAATACGTTTTTACGTAAAAATACGTTTTTTGCAAACTGTGGCTAGAGCACGTGTGACATAGTTATACGTTTTTTATGGATAGGTGGTACAAAGAGCGAAATAAAGCTGTACGGGATACAGGTAGTTATACACCGAGAAAAAAAAAATACAGAAATAAAATCACATAAGTAGGCTTGGGTGGAAAAAAAAACTTGTGGAAATTAAGAAATTATAGTTTTTTACATTTTTTTTTTTATGAAACAATAAATTACTTTGATGAACAAGCATAATTTTTTAATTTCCATATAAATTATTTAATATCCATAATTATTTAATATCCATATAACGCATTTTTTTAATTTTTTTGTTTTTAGAAAAATGTCTTTAAATTGAAAAACAGAGACCAATTGTTGTTTTCGAACATATTTTGGAATTTTTTGAGCATATTTTCGAATTTAAATTTTTAAGTGCAAAGTAATGTTACTACATAAATAAATGTTATTTAATCACTCAAAAACCTTTAAAATTCATTTGAATTTTATTTTAACCCTCAAATGCATGGCCTTTTTTTTTGCATTCCACATTTATTCACTTTTGCTCCAAATAATTCAGTCAGCTGAATTCTGTTAGTATAACCGTTTGCAGAGAACAAAAGCTTTGAATCAGTGTGACCCAACAGGTTTATTATTTTTCTCAAAATTACTCTCGTTCAGACATGGGGATAAATTCCTTGGTTGTGCCATATATGGCACACTATGCATTTAAGAGTTGATTACATTGAATTTTTATTAACCAGACACAAGATATTATTGAAGCAAAATATTTTGTCTTTTTACATCAATAGAGTGCCCATTATATATAGCTTATACTAGATATTAAAATGTTCAACATCCATTTCGTTATAAAACTCACTTGAATAATGATTAAGTTAAAAAAATGTCTGCAGTATATTAAAGAAAGCTTCTTTTGAGAAAAAGGCTTTAAAATTGAAAAACCAAAGCAATTCCATGCTTTAGAATATAAATTCGAAGTTTCGAACATAATTTCGAATTTTCGAACATAGTTTCGAAATTGCGTTTTGAAGTGCAAAGCAACTAAGCTTAAATAAAAAATAGTTGATTATTCACAGAAAACAAGAAACACCAAAAAAAATTACAATTTAATGTAAATTTAATAACATTTTATTTTTATATATACATATTAACTCGATAAATCCCTAAGTTCCATGTCAATTCACTGAAAAGAGTTCATTACTACTTAATGATGATGATAGCTCATTTAAAGGAGATATGGGAAATTCAGGCCGAGTTGAGTACCATTTCCTTTAAAAAACCGCTCTTAAACTAAGAAATTAAGTTTAAAAAATACTTACTGAGACAACTTTCTTGAAGAAAAAGCGATATGGTTGCAGAATTAAAGCAGTTCATTGTTTCTAAGAACATTTCAAATTTTCGAACATAACTTCGAATTTTCGAAATTAAGTATTTGAGTGTAAATTAATGTTACTACACAAAATATAATTATTAATTCACAGAACCAAAGCATTTCAAACCCGTTTTTCTGCCATTCTGCTATTTTTTAACATAAATTGAACCCATTTCGCCTTTCTTACTCTCGATAATTGCCAGTATTTCCTTAAGAAGAAAAAAATTTATTAACATTTTTTTACATCGAAACTTCTGATTAAAAATTAAATATTTTAAGCCCAGATATTATTTTTTCGAAGTTGGGTATAAAATATCATATTTATTTACAATACAATTTTAATTTCAAGCCGATTAGTTGAATTAATTTATTTAAAAAACTTATTTCTTATTTTCAAACATCACTTCCTTATTTTGTACATAATATCAAATTTGCAAACACAATTTCGAATTTTCGAATATAACACTTCGTTAAAAAATTTATACTTTTTGAACATTAAGCAACACTACTTCACCAAAATTATTGAATAATGCACACAAAAACCACTAAAAACATTTTTCTGATAAATTGCGATTATTTTAAGTGTAATTTTTAATTCCACTGTGTAGCAGTATGTTTTCATATAAAAAAGAAATAACATCACAATTACAAAATCTGCATTCTTCTTTAGAAATTTAAAATTTTAGCATAAAATATTTATATTATTATAGAAATCTATATAATTTACTCCTTTAAAGACGAGAAGTAATTAAATTTTTATTAAAAAAGCATAATCAAACTAATTTCATATTTTCGAACATAAATTTTAGTATTTTTAAATAATTTCGAATTTTCGAACTTAACTTCGAATTTTCGAAATTAATTTTTTTTAAGTAAAACACCGCTGTTACATAATAAAAACAATGTATTCGAACAGAAACCTTTTTAAATTTATATTTCTAAAATTCATTCACTGCAAGAACGTTGAAGTCTTTAAATATCTACAAGGTTAATTGGAAGCAGCTCTAAAAAAACAAAACTTCGAAAATGAGCAAGACTTTTCTTTAAGCAAACAATTGACATTTAATTTTCCATTGAGGTTTAATCGTTAGAGGGAAAAGAAAAAATAGCCGACATTTGTTTATTTTATATAAAAAGCACAATATGGTCCACAAACAGTGCCTTGAGCTTTGTGTGTAAATATTTTTTTGCGCTCCCCTATGCTGGTTCGACAAATCACAAGTGTAAAAAGCAAATTGCTAGTTTGAACGCCTACTTTAAGGTTTTTTTTTCTTTTTTGTAGCTGTGCAATCAAAGTGATACTTTACACAAGTAACGATGTTAATGCACTCTTAAGAATATGCTATAATTTTTTTTGCTTTTTTTTTTAATAAAAACATCTAGCAGACAGACTTAAGTCGAATTAAACATTGCTACTAGTTTCTTTAGGTTTATTTTTTAAGTGATGTACCTATACATAAATGAGTATGTTTATGTTTGCGTGAATATGTGTTTGTCTGCGTGGGGTTTGTAGGCCTGCTTAGGGGTTGTTGCACAAATGTGTTTGTGTGGGCTTTAAGTGTCTTTTCAGTATTGCAGCAGGGAGAAAAACATTAATTTTTTCTAGTCCTTGAAAAAATTACTCACACACGTAGATTAAGTACTCGTGTCTATTTGTAGCTTATTTAAGTTAACTTAAGAAAATCTTGAGTAAATAATGATATTATTGTCAGAATGCTCATGACATCAGCTTTATCGGGGTAAGCAATTTCAGGGTTGTTTAGATTTTTGATATGATTACTTATAAATTATGATGACTTGGGTAGATACAATGTCTTGTTGACATTCAGTTAAGCAAATTATCTATAGTTTTCTGAAAGAATTATTTTAAAATAAGTATGTTTTATATTTTTTAGAAAAAAAGTTGCTAACTTATAAGCAACAAAGATAGGAAGAGAAATATTAAAAAAAAAAAAATTAAAATAAGCGTTTATAAGGAAAATTTTTCCATTATTTAAATTATATTTTCAAATTTATAAGAGTTTAACAGGTAATGCAAAAGTAATTCATGAGTAATGTCAACATATTTTCCATACTTTTTTGCCATATTTAACTGTTGCATAAAAAATTATTTTACATAAATTCATTTTTTTTAGCAGAAGTATCAAAGTACTTCAAAGTAATTAAGAGTAATTCTTTTAAAATGAGTAATTTGTTAAGAATATTTAGGCATTTATTTCGAATTTCAAAAGAACTATCAAAAGAACTACTTATTTAAGTAGTTATACGTTTGAATTTATTGACATAGGTTTATATATGAACAAGTTTTTAAGTAAAGATGTAATGCGTAAGTAATTGTAATTAACTTACAATAACTATACAAAGAAAGACTGCATATTACACCTTTTTTAATGTGAAAACAGTTTTTTTTTTGAGTTAAGTAGTTTAATTACTTTGAAAATCCTATGTAATTACTGTGTAATACTGAGTAATAATGAATGATTTATATCAACAAATTGTTCTTCAATATTGTTGCATAAAACACTGTTGCATAAAAAAAGCATTTTTAGCTAATATTTTTTAGCAGAGATCAAATACTTCCAAAGTAATTGATTAGTAATTAAGAGTACTCTTTTTAAAATTTTACATTTTATACAAAAAATTTAAGTATTTGCTGTTATAATACTAGCATTTTTTACCAAAAGAACTACTTATTTAATTAATTATTAATATTCCTTATTGAAGTATATATGTAATGCGAAAGTAATTATTCATTAAACACATACAATTATGACTTTAGGCAAACTGTATATTTCTTTCAATATTCAACACACAAAAAAAAAAAACAATTTTTGGATGGAAAGTAGTTTAACTACTGTAAAATTACTGTGTAATTACTGTGTAATCATGAAAAATTTGGGATTCTATAAGCAAAAGTACAATTTATAAGCAATATTTTAAGCAGAAGATAATAATTATATGGGGCAATTACTTCATAATTACATTGTAATCATGGATAATAGCTCATATTTATTCATGAGTAATATAAAGATAGTTTATTTTACAGTATTATTAAGTAATTACTTTGGATTACTCGCTCTTATATTTTAGCGCCAAAATTTATTACAAAATTATTTACATCCATTTGAAATAAGAGTAATTTACAAAAAGAAAGTAATGTATTTTGTATAAACTAAGTACTGCAAAACTAATTGATATGTAATTACAATAAGTTTACAAATAACTTTGCAATTTGTAGTATATTCTTGCCTTTATGAATCTAACGATGGCAATTTGAGGTAGAAAGTGAGGACTTTAAGTGTATTTAAAAGTAATCAAATTGTAATCTGTTACTTTTTTCTGAAGCATTCATGCTTTTTTATAATATTTTCATAAAATAACAGTACTTTTAAGCAAAAAAATTTGAATTCCTGAGATAATTTGAAAGTAATTGACATGTAATTTTAATAAGTTTAAAAAATGTTTTTGTAGTTTTTCTTATTTTATTGCTTGAAAAGTGAACATTTTAACCAGAGAATGGAAAAAAACCGTACCTTATACGTAGCGCTACAAAAGCGATCAAAAACTTTTTCTCTCTGCATTCCGTCTGTTGCTCTTCGGTTCAAACAAAAGCACTAGCACTGTAGGCAGAAATGAGAGATCGGAACAGAATGGTAGCGGGTTGTTTTTCGAGCATAAACCATAATTTGCTGTGTTGAGGTTTTTTCTCGCCATCGCTAACTGAAACCGTACCAAATTCCAGTTCGTTTCTGCAGTCGTTGTTCGTTTAAAAATGTTATTGATTTTGTTATTGCTACTGTTATTGGCGCCAGCGTCTTCCAAAGAAAAATTGTGGCATGCGTCTACGAATTGTTTTGCTGCTGTTCTGTAGAATTTTTATTATGAAATCAAAGTGGAAGTGGTCAATTATTTCCAAAGTTCCAAATTTGATGTATGTTCTTTCAATATTTTTCCATTACAATTTCCATTTTTGCATATAATTTGTCTTAAATTATTTCTTTCAAAAAAACTGTGTAATAATGTATTTGTTGGCCGCGGCATGTTTGCAAACACTGGACAAATAATTTGTGTTGCAAAATAATCGTAACAACCTGCAAAACGATTGCACAAAGAAATGCAGAAACGAACGAAACATTTGGTACGGTTTTGGTTCTTGTTTACGATGGCGAGCAAAAACCACAACAGAGCAAATAATGTTTTGTGCTTTTTCAACACAACTTTTCCATTCTGTTCCACTCTCTCTCTTTTGCGTGTTAAGAGTAGCGCTTGTGATTGAGTCGAAAAGCGATATACGAATGAGGAGGAATAAAGGTAGCGCTTGCTAAAAAATGCAGAACAGATAAAAAACGAACCGATCGTTAAGGTTTTTTTCCATTCCCTGATTTTAACAATACTTTTTATTTACAAGTAATTATGCAAATTATTATTGCTTTATTTATTTAATTAATTTATTTACAATATGCAAATATTTTCGTAAAATTTCTACATTTGTTGAGAAATGATTTAGATCAGTTTGAAATTAAAACACTTTCTTTCAACATTTTGACATCACAATATGAAAATTAAATTATTGTAAAGTAATGCAAAAGTAATTAATTTGTAATTACAAAAAAAAATCTAAATTTTTCATAATTTTGAGCATGTATTCAAATGTTTGAAATGATATTAGTTGAAGTTATAAAAAGAGTAATTGCAAAGTATTTTAAAGTAATTGCTTTGTAGTATCATATTTACTTATAATTTATATTTTATTCATTATTTATATTTATATTTATTAAAAGTTAAAACGCTTTTTTCAAACCTTTAGAGTTTTTTCATGTAATGTGAAAGTAATTGGTAAGGAATTTCAAGCAGCTTAAGAGATATTTTTGCAGACATTTATATTGAAAAGCTTAAATAGACATCTAATGAGGACTTTTAAGTAGAAAGCAAGTATTTTTCAAAGTAATTAAAAGTAATTGCTTTGTAATCTGAAATTTTTTTTAGAGACAGCTTAAGAGATATTTTTGCAGATATTTATATAGAAAAGCTTAAATAGACATCTAATGAGGACTTTTCAGCAGAGAGCAAGTATTTTTCAAAGTAATTAAAAGTAATTGCTTTGTAATCTGACATTTTTTTTAAAAAACTCACACATTTGTTGCAAATAAAATGATAAGAACTTGGATTGAAAGTACTTTCTAAATATATTGACAAATTAAGTGGCAAATTAAGGATACGATAAGTAATGCAAAAGTAATTGAGTCATAATTGCAATGATTTTAACATACTTGTTTACCAATAAGTGTATATTATTGCCTATATGCCGATATTTTAAGCATTTTGTAAAGTAATTTTTAAAGTATTAAGTATTTTTAAGTATTTAAGTAATAATCTTGTACTTGCAAGTAATTTAAAAAAGTTTTTAAGCTAATATGTGGCGAATTCGTTGTGAAATAGATATCAAAGCTCTATATTTAGAAAATATTATGTATAAAATTATAAATTACGGCAAACTCAGGTAATGTAAAAGTAATTAAGTTGTAATTAAGTCGTATTTTTAATAAGTAAATTGTGAATTTTTAAATTTTGTACATTTTTTCTGTTAAAGTAGCTTTTAATAATATTTTAAAGCTTCAGGCGAGTACTGCTTAAGTACTTTACAGTTAAACAAGTAATATCAAAGTAATTAAGTTATAATTCTAATGAGTTCAACATACTCTTTTGCCAATAAGTGCATATAACTGCTTAAATGTATCTTTTTAAAGAATTATTAAAAGAAAAACAAGTACTTTAAAAATTTTTTTAATAATTAATTAATAATTTGTAATTTCAAGTATGTAATTCAAAGAAAAATTATATAAGTTTGTAAGCTTATAATTCGTGGATTTGTGGTGTAATTGATATTAAGACACTATTTTTGGAGAATTTCATGTATTCAATAATAAATTAAGAAAACCTCGGGTAATGCAAAAGTAATCGAGTGGTATTGTCAATGAGTTAAACAAATTTTTTTACAAATTTTTACATTTAAATCAATAAATGCAAATTATCATAATATTTTTAGATAAAAGTGAGTACTTTTTAAGTACTAACCAATTACAATTTATGTAATTAAATATACATTTATGTTTGTACGCATCTTATGTTAGTATTTCTAGGCAGTTTGTGAGGAATTTTGAGGTACTTGAGAGTAACTATTATTTCAATTATTTAATTAATCAGCTTATTTCTGAAATTAAAAAGAAATTTTGAAAAAAACACTTATTTAAAAAAAATAATTACTAAATCAGGTAAAGCAAAAGTAATCGTTAAGTAATTTCTATGAGTTCAATAACACGTTTTCCATTTTTTAAATATTTATCTGCAAAAGCATTATATCATAACAAATTTTCATTGGAAAGCATGTATTTATAATGTACTTCAAAGTAAGTGTTTTGTAATTTTAATTTTTTTTGTTAAGAATTGAAATTTTTTACAAATTTATTTCCATATTTATAAAGAATAAACACCTTTTTTAATATTTTTTTATTAAACATGTAATGCGAAAGTAATGGGAAAGTAATTTCAATCAATTATATAAGAATTTTTACAGTTTTAAACAGCTGCAACAATACTAAACATATAAATTAAGAAAAAGAAAATCGAAGAAGATATTTCTTGCTATTATTTAAGCTAAAAATATTTAAAATCATGCGACAAATGTCAATTTTTATCAAAAAAAGAAGCACCTTAAGTTTGAAAGGAACACAAATGAAAATTATTTTCGTGTTTACACAAATTTTTCTTTTTATTACCATTAAGCTTATTCCGTTTCATTTAATTTTAAAAAATTTTTATCATTAATTATTTAATAAAAATGCATTACTTTGGAAATTCAGAAAAATTCTTTGGAAAATGAACATAAAAAACAACGAGATTTTTAAGAAATATGTTTATTATCTCTTTCATCAGCATGTGTAAAAGTAGCAAAAATGCTGCTTAATCAAAGCCTGCTGAGCTGTTTACACTGTTATTTTTCTTTTTTTTTTTTGTTTTTTCTTTTTATTGTTCTTGTTGCTCAGACGCCAGCAATCCTGGCGACAGTCGAGGGCGTTACCTTGTGAGAAATGTGAAAACTGACAAATAAGAAAATAAATCAGTGGAAAAGAATATTAAACAAACTGTCAAAAAGTAAGGCGAACTCATATAAAATCCAAAAATAAAAAATATACTTTTTTATATGAGAACTTTTTGGTTATCAAATCCTGCGACAAGTGCTTCAATTATTTAATATTCTTTTTATTATTTTTGCTTTTTTTTCTCACAAAAAATTATGCCAAAAAATGTTCCACAAACGCTGCTCTCATGACTTGAGACTTTTATGAAAAAAGTTGGTATATTTTTATTACACGTATTTATGGCGCCATTGCGACGCGGCGTCTGGCTGCAATACGCAGACAGAACATTGCCAAAATGGAAAATTTACGTTTTCTTGCTAATAAAACATAATCAAAGACAAAGATTTGTAGAATTTCATGGCCAAGAATTCATGATTTTATATGGCATGCTTTATTATGCAATGTTACCAAGAAACTATGGTGGGAGCTTTCGAGAAGTGGGTAGTACTCCCCATGAGTGTGGGAATGATGCAACCAAATGTATGCGCAGTCAAAGTAAGCATGTGAGTGCATGTGAACTTGAGAACAAGTGTACCTGTGAGTGAGTGGTGTGAGTGGGTTGTAGTTTTCAAACATCACAACAAATATACATACTTGGCATGCATCACTTTGACTCTTTCTCGACATTTGTGGTACTATTAAAATCCTAACTATTGACAGTTAAATATTTAGTAAGATTTGTAAATTCTTTAATGTAAGTTATTGCCACTGACAAGTAGAATATTGCATAGTACGTAATATTACATAACGAGCAATAAGAGAGTTTTTCGATTCCAAGCTGATATTAAAATAAATCCGATGTTATTTAAGCACTTACTACATACAAACTTGTCCCATCGAAATATTTGCAAGCATCTCAAAACTAGTAAATAAGGATCAATTGGAATTAAGTATTTATCATGGAAAAATTTATATACAACCAAATTCAAGCTGACAGGGATCAGCAAAAATAATTGCAGCATCACTCAGTGAAGAGCAAGGCAACCAAAAACAGAAGCAAATGAAATCTTTTAATTAAGGCTTAGCTTTATTTAACTGTCAGTTAATGACACGTAAATAGATTAATAGCAATGATCAAATAAAAGCAAAACATTTTAGGACACCACGACGTATGAGCAACATTTCAATGAATGAGAAACATCGGAAGTTGGAATCATTTGAAGTTATGTAATAAATATCAAACTAAGAATAGAAGCTTAACAGCAAGTTATTTAGAAAGCTTTAAGTTTTTTCTAGATATAGAACCTGGGAGCTAAGCCTGGACAAGTTTTGTTGTGTTTAAAGTAGATATGTTTTATACAAATAATATTTGAATTTAATAAATTTTTAAAATACAAAAAATAAGTCATTGCAAATTGCTATTTTCTTGGCATATAAATATATATATATATATATATCTTAGATGACAATAAAATATAAAAATAAGTAATTTTTTTATTGCAGAAGTGAGCTGTACGAAGTGTGTTCAAAAAAGAACGCTAATTTAAATTTTTTAGAAAGGATTTTGTTTATTCATCTACATTAATGTTATCCACATCCAAATAATTTCCATGTGATATTATGTACTTAGGACAGCGCTTCTTCGAATCCTAAAAATACTTCTGGAACTCTATATTTGGGTCTTCTCGCAATCAGTTCAACTCCTTACTTTTATCACCATCTATGCTTGCAAAAGGACGGCCCTTTAAGGTTATTTTGACAAATGTGGCAGCTGTGATATGATTTTAGTGTTTTTTCTTTTTTTTTTGCCAAAAACTCCCGAATAAGCAATGAAGTGTGAGCAGATTTGTAGGTAGTATTCCCTATTGAACACAGTGCTCAGAACACAGTGAGCACAATCTTGACATGTGACCGAACTTGTCGAGCTTTTTTCGGTCTTGCCGATCCAGATTTCCTCCACTGACATCACCTCCTACCATTTAGCAACTCCTGAGCAGCTTCAATTTGCCACTGTTTTTGGTTGAAATCAAATACATTTGTAACAAATTTTGCTGTAACACATTTTATGCTGAATACATCAAAAAAAAATTCATGGCATGATTCAACCTTTGTTCTTATTCTTTCGCACATACTTGTCCTAGTCCGTGACCAAATTCATCTAATTCAAAAGGAGGTGTTTCTAAATCTTATTCTTAAATTTGTTTTACTCCTTTGCGAAACCCTTTTTCAAAGTCTTGTACAAATCTTTGCTCTCCTTATCGTTATCGTTATCGTTATCGTTATCACTATCGTTATCGTTATCGTTATCGTTATCGTTATAGTTATCGTTATCGTTGTCGTTGTCGTTATCGTTATTGTAATCGTTATCGTTATCGTTATCGTTATCGTTATCATTATCCTTATCCTTATCATTATCCTTATCCTTATCCTTATCCTTATCCTTATCCTTATCCTTATCCTTATCCTTATCCTTATCCTTATCCTTATCCTTATCCTTATCCTTATCCTTATCCTTATCCTTATCCTTATCCTTATCCTTATCCTTATCCTTATCCTTATCCTTATCCTTATCCTTATCCTTATCCTTATCCTTATCCTTATCCTTATCCTTATCCTTATCCTTATCCTTATCCTTATCCTTATCCTTATCCTTATCCTTATCCTTATCCTTATCCCTATCCTTATCCTTATCCTTATCCTTATCCTTATCCTTATCCTTATCCTTATCCTTATCCTTATCCTTATCCTTATCCTTATCCTTATCCTTATCCTTATCCTTATCCTTATCCTTATCCTTATCCTTATCCTTATCCTTATCCTTATCCTTATCCTTATCCTTATCCTTATCCTTATCCTTATCCTTATCCTTATCCTTATCCTTATCCTTATCCTTATCCTTATCCTTATCCTTATCCTTATCCTTATCCTTATCCTTATCCTAATCCTTATCCTTACCCTTACCCTTACCCTTATCCTTATCCTTATCCTTATCCTTGTTATTTTTTTTTCATAATTTTTTTTTAAATTCTTGATCAAATTCTTTTATCTATCCTTGTTCATGTCGTTGTCCGTTGCCTTGTCTAAATCTTTGTTCTATTTCTTATCCTAATTCAAATACCAATTCTTGTCCGAATTCTTGTCCTTATCATTTTTTTTTTTTTAGCTTTGAACCATGGATTTAAGGTGTAAGCCTTTTCAGTCAAATCAGCCTTGGTTCGAAAATAGGATGTTAGGTTAGTGAAAGGGGAGGGGCAATCAAGTGAATCATGTGTAGGATGTTCTAAGCCATTGCGTTTGCTTTTTATTTTACTTTTGGTTTTGCTTAAGTTTTTGTTCTTCCTCTTGCTTTTTCTTTTGTTTTTGCTTTGCTTTAGCTGTTTTTTGCTTTTAATTTTGACTTTGATTTTGCTTTTAATTTTACTTTTGCTTTTTCTTTTGCTTTTTCTTTTGCTTTCCTTTTTATTATTCGTTTTCTTTTGCTTTTGCTTTTGCTTTTGGTTATTATATTAACATTAACATTAACATTAACATTAACAGTAACATTAACATTAACATTAACATTAACATTAACATTAACATTAACATTTACATTAACATTAACATTAACATTAACATTAACATTAACATTAACATTAACATTACCATTAACATTAACATTAACATTAACATTAACATTAACAGTAACATTAACATTAACATTAACATTAACATTAACATTAACATTTACATAAACATTAACATTAACATTAACATTAACATTAACATTAACATTAACATAACCATTAACATTAACACTAACATTAACATTAACATAAACATAAACATTAACATTAACATTAACATTAAAATTAACATTTACATTAACATTAACATTAACATTAACATTAACATTAACATTAACATTAACATTTACATTAACATTAACATTAACATTAACATTAACATTAACATTAACATTAACATTAACATTAACATTAACATTAACACTAACATTAACATTAACAATAACACTAACATTAACATTAACATTAACATTAACATTAACATTAACATTAACATTAACATTAACATTAACATAACCATTAACATTAACACTAACATTAACATTAACATAAACATTAACATTAACATTAACATTAACATTAACATTAACATTAACATTAACATAACCATTAACATTAACACTAACATTAACATTAACATAAACATAAACATTAACATTAACATTAACATTAAAATTAACATTTACATTAACATTAACATTAACATTAACATTAACATTAACATTAACATTAACATTAACATTTACATTAACATTAACATTAACATTAACATTAACATTAACATTAACATTAACATTAACATTAACATTAACATTAACAGTAACATTAACATTAACATTAACATTAACATTAACATTAACATTTACATAAACATTAACATTAACATTAACATTAACATTAACATTAACATTAACATAACCATTAACATTAACACTAACATTAACATTAACATAAACATTAACATTAACATTAACATTAACATTAACATTAACATTAACATAACCATTAACATTAACACTAACATTAACATTAACATAAACATAAACATTAACATTAACATTAACATTAAAATTAACATTTACATTAACATTAACATTAACATTAACATTAACATTAACATTAACATTAACATTAACATTTACATTAACATTAACATTAACATTAACATTAACATTAACATTAACATTAACATTAACATTAACATTAACATTAACATTAACATTAACATTAACATTAACATTAACATTAACACTAACATTAACATTAACAATAACATTAACATTAACATTAACATTAACATTAACATTAACATTAACATTAACATTAACATTAACATTAACATTAACATTAACATTAACATTAACACTAACATTAACATTAACATTAACATTAACATTAACATTAACATTAGGACAATTCAATAAATACATGCAACAGTTAATCATTTACGTTCCATTAAGAGGTTCCTCATAATGATGGGAGTCTGTCCCAGAAGTCACTGATATTTTAATTTTTTATAAAACTCATTTTCTTCTCCAAGTATTCGTGCATTTAGTTATAAAGTAGAAATAAGGAGGTTATTAATGGAACAGAATATCGCTTAAATGACCGTCTTGACCAGCTTGCACACGCGAGCCCTTTTTAAGAAATTTTAAACGACATTATTGCATAATTCTGGATCAATTGCTGCAATGGCTTGCAGTATCGACAAACGAAACGTTGTTTGAGCAGCTGATGGCGTCATTAATTTTATTTTCTTATTTTTATCATAAAGTTAAAGAATTAACCTTTACTAAAGCATCATAACGTGCTCGTTAGCACCATAATGAGTGGGAAACAATTTCATGTAACACCGATACATTTTGGAAAAATGCCTTTTTCAATTTTTATGGAAAGCTATGAGTAAAACATAACGTTTTCACGTCAATATAATATTTGTATGTAACAATTTTTCGAAATCAGTGCAGGGATTGCATACATCACTCATACAACTCTCGAAATAAAAACGTGTTAGCTTTATATGCTGTATACGTGGATAAAGCAATGTTAAAACTGATATCAAGATAAGAAACCGATGCTTAAATTGCGCAAGAAAAAACTATTACCATGGAGAAATCCCCAAACTGCCTCATGCCAACTGCTTTCTTCTATACATTAAACCACAAGCTTAGTTCAAAAGAAAAATTAGCTAACCGTAAAATCTTCTTTATAGATACTCGTATCTTTGCAGATATTTTTTCGCAACACCACCACCACCCCCCAGCTCCCCACCCACAAAAAGGGATCAACATCATTTTAGCGAAATGGGCTAAAGTGGGGAAGAACACAAAAACCGTCTCATGAGTCACTTTAACGCCGCCCACATTGAGCGAGTGTTAATTTAAAGGTTGTTGTTTTTCGAAGCAGAAATAACAACAAGACAATAAAAATACAACATTAAAAATGAGGCTAACATTAAAATAAAGAAGAAGAAAGAGAATAAAAATAGCCTGCTTATTTTACTACAAGAAAAGAATATAAAAAAAAAACTTTAAAAATTGGGAATGCGTAAGCGAGCGGCATACATTATGATCCTCCAAGGACTCATGAAAAATGGTGCTAATATAAGAATACATTAAGAACGAATACAAATGAATGCAATAGCAAAAGAACACGAATAAAAAAAAGCAACAAAATATTAAAAAAAAAAATAACAAAAACAAATGAGACAAACAGTAGCAGATACAAGAAGCGACAGCAAGAATTAAAGCGAATTTAGAGCGAAACTTTTGAAATAAATTTATTAAAGTAGAGAATGAGATGCAAAAATAATCAAAGCATACATTAAGGGTTGCTTAGAAAATAATTAACTGACCCGCAGTGGTAGATAAGATAAGCGAAAAAGGTAAAAATAATTGTAAAAAAGAAACATTTTTGTTGAATATTTTGTTGAAACAAAAATTACGAGGCAACTTTAAGGCGCAAAACTTTTGAGTGTCCTTTAGCTAGATTAAAATAAGTCAAGAAGTTCAGGGAAATTTATACTGATAAGAAATAATTTCAATTTCACTGTAAAATATTGCCTACTTTTGGGCATAGTATAAAAGCAAACTTATTCAAAGAAACTGCTGCCTATTTATCGGTATTTTGTAAAGAAATTCATTAGTATCTCAGCGAAAAACAACTGTTAAGAGACAGCAATAATCCAACTTAAATGGAACAATTTCGAAAAGAATTAAGCATGAAAGCCACTTCATTGCCTACTTTAAGGCAATTGTTTCTTTTCTTATCTTCTCACTAAGCGTGGAAGTTAAAACTTAGCAGCTTATGTGCTGAAAGTATCTCAACAATCAAAAGCAATTCAATAAAAGTAATTTGTATGCATTGCGTAAGCAACAAAGCAGCCAGAATGAAGTTAAGGATGACGAGTCGAAAAGAGGGCAGCTAAGTATGTTGGCAAGCTTAGAGACAGCGATGAGTGGTGCTCACTGTTCGCTGCTGAAAGGAGAAGTTCGTTTTTATTTGTTTTGTTTTTTGTTGTTTTATAATTTCACCACTGACAGACAACAGCTGCTTGCATACTTTCAGGCATGAGTTGAATTTAATAAAATAACGCTTAGACATGTTTTAAACTTGTTGTATTGTGTGTGATTCTTGTTTTTTGTTTTTTGTTTTTATATGAAATGGATTTAAAAACACTTACATGTGCAGATAAAGTTATATAGATACTTATATACGAATGACAGCTGACGCAGTTGAAACTTATAAAATATACATTAAGGCGCATTTGTTTTAATTTTAAATTTACTTATGGCAACATATGCAGACAATGCAGAGAAAGTTACGAAGAATTTCAATAAGAAGAGCATGAAAAATCTACAAGCTTCAAAGAAGTGAAGTTTTTTACAAAAAAAAAACTTTGCATACTTTTAGGCAATGTTTTTCTAAGGCATATAAAAACACTGAATTTCACAAAACTTTGCAATTTACAAACACTTTTAACATTAAGAAAAAAAATCTATGCCAAAAACTTCATGTTGCATACATTAAGGCGCTTGAGAAAAATTACACAACTCCTTTTAGCACTGAGACAAAGTCTGTTAAGAGCTAAGACTCCTTCAAAGGAATATGTTAAAGGGTTCTAAAAATAAAAGTAAACAAAATGTTGCATATTTTGAGGAGACCTTGAAGAAAAAGCAGCACAAAACCTTCAATAATGTCTCTACCAAAGAAGCACTGGAAGCTTTAACAACAAATATTTTACAAAATCGAAAACTTGATAGTTAAAAAAACAATTGCATACATCTAGGCGGATTTTTTTAAAAATCAAAAAATTTTTACAAACTTTTTACAAAAAATATTTTACAAAATCGAAAACTTGATAATAATAAAAAAAAATGCATACACCTAGGCGGAATTTTTTTAGAAATCCAAGGACTAAAAATCTCAACCTATCTTTTTTTCAAATATGTCAAAGCTTTACTTTTCTTATTACTTAACTGGCGCTTACAACCGACGACCAGTTTCGGCCTCGACTAAAAATTTGTGTCAGGCATTTTGTTATGCACCAGCTGGAAACGAACAATGTTAACGCTTTAGAGTTTTAAAATATTTTTTAGTGGTTTTTCTGCATTAAAGTGTTTTTAAGGATAGCCACAAATATCTGCCATTTAAGCAATTTCTTTTAATTACACTAAAAACTTCAAAATTAACAAGAATATGCATCAATTTTTTTAAGGATTTAGAGTTCTTTTTTGGAAAATTGTGGAGCAACACATATATTTTTTTTAAAAACTATCCATTTTTGAAAAAATTTTTCGAATATCATGGACTCTCCAGCATATGAGGAATGGAACATTTCACAACTATGAAACCTTGAAGAATTTAAAAAAAAATGTATGTTGCACTCTTTCAGGCATGCATTTATTGCACAAATTTGTTCTATACATGAAAATTTTAGATTTTAATATTATTTGTCAAAAACGTTGAGTGCTCCTAAAAATATGCTCTAATTTTTTTTTTTATTAAAATTCGAAATATTTAAATAATTTAAGCACTTCATGTTCCTTTCATGATCACCAGGGACTTTAAAAAATATTGCAAAGATTAAGGCGCACCTTTTCTAACTAAATGTTGCCTACATTTAGGCCACAGTTAAAATTGTGTAGTATTACACATATATTTTTCAAAACTATATAAATTTTTGTAAAAAAAACATCATCTTTTGGGACATCACTGACTTTCCAGCATATAAAGAATGGAAACTTTCACAACTATGGAACCTATGGAACCTTGAAAAATTTAAAAAACAAAAATTTTGTTCCACTCTTTCAGGCATGCATTTATTTCACAAATCTGTTCTATAAATAAAAATTTTGCATCTTAATATTAAATGTCAAAAACGTTAAAAATACTCGTGAATCATCCTAAAAATATGCTCTAAATTTTTTATTAAATTTTAAATATTTAAATAATTTAGCTTCTCATATTTCTATCATAATCATCATGAAAATTGTGCAAATTTAAAAAATATTGCATACATTAAGGAGCCCCTTTTTAACTACATGTTGCCTACATTTAGGCAACAGTTAAAACTGTGGAGTGTAACAAATATTTTTTTTCAAAACTACATAAATTTTTGAAAAAAACATCAATTTTTTGGGACATCCTTGACTTTTCAGCATAAAAAGAAAGGAAACTTTCACAAGTATGGAAACTTGAAGAATTTAAAAAAATTTATGTTGCACTCTTTCAGGCATGCATTTATTTCACAAATATGTTCTTTAAATGAAAATTTTGCATTTTAATATTATTTGTCAAAAACGTTAAAAATACTCTTAAATGCTCTTAAAAATATTCTTTAATTTTTTATGAAATTTTAAATAATTTAAGCTTCTCATATTTCTATCATAATCACCATGAAAATTGAGCAAATTTTAAAAATATTGCATACATTCAGGCGCAACTTTTTAAGTAAATCTTGCCTACATTTAGGCAACAGTTAAAATTGTGCAGTAAAACACTTTTTTTTTAAAACTCTATTATTTTTGAAAAAAACTTTGGGAACATCACTGACTTTCCAGCATATAAGGAATGGAAACTTTGACAACTACTGTCATGACTTAAAGAATTAAAAAAAAATTTTTTTAGCAGTCTGTCAGGCATGTATTTATTTCACAAATCTGTTATATAATTGAGAACTTTTGAATTTTAATATTATTAAATGAAAATGAAAGTAAATGAAAACTTTTGAAATTTAATATTACTTTTCATAAACGTTAAAATACTATTGCGTGCTCCTAAAAATATGCTCTAATTTTTTTAGTGAAATTTGAAATATTTAAATAATTTAAGCTCCTCATGTTCCTTTCATCATCCTCAGGTAAATTGTGAAAATTTCAAAATATTGCATACATTAAGGCGCTCTTTTCAAACTTTATGCTGCCTACCTTAAGGCTCACCTTTCAAATAACAATCAAGTTATTAAAAAGCCGAAAACTTAACCAAAAACGCAATTTATCATTTAACAAATTTTAGATTTTAATCACTAATTCATTTTTAAGTGCCCCTAAAATTATGCTCACTCTTTAAGAGTTTCTTAATAAATATACAAGTATCCTAAATTGATTAAGGGTTCTTAAATTTTTAATTTGCTCTCCTTGACAGGCTCCTCAAATCCACCAAAAAAAAAATAATGCACTTTAGACTTAAGCTTTATTCTTCAATAGCGCCACTCAGTTTATCCACATCACTCTCCATCAAAATACCTCGTTGTTGCTTTTTAAGCTGATTGCTTTTTTAAATATTTTGACAAATCGTAGTAGCACTTTGATCATAAATCGTAGGGTTGTTTTTTGATGTCTATCAAAATTTTTATTAAACTCTGGTAATATTGATGCTTGAGTGAAATATTCGCAGCATATTATATGGCATTTTGATTAATGCAGTGACTGACAGCGCACAAAATAGTCCCCACACCCCCCACTCCCTCTAACACCGGCAGTGAACACGAGCACTTAGAAACTGTCAAAAGGATCAAAAGGCATTTACAAAGATGTGAGTGTCTGAGAGGCAAAAATAACGTGCTCATTTTTCGATTGTAGCTTTCAAGTGGAATTAGTATTTGTAATCAATCAGCAGCAC
Organism: Pherbina coryleti; assembly: GCA_943735915.1. NCBI lineage: Eukaryota > Metazoa > Arthropoda > Insecta > Diptera > Sciomyzidae > Pherbina > Pherbina coryleti. Next base: position 27,672,814 of record OX030951.1, read on the forward strand.
TTGCAATGAGTGGGGTTGGATTGTTTGAACTGGGTAGACAGACAGGAGGCGGCTTTGTAGGCTGACTGCGGTGCTAGCGTGCCTGATGGACCACTTTGCCTAGCTGTCTTGTGTGTCGTTTTATCATTATAAATTAATGAACGCTTGATTGCGAGCAACTGAGAGAAAAGCAGCAGCAACAACTCAAGCCACAGTGGCAGCATTAATTTGTACACAAAGCATACTTACAAGAATGTACAAGGATCATGAGAATGAGTGCTGTTACTTGAGTCAATCATGATAATTTATATCAAAATTTTAAGGCACAACCATTAATAAAAATATTTTGCATTATTTATTAGACGGCATACTTTTAGGCTTTGTTTGCAGTCATATAAATAGTTCAAAGTTTTTACAGTAAATAGTCAGACATTAACTGTACAACAGTTTTGGTCACATTTTGTTGGAAATGTTTATTTCAACAAAAATATACTGAACTTGAAAGTGCTTTCATACTTAAATATTTATATTTTATTTTTTATTTTATTTATTTTATTTATTTTATTTATTTTATTTATTTTATTTATTTTATTTATTTTATTTATTTTATTTATTTTATTTATTTTATTTATTTTATTTATTTTATTTATTTTATTTATTTTATTTATTTTATTTATTTTATTTATTTTATTTATTTTATTTATTTTATTTATTTTATTTATTTTATTTATTTTATTTATTTTATTTATTTTATTTATTTTATTTATTTTATTTATTTTATTTATTTTATTTATTTTATTTATTTTATTTATTTTATTTATTTTATTTATTTTATTTATTTTATTTATTTTATTTATTTTATTTATTTTATTTATTTTATTTATTTTATTTATTTTATTTATTTTATTTATTTTATTTATTTTATTTATTTTATTTATTTTATTTATTTTATTTATTTTATTTATTTTATTTATTTTATTTATTTTATTTATTTTATTTATTTTATTTATTTTATTTATTTTATTTATTTTATTTATTTTATTTATTTTATTTATTTTATTTATTTTATTTATTTTATTTATTTTATTTATTTTATTTATTTTATTTATTTTATTTATTTTATTTATTTTATTTATTTTATTTATTTTATTTATTTTATTTATTTTATTTATTTTATTTATTTTATTTATTTTATTTATTTTATTTATTTTATTTATTTTATTTATTTTATTTATTTTATTTATTTTATTTATTTTATTTATTTTATTTATTTTATTTATTTTATTTATTTTATTTATTTTATTTATTTTATTTATTTTATTTATTTTATTTATTTTATTTATTTTATTTATTTTATTTATTTTATTTATTTTATTTATTTTATTTATTTTATTTATTTTATTTATTTTATTTATTTTATTTATTTTATTTATTTTATTTATTTTATTTATTTTATTCATTTTATTTATTTTATTTATTTTATTTATTTTATTTATTTTATTTATTTTATTTATTTTATTTATTTTATTTATTTTATTTATTTTATTTATTTTATTTATTTTATTTATTTTATTTATTTTATTTATTTTATTTATTTTATTTATTTTATTTATTTTATTTATTTTATTTATTTTATTTATTTTATTTATTTTATTTATTTTATTTATTTTATTTATTTTATTTATTTTATTTATTTTATTTATTTTATTTATTTTATTTATTTTATTTATTTTATTTATTTTATTTATTTTATTTATTTTATTTATTTTATTTATTTTATTTATTTTATTTATTTTATTTATTTTATTTATTTTATTTATTTTATTTATTTTATTTATTTTATTTGTTTTATTTATTTTATTTATTTTATTTATTTTATTTATTTTATTTATTTTATTTATTTTATTTATTTTATTTATTTTATTTATTTTATTTATTTTATTTATTTTATTTATTTTATTTATTTTATTTATTTTATTTATTTTATTTATTTTATTTATTTTATTTATTTTATTTATTTTATTTATTTTATTTATTTTATTTATTTTATTTGTTTTATTTATTTTATTTATTTTATTTATTTTATTTATTTTATTTATTTTATTTATTTTATTTATTTTATTTATTTTATTTATTTTATTTATTTTATTTATTTTATTTATTTTATTTATTTTATTTATTTTATTTATTTTATTTATTTTATTTGTTTTATTTATTTTATTTATTTTATTTATTTTATTTATTTTATTTATTTTATTTATTTTATTTATTTTATTTATTTTATTTATTTTATTTATTTTATTTATTTTATTTATTTTATTTATTTTATTTATTTTATTTATTTTATTTATTTTATTTATTTTATTTATTTTATTTATTTTATTTATTTTATTTATTTTATTTATTTTATTTATTTTATTTATTTTATTTATTTTATTTATTTTATTTATTTTATTTATTTTATTTATTTTATTTATTTTATTTATTTTATTTATTTTATTTATTTTGTTTATTTTATTTATTTTATTTATTTTATTTATTTTATTTATTTATTTTTTAGTTATTTTATTTATTTATTTTTTATTTATTTTAATTATTTTATTTTATTTATTTGATTATTTTTTAGCTTTTTATTTTTTTTTTTTAGCTTTTTATTTTTTTTTTTTTGTTTTTGATTTTTTATTTAATTTTGTTTTTGATTTTTTTTTTGTTTTTTAATTTTTTATTTATTGTTTTCGTAATTTATTCATTCTTTTTTTAATGTTTTTGTTGTTTTAGTTGTTTGAAATTTGTTTTGGCACCCAACACTGTTATTACAGTAAAAAAGCATTAAAGAAATTTTGAGCATAGTAATGAATTTAATGCAAAAAATAAAAAAAAAAAAAAAAACCTATGCATAAAAACCTCCTAAATACCATTACAACAACAATATTTATTACAACTTAAATTTTGTTTTTTATGACACTTTAAGCTCCACTAAGCCTTGCGCCTAAAAATCATTTATGCAAACATTTTTTTGCCGCGGCAGCTTTATTTTGTTGCAAAGGCTGCAACATGAATTATTTAAGCTTTCAATCACTGACACTGACTTACATGACATGTATATATATATTTGCCAGAAAATAACAACAACAATAAATTACCGCAAAAGCCTTAAATAAAAGCATATTGCAATAAAATTGCTATGAGAGGTAATAAACAAACAAAACACGTAAAAAAGTGTTGCATAATTTTGGGCATATTAAAAATATTCCACACATTATTTTAATAAATATGACACACACATTGTGAATAATAACAAAGGCTTTCGAACAAGAACGCAAGGCATACATCATAAAACCAAGACTTTATTTCTAAGCCTAAAAGCATGTTAGACATTTTTCGCTGAAGCTGTTTATGGGCGGTACGCACATTTGTATAATAATCATATTTGACAGCAGCTTTATAATAATTTGAATTATTTTTCATTGACTTTGTTTACTGCGCGGAAAAGAAAAAAAACATGGCAAGACAAAAACAAAGGCAAAGACAAAGACAAGGACCAAAACTAATCTTTTAAAGCTGCTCAATTTGATTGCATACACTTAGGCGCGCTGCCACTAATAGCACACCATTTTATAGTGAAACATTAAGAGAAAATGTTATGCATAGATTTTATGTGTGGTAGTCGTCGTAGTTGCAAGCTTTTGCCTAATAAAGCTCTTCATTTTTAAAAACTACTTCGAGCTAAATATAAAAACAAAGCAACAAAAAAAAAAAAATGAGCTATAAAAAAGCCTATTATGCTCGACATAACTGCTTTTTCATAGCATATTTTCGGGCGGCTGTTAACAGACGCACTCCTACAAAGATGTAACTCTGCATGTGTACTACTCTAGTGCAAGTAGGTGTTTTCGAGTGCGTGCGTGTGTGTGTGTATTTTTATGTTAATGTTTATTTTAATGATAGCAACGTGCTTTTATGCTGCAATTATAGTGTTTATGTCTGTTTGGGTGTGTGTGTGCAATATTTATGAGCTAAGCGGCAGGAAAACCGTTTTTATTTTACTTTTTTCCCCCAAAACTGAACAAGCTGTTTTGAGCTTTTGTTTTAATATATAACATCATTTGAAGATCTTACGCTGCAAAGCTTTTTCGTACGCAAGCTAAAAGCTACTTAAGAGTGTATTTGTGCATCAAGAGGACTCACCTGGAAAGAAAAAAGATAAAAAAGTAGAGCGTTAGTGAGGAGCATATCAAAAGCTTTAAAAGTTTTAATGATAAATAGTTATAAAGAAACTAAAACTAAATATGCCTAAAAGTATGCAACATTTCATTGCAAAAAATAATAAAAAATTAGTATATCTCCCCAAAATATGCAACAATGAACAAAGTAAATCTTTACAATTTATTCAAATAAATGTGCTTTTTGAAAAAAATCTGTAAAATATTATAAATAAAAGCCTAAAAATATGCATTGAAATTTTGACAAAGCGATTAAGGCTTTAAATGCAGCAAATTTGTGAATGGAAAAAGAAAATTGAATATAATTAACACGGGTGCGAAGAGGGACAGTGGTTTTTTTTTCGTAACTAGAAAGAAGACGTTCGAAGCTTTAAGTTCACACCAACGAATTTGGCTCAGTCGAGAGAAAAAAGGTTCAAAAATAATAATTCATTCAGTTCAAGGTTCAAACTGAACACATTCATTTAAATTTAAGACAAATATTCACAAAAAACTTAAACCTCAATATGCCTAAAAGTATGCAATCTGTCATTGTAGAAAATAAAAGAACATGCAATATATCAGCTTGAAATTTGCAAACATTGGCAAAGTTAATACTGACAGTTCATTAAAATAAATGTGCTTTTTAAAAACTTGTTTGAAACATAATAAATAATAGCCTAAAAGTATGCACTGCTATTTTCACAAAGCTATTAAGACTCGAAATACAGTCAATGTGTAAGTGCGAAATCAAAATTGGTTATCCTTTAAACGAGTATGTAGCATTGTTCTTTAAGAAGAACAATTTTTTTTTTAAGTGGACATTCTAAGCTTTAAGCTCATAACATTCAGTTTGACTAGGTCGAAACAGAAAAGGTTAAAAAAGAAGAATTCATTTAATCAAGATTCAAATCAAACGATTTTATTTCAATTTTAAGCAAATAATGATAAAGGATTGATTCCTTTGTGTGCCTTAAAGTATGCAATATTTCATTGCGGAACATTATAAAAGCATAACACCTCAAAATATGCAACAACTAGCGGAATAAATCCTGACGATCTATTCAACTTAATGTAATTTTGCAAAATTCGTGTAAAACTTTACAAATAAAAGCCTAAAAATATGCACTGCTTTTTATACAAAGTCATTAAGACTCGAAATGCAGCAAATTTGTTGGTGGAAAAAGAAAATTCAATATAATTAACATGGGTGCGCGGAGGGGCAGTAGTTTTTTTCGTAAATTCAGAAAAGACATTTTAAGCTTTAAGATGAACAACAAGATTGAATAGGTCGAAATGAAAAAAGTACAAATATAAGATTTCATTGTAATCAAGGTTCAAATCCAGCAATTTTACAACTTAATTATTACAATTTTTTTTGGCAAATTTTTAAAAAAAAAATCGCTTTCATTTTGAAAAACTAATTTGAATTTAATATAATTGCCGAACATAGATATGAACATTTTTTTCAGTTTAAAAACCGAAATTTTTTCCAAATATAAGCTATTCGAACGTTCACTTGATGGTTTTGAGTGACTGCTGCCTAAAAATAGGGCACAAATTATTAAAACTTGCTAAATTTGACGTTAAATTGAATAAATCAACTTATTTTCAGCAAATAAGCTTTTAATTGTAGTCAATATTGCAGCTGCCTTATGTTGCAACTATCAAATGCAACGCATGGTTAAAAGCACTGTATTGCTACAATTTTTATCAGCAAAAAAAAAAAAAATATCATGTAACCTGCATAGTTAGTATTTTCCAAACTCTTAGACTTAAATGCTGCTACTGCAACATTTTAGAAAACTACTCAATTCAATCGAGCATTCAGCAGGGAAAACAAATACATGCAGCTCAAATTGTTTTCCCTGCAAAATAAAGCCTCAAATTGTTTTGTGTAGAAATTATTTGCTATACTGTGTATGTATACACACATGTGTTCATGTATAAGTGTTAGTGTGCGGTGCCGCATTTGTGCACAATCAGGCAACGAAATTGCGAAAGCATTAGAGCAACTGTAGCATAAGAAGATTGCCGCATAAGCAGCAATTGCTGTCAAGCGAGAGAAGCACACATGCTTTTTATGTAGCAAAGGAATGTGCAGCAGTTGCAATAACAAGAACAAAAATAATAAAGGCACCAGCACATTCGTCACGTAGTATATTTTGAGTTTGTAGCAGCATTTTAGGCACTACAAGCAAGGCCCTTACATTTCTGAGCTTTCAATGTTAAAGGTTTAAACCGCAGCATACTTTCAGGCAGCAAAGTATATAAACTCTTGCATGTTCTAAGCGCAAAACAATTATAAAAACGTTAAATAAATCAATGTTGAAAAAACATGCGAAAAATACACGCTGTCAAAACTTTATTAAAAATTGAAAATGCACATTTACACCAAAAAACCATAGCTTAATAGCAATTTCACAATAGCACCAAAAAGTATGCAATATTATTTTTTGTGCTCAAACGCACAAGTTGTTGAGTAGGCAAAAAAAAAAACAAAAACAAACTATCAGCATCATCACTCGCACCATCAGTTTTTTTAAGAGAAAACGAACGCATTTGCTTTATGGCAACATATGGCGAAATTTTGTAACGTTTGGAGGGTGGAAAAAGTTTTGAGACAAGGAACACTACCGAAAGTTGTATGCTGTAAAAAAAAAATTGAAAAATTTCAAAATTTAAAAAAAAAACTTATGTGTTTTATTTTTAATTTTATAATACTTTAATGCTTATGAAGTATAACATTAGTTGTTGGAGCGTTGAAACAAAAAAAAAAAAAAAAAAAAAAATTAAAAAACTCGTTGCAGCAGAAATGTGCAGCATTTCTGCCTGCAGCAAAAAGTTTTTATACAAATTTTTTAATTATCTGCTTTTATGCTGCTTTCTGAAGTACAAGTTCTTGCCAAAGTACCAGAAGAAGTTATAGAACCTGATGAAGTTGAAGAGCTTTTATAGCAAATTGACACAAAAAGGGGAGTAAGAAAAAAACAAAGGAAAAATCTGTGTACCTTCAAGCTGAAAATGTTTTATGCTATAATTTTTAGTGATTGAGTTAAAAATAACCATGTTTAAATGAAATAAAAAACTTTTGCAACGCTTTTGCAAGTTTTAATGGAGTTTACTACAGATGAGCTGAATTTTGTGAGGAGAAAAAACTGTTTATTTAAGAATTCAAATTTCAATTTCTGCGCTTAAATTAACTTATCTCATGTATAAAGCTGAATGCCCGTATCTTTTTTTTTATTTGAATTTTTCATTAATTTTAAGTGGAAGATTAAGGCGTGGTCAACACAATATATGGCACAAATAAATTTCTATTTAAATTCTGACAGAATATAAAAAAAAATTATGATTCAAAACATTAATTCTAAGCGTAGAAAACACTGCGCCTAAAAGATGCCAAACATGAACAACTCTCACTCTTGACTTTGCATCACTTTTCAACATACACGCACACTTTGAAACAGGCTCTATCACAAGATAATATTTAACAAAGAGCTAAAAATAAAACAGCATAAATACAAACGAGCACAAACAAAAACAAAAAAATACTACGAAAAACACTTTATCAGGATTTTATTAAATCCTTCTGCGCTCAAGCAGAAAAATCAAAATTAATCTTGCTCAGCTGAGCGACATAAAACGCTGCGTTATCGGCAGCAATGAATAGAAGGAAACAGAAGAAAACAAAAAAAAACAAAAAAAAAAAAAAAAAACAACAACAAACCAGAATTCTGAACGAATTAACTAATTGAGCTTCATTTACAAATAATATGTTGTTGTACAACAAAAACAACAAGAAAGCCACCCACCACAGCGGCTCCAGCCATTACTTGTTGTGACAACTCTAGCCTTGAACAAAAAAAAAAACATGCAAAGCAACCTAAATGTCACAAAAGCAACAAAAACTACAACGACAACAACAACAACAAACAAAACTTCAGTCGCAACCAAAAACTGCTCGAACTTTTCCAAGTTTTTCTTGATGCGTTCGCAATATAATCGAATTACATCAAATCAAATTAGTATCTATTTTATTGAGTGTAAATCTAAGAGTAAAACTTGCATCATTTCTATGGGAAAAACTGTTGACAAATTGATTGAGTGATGTAGAGTGGGGTAGAGGGAAACAGTCTTCTCAACAACAGGAGTAAATTGCAACAAAATAGAATAGTATACAAAAAAAAAAAAAAAAATGTTATTAATGGGCAAATAAAAGACAGAAAATGAGATAGAATGAAATCAACTTGGAGACCAATCCAAAAGGCACAAACTTATTCGCATCCAAAAAAGAAAAAAAAAAAATCTACTCAACTAATTAATGATTGAGTGAACGAGTGGGATTACCTTGTCGCAGCTTATTTACATAGATTGTCTGGTATTATCATAGAGAAATCAGGCAAAAACAAGATACACACACATAAACACATTACATGACAAGAAAGAAGCAATCGGAATAGAAGTAATTACTTAAAAGAGAAAATTCTTTGGAAAAAAACATTAATAATGTTACCAGATATTGTGTGGGCAATACGGAGGGGAGCAATAATAAAATTAATTAACAACAGAAAATATTGTGAGCAATACATTCAATATTTGATATTAAAGTTTAAAAAAAAGAACTCATTTGTCATGTGGGCGTGACATTTACTGATACTTCATGTTTATTTTGGTATTCTTAACACGTTAACACTGCCATGAGGCACATACGGTGTGCCTCAATAAAATGTCCACGTAAGCTCTGAGGCACAGCGCATGTGCCTCAGTATTTGATTACACATTATAGCTCATGGTTTAAAATTAGTACCTCGAAATGCAAATCTGTAAACGTAGTTCAATTCCGCATGGCCTGGCATACCTAAACCTATCTTTAGCACATTATTTTTACCCCACGATTAAAAAAAATCCCTTTTACTGAGGTATATAAATTTTGTCACTCCCTTTTTAACGCCCATAAGGAACCGAGGTAGGTACAGAAAAGTATATATATTCTTGATCAGCATCATCAAGTTCAATATTGCCAGACGAAATGGTTATTTGCTATGATCAAAACAAAATTGCACAAATATACAAACAATGCACAGCACATGTACATCACGGCGTATACATTAGGCCGTGAAGTACATATCGTCGCCGCTATGCCAAAAGGTGCTTCATCCAAAATTTACAATATTAGAGTTATTAGTATATTAATGTTTTACAAACCATTCTGTATTCTGCCAAAAAATCCTACATCCTTTGTAGTCCTACATCCTTGCATAAAAAGCAAAGTTCTATATCCATTTTGTCTTCCTTGGTATGCAAAAAGGTGCTAAAAGTTCTAGGTGAATGTAGAACTTTTTGCCATACCAATTTTGGAAGAAGAAAAGCGCCATAAGCATTGTAAAACCGGGTAAAACGGGCAAACTTTTTTTTATTTAGTTTATTTAACAATTTTTATTCAAAATTCTTTGTTTAAGAATTTATAGTTTAAAGTTTTTCCTCAAAATTAATTATTTTGTTTTGGTTTTTGGTTTCGTAATAACAATTCATTTGGAAAAATTAAAAAACAAAATTAAATCGGCGCACGCCGGTCTTAAGTCTCCGCCGACTAATTTTTAGGTCGAGCCGCCGCCGCCGATAATTATGGACGGCTTAGATCTCTGTTCTGTATCTGACAGATGACGAATCAATAGAAATGGAGTTAGAAGAAGCTGCCATAGGACAGCTAAATGAAAGTGATCAGGGTAGGTATAACTTTTCTGAATTTAACAGTAGCTTATGTCAATTAAACTGTCCTTGTCCTTGTCCTTGTCCTTGTAGATTACCCGGTCCAAGTAAAAAACGTTCAAGATGGAAGCAGCGGAAGCCTGAAGAATGGAAGAAGAATCTAAGAAAAAAGGCGTGTTCTCGGGGTGAAAGCATTTGGATGAAAAAGAAAAGATGAAAATGGCGAAGTTGATGAGTCCTTTGATAAATCACTCTCACAAAGAACCAACGAATTACAAGTGCAGTTCTGGCAGATCGTCTGGAAAGATTCAATGATTATTGGAAAAAAAGAGATACCTTTAAAGCTAAACGCAACTTCCTCCTGAAATGTACCAAAGCCATTCCAGTGAAAAGAAGAAGATCTGAAAAAGAAGTAAATTTCCGAAAGAATTTGTCTTATGAATACGTTTTACCAAAAAACAATGAAAATTTAAGTAAGCCGTGAATTCTTCTGTGCGACCCTTGCAATTTCGTACAAGCCCATTGCTTTGGCAAACAAAGATCGATCAAACACTGGTGAATTTTTGGGCGAAGATCAAAGAGGAAAACATGAACCGCACAACAATTTGAAGCCAGAGGTAATTGCTGCCATCAAGAATCATATTGAATCTTTCCCACCAATAGAGTCACACTATTGCCGAAAGTCATCAAAAAGATTGTATTTAAGCAGTGGTTTAAGTATTTCGAAAGTGTTTGATCTTTTCAAAGGAAAAGCAGCAGGAACAGATTCTGCAAAAGTCAGTTATGAAAAGTACAAACGAGTTTTCGGTCAGGATTACAACATGGCATTTCACAAGTCCAAACAAGATTTATTTGCTACGTGTACCCTTGCCCAATCAGCCATTAAACCATCAGAAGAACAAAAATCTGATTTTGCACACATTAAACGAAAAGAATTAAGCCGTTCTGCAATGAGATCAGACATCGAAAGATGTGCAATGGATAAAGAGTTGATAGATGCTACCATGGATTTGCAATCAGTTTTTCAGATACCACAGGCTGAAGCAAGCCCATTCTATTACAAAAGAAAACTATGTGTATACAACTTCACTGTTTATAATGAAGCAACTCGTGATGAAACTTGCTACATTTGGTCTGAAGTTTATGGCAAAAGAGGAAGTAGTAAAATCGGATCTTGTGTGAAAACATTCATTGAAGGAGAAATGCAAAAAGGGTACCGAAAAATTGTTTTGTGGTCTGAAATTGTAGTGGGCAGAACCGCAATCGTTATGTTGCTGCAATGTTGCTTCAGTTAGTACAAGAATCTCCAATTGAAATCATCAAACAAAGTTTTCTAGAAGTGGGCCACACTCAAATGGACGTCGATAGCATGCATTCTGCTATTGAACATTCGGCCAAAAACTGTTCTCTATTTTCCATGAATGATTGGTTAAACGTTATTCGTCAAGCTCGGCGTAAGCATTCATACCATGTGGTACGAATGTCACATAGTGATTTCATTGATTTAAAATTCGTCAGTGCCAGATCAATGAAAAAAATTATTGTGTTCAATGACGGAGAAAAATTGAATTGGTTGAATATAAAATCATTGATGTTTTTCAAATCGATGCCTGGCCAAATTGGTGTTAAATACAACTATGATGACCAAGAATATAAAGTACGAAAACAATTCATTTCCTTATAAATCAGTGATTTTATTTACAAGTATAGTTTTTAATTTTAGTTTGTTAATGTTGAAGTGCGTAAAGTCAGAGGAAGACAAAAAACGGGACTTGCAAAGTTTATGTGCTCAAAAGCTTAAGCTTAGGAATTCCATGCTTGGATTGAGTGAGAAACATGTCTTTTAGTATTTAGTGCAAAAACCAAAGTTAAAAAATGCTTTCTTTCAGCTCATTGCCAATTGGAAATGAAACCGTTGAATCGAATTCCGAATCAGAGGATAATTCATTTTTTAATCTTTCGTTCATTAGTATATTACTAGATTTGTTTTTCGTTAACATTCGAAAAGTGTGTTTTTAGAGAATTACCAGGGTTCTATATCCATTATTTTGTGTAACATTAATAAACCAATAATATGCCAAAAAGTGCTATATCCAATTTTTACAGTCATCCAATTATGGTGTAAAGTTTTCATCTGACAAAGTATGTATAATTTTAGGCAAGTATTTAAAAGTATCACTGCATTTCAAAATAATTTTAATTTTAGCTAGCCGTTTCAATAGCAGTTTGCAATTTTCTCAAAATGACCAAAAGTGGATATAGCACCTTCTGGCATAGCGGCGACGATATGTTGTGCCTCAATAAAATATTTCAAAATTTCACAGAATATAAAAAAAAAATTTTCTGATACCAAAATACACGAAATCTTTAAAAAAAAAATGGCCCGGAGGACCCGATACATTTTTTTTTTTTGTATGGTGGCAGTTAAAGTGTTAAGAAATTTTTCTTTGCTCTTATTTCTTGTCTTGACCCTCAAGATATACCGGTACTATTCTAATGTGTTGAGAATATTTAAACACCACATATAGTCTAGTCGACCTCAAATACAATACATTTCATACAAAACGGTCAGGACGTAGTTTATACATGCATTTTTAGGACCATCAAACAGGTTTAAAAACATGGCAACTGGCCATTTGCGCACCTTGGCACTTTTAGAACTTAGAGTAGACATAATAATGGTTAAATAAAAGATACATTTTTGTAAATACAAAATGGCCATTTTTTTTTAATTTTCCAAAATATTTTACCAAATGTTCATTTTTTACGCAGTTATATCGATAAATTCCGTTTTATAGCGCGAACATTTTAAAAGATAGGTAATTGAAAATATTTTTTTTTTAAAGATCCTATTTTTTTCATAAAGTTTGCCAATTTTCAACTTATTTGGATATTGGGAAATATTTTAAAAAAATAACACGGTGTAACAGCGAAAATAAACTCGGCTCGAGACATAGTAGAGGTTGTAGGTCTAGTTGAACATAAGATAACTGCATACTTAGTTTTTTGAATATACCCTCAAAATCGGGATTTGTGGTCAAAAAACCGATTTTAGGTAGGTGCATGTATAGTTTGTTATGTAACTCCGTTATATCTAGCTCAATTTTAAAAATTTAAATATTGATAAAAAGAAGAAAAATATACCCTTAATATAATATATAGACCGTTTTTTTACAAAAAGAATTGACAAAGTTACAGGTAAAATCATTTGAAAATTTCTCATTTCTTTTTAATTTTTTCAACTTTAACAACGTTTTGTTAACAAATTTTATTTTTTTGCACTATTAGTTTTAGCAGGATTCTGAAAGCCTGTTAAATTTTGCGTTCAATAAGCTATCATTTACTTCAATTGGCTGAAATACAAATGCACTATCGAATTTTTAGTATTCGTAATAAAATACAAATTTTTTTTTTTTTTCTAAAAATGTTTATTTGACCTTTTTCGTTTATATATATTAAAATCGATTTTACGTTTTAGGGACCAGCAGTAGTCTGCCAGCATGTTTATGGAATTTTTTCCCTGAAAGCCGGTTTCTATAGCTTCCATCTCCTAGTGGAACCTTTCTCCTTGTTCATCACTAAACTGCCCAAAGCTATTCGGGAAAAAGTTTATATAGGAGTGCATAAAATGTATTTTGATTGACATATTGCAGCCCATTTCTTCGTAGGCACTTAAAAATTCATTAATTTATTCAGTAATTTCGACTCTTCTTGTTGCCGAGGAAATAAATGCATAACGAAATAAAACTATTCCAAGCTCTTTTTTTCAACTGGATTTAATTTAGAAACGAAATCAGTGTCCAAGAAAATTTTCCGAATTTGTGGGCCCACAAATAAACCTTAGAATAACCGAAATGAATAAATAACTTTTATAAAAGATTTGAACGTGCAGGATACTTTCTTTGATTTTGGCCTCACTTAACCTAGGAAACGCTGCAATCAGATTTTTTTTTTTTAGCTTTGAACCAAGGATTTCAGGTGGAATTCCTATTCAGTCAAGTCTGCCTTGGTTCGAGGTGGAATACCTATTCAGTCAAGTCTGCCTTGGTTCGAAAATGGGATGATAGATTAGTGGGAAGGAAAGGGCAATCAAGTGAAACACGTGTAGGATGTTCTAAGCGTGGTGGAAAGCAAAAAAAACATATGAATTTGAATCAGACGCAAGTGTTATGCCTTTACCTCAGTCAATCCAAGTTATAAGGCAATCTCATCCACAAACTTCTCTACCATCAACTACAACTTCATGTCGTAAATTAATTAGAAATGAGGATAGAAAATAAAGAAAGGTTAAAAGCGAAGGACCATGGCCTGGCCAGGAATCGAACCCAGGACCTCTGGGGTGGCAGTCGAGCACGCTACCAACTCGACTACCGAGGCCGCGGTAGGATTACATTTTCAGGTCGCACCAGTGGAGTATTCAAAACATATTTTTTGCCAACTTAAAATGAAGCAATCAGTGGATACTCCTTTTGCTTATATTTATTAGTCGCACGACTATCCCATTCGCAAATAATGCAAGGATACTTGGTATATCGACCTTTCATTCCAAACAGTATCGTTAGAGCCTTTAAGTCGGCGACATACATATATCAGAATTTAACATATCAAGAATCACACAAAAAGTTTTTAAATAAATCATACTCTTGCAAGATCCCTCAATAAACAAACGCCATTCATTCGGAGCGTGTTTGTGGTTGAAAACTGCAAACAGTTCCGTCACATCCGGGCAATACACCAGCTTTATGATAATATATATAAACGAAAAAGGTCAAAAAAACATTTTTAGAAAAAAAAAAAAATTTTTTTGTATTTTATTACGAATACTAAAAATTCGATAGTGCTTTTGAATTTTAGCCAATTGAAGTAAATGATAGCTTGTTGAACACAAAATTTAACAGGCTTTCAGAATTCTGCTAAAACTAATAGTGCCACAAAACAAAATTTGTTAACAAAACGTTGTTGAAGTTGAAAAAATTAAAAAAAAATGAGAAATTTTCAAATGATTTCACCTGTAACTTTGTCAATTCTTTTTGTAAAAAAACGGGCTATATATTATATTAAGGGTATATTTTGCTTCTTTTTATCAATGTTTAAATTTTTAAAATTGAGCTAGATATAACGGAGTTACATAACAAACTATACATGCATCTACCTAAAATCGGTTTTTTGACCACAAATCCCGATTTTGAGGGTATATTCAAAAAACTAAGTATGCAGTTATCTTATGTTCAACCAGGCCTACTACCTCTTCTATGTCTCGAGGCAAGTTTTTTGATTTGTTTTCATTTTGTAACACCGTGTAATTAAGTATAACTAGAAAACTCATAAGCAAAAATTTCAAAAAATCACCTTTTGGGTCAACTTTCAAAAATTTTTGCATTTTTTGTAGAAAGCGCAGGTAAATAACAAAATTATTCCTGAGATCATTGGATATTATTTAATAGTTTAAAATATTCAGAATGTAAAAATTCGATTTCGACTTTTTTCCGTCTAGCATGCCCTTTCGAATCACTGTGCGCTGTCTGGGTGATGGCTGGAAACTCCAAAACTACTGAGCCGATAGAGCTGAAATTTTGGCAGCACATTTTTTTCAAGTACGTGATGGTTTAAATGTCTGTCACATTACCTTTTACCGCCCACAAATCAATAAAAAATGCTATATTTTCAACGGTTTCGGTCGTATAAGACTACATTTTGGTAATTTAGTTTGAATGCTGACTGTCGGCAACTGTAGTAAAACTGAGTAATGTCTATCTACTAGAAAACTGAGATGGGCATTGTACGGGGGGGGGGTAAGGCTACGCCCATACAATTAAAATTTGTATTTGGTAATGTCCTGCTACTGGGAAACTCTGACGGGCAGTGGAAAATGACAGTGGTGTCAAACTATGGGTCTAAGAAAAGTTTTGAATATAATTATTATGTTCCGCTATAGTTGCTGGGTGCATCAACGCGCGTCGGGAAAAAGCTAGTAGTTAATATAAGTTTTATATATAAAGTAGAAGTTATATGTAAGTAGAAGAGATTTCGAAGCTTAACTTTTTTTTTAAAATAAGTTCAGTCAATTTATTTACTTTTAAAAGATTTGAAATAAATACTTTCTTTTCAGCTTACATTTTAAAGCTTTCACAAAAGATATAAAAATTATTTATAATACTGACGAATTTTCAGTTATTTAAATTTATTTATTTTTTATGCCGCCTTTACATTTGGTCAGTATTTTAAGCACTTTCAAAGGCTATTTTCTATTATCAATGGAAAGAAATCGTTTTTTTATGCGCTTCCTGGAGCTATTTTATTGCATTTTCTGGATAAGCATCGCTCACTCAATGCAATAACTAAAACAGACCTGAGTGAATTCCATCAACTACCGCATTCCATCAAAATGGGCGACTCTGCACTTTTTCGTCGTCGTCGTCGTTCAAGTATTTTTGTAACTTTTAGTGAAAGCTTCACTGGCACTTACTTAATCTTCTAAGCATCAATGTAGCGACGTCAACTTTTTGCTTTTTACTGTGCTTCCGTTTTTAATACGTGGCATTCTTGTGCAGTCGAGTAGGTGCCATAATGTTATCGACAGCTGGCATCAGTTTGCATTTTTTTGTTTTTTTTTTCTTTTATGTTTTTTGTTTACTGCTGCCATTTGGCTTCATAAAAATTGCAAGGATCAATTTCCACTCATAGGACGACGACGACGACGCAGAGATTGAAACGCATAGATTAGAGCGCTCAGATATTGTGCAGGAAACAAGCAAACAAAAGAAAGAAAAAAATATTAAAAGAATGAAAAAAAAAACAAAAAAATAAAAAGAAAACCAAAAACCGGATGGAAGTGTTGACAAACTTACCGACACAGACACACATACACAAACACACACGCTTTGGCTCAGTTAAACTTAAGAGATGCCCAAGTTTTATTTACCTGAGCAAAATTGCTTTAGCTGCTTGGAAAGATGGTGTCAATGTGATTCACCGGAAGGAAGTAGTTAGACGTTGTTGTTTTTGTTTTTGTTTTTGTTGTTATAGTAGTAGGTAGTAGTCATTGTTGTTCATGTTAAGAAGATCAAAGATAAGCACTGTAAATTTGGGTTAGTTTTAAGTTTATGTGTTTTAGTGTTTTAATTTGAAGAAATTTTTGCAAGGAAATGATTTTTTTTTTTTCTTTCTATGGAAATTCGGACAGCAATTGGTGAAAAAGTTTTCTTTGGTTTTTGCAGTTTTAAGCGCTGAAAGCAGTTTTTAAATTTTAATGTTTATAAAATTCTTGGAAAAATCCAACTTTGGAGTTAAATTCGAAATTCGAATCAGTTTTCAGAGACAAAAAAGTGAATGTCTTCATTCCTAATTCGTTAGTTTTAACAAAAATATGTACTGGAATTGATATGTGCTATAATGTGTCGTATATAAAAAAAAATATCTTTTTTTTTTTAAGAGTATCAGAAATTCAATACTCTAAAACTAAATAAATAAATAAACTACGTTGCTAGCTTTATGCGCACCAAAATGTTAAAAAATTTTAAAAATTTAATCAACTGTGCATTTCATTCAAAATAAAAACATGAAAAAACTGAAACTCATTAAAATGATGCACATCAAAATTTTACCACAACTCATGAAAAAACTCAAATCCTTTTCGAATTAACGCCAGTCAACAGAAGTGCAGGAAACTCTAGCTACGCACACACTCAGTGGCACTTTGTTTGTGTTGCTTGATTAATGATAATTCCACCATGATGCAAATATATGCATAGAGTCATAACACACATACACACACAGTTGCACACATGCACCGAATTTGCACCACTCGAGGTAGCACTTTAAAGTGTCGCATGCATGCATATATATATGCTTGAGTGGAACTCATGCATGCCAAGTGTTTGTGTCTGTTTATGATACAAAATCAACTCCTGCTGCTGCTGCTGCTGTACAATAAGAACTGATCCGCTCACGTTCTCCCACCTTGCTCAACAATGGTGGACGAACGGAGTGTGAATTGCGACTTTGTATTGCGACTAAAACTAAATTAGTTTATGCGCAGCAACCTCAACAGACATAGTCGCAAATAGAGATTTACATACATATAATGCAAAGCTTGTGAAAAAGTTTTCATATCAATGTTAAACACGCACACACGTCACAACAGGATACTTAAGGATAACGGCGTGATAGTTGTCACAACAACAAAAACAATATCAACCATAGCATGTTTCTGTTATACTTGCATAGCATATAAATGTACCTATGCAAATATGTATGTATATAAAGTGCAACTTATACTCATAGAGTTGCCAACAGCATAATTTATGCTGTCATTGATATTCGTATAAATTGCAAAGACGACAGGAATGCAGCAACATCCATGCAAAGCGTTGACACTGATATCTAGTAACTTGACAATGTGTGTGTGTGTGTGTGTGTGTGTGTGTGTGTAGCATGCATGTTGTGAGCAATAGAACAATGTTTTGTTCTTATTTTCTATTTTTATCTCTGCCATAGCTCTTTCAATTATTACACAGGTTAATGATGATGAACTCTGTCAGTGACTTCAGTGACGCTGCCAGACAGTTACTAAGAATCATCATAAAGCATAACAAACTAAAACAACAATAACAACAAAAACAATCACTTATAAACAAGAACAAAATATCAGTTTTGAGGGTCCATACAATTGTTGTTGCAAAGTTGAAAGCTTACTGATGACAACTTCACTCAGCTCCACTCAACTCAACTCGTTACAGCTGCTTCACCCAAAGTTCGAGGGAACTTGCTAAAGTTCAAAACCCTTTTTGTAGCTTCTAAAGCCAGAATTTAATGTGGTAAAATATTCGATTTAATTTCAGAAAAAATTTTATTCAACCTTACTAGTTGAATAAGGATGAAGATCAACTTCAAATAATTTTCGGAAATGTAAAAACGTAATAATTTTTAAAATATTGCATAGAAATAGTCAAGCTCTCGTACTTTGAGTAAATAAGAAAATTAGATATTGAAAATATTTATAAAATTATTGTACTTTTAGTGACTTTTTAGTAAAAAACTATCTTAATCAAACTTAAAAAAAAAACTGCAGTGGAAAAACGAAACGACAGTTCTAGAATTCAAAAATTTTTTTTCACAAAAATCAAAAATATTTTTAAAGAATTATTCGAGTTACTCCCAGTGAGCAATATACTGATGTTTTCCGATCTTTTATGATTTGAGTTTTTTTTTTCTCAAAAGGCCTCAAAAAGACACTTCAGATATTTATAAATAAAAATTTTAATTTTATCGATAACTTTGATAGTCGAATTTTGTTTTTTTTTTTAATTATTTGCACAAAATAGGTCAAGACTAGCACATGCTTAACGCAACTATGTTCAAATTTTTCATTTTTAGAATTTTGGATTTTTAGTACTTTTTTAATTTCTTTTGTAATTTGTTTTAATTTTTTTTGTTTTGTTTTTTGTAATTTTTTTTATTTTTTAATTTTTTTTTAATTTATTTTAATTTTTCTTGATTTATTTTTATGTTTTTTATTTTTTTCTCTTTTTTTTAATATTTTCATAATTTAATATTAATATTTTGTATACGGCCTCTAATTATTTATATTGAAAACAAGTGTTTCGAGCTTTAGGCCAAGCATGTTGTCAACAAGACAATATTCTGGGAGAGCACGCCCATAAAAATGTTAAGATAAATGATTGGCTGTGTGTTTATCACATACACAAAAAAAAAAAAAACAACAAAGTCTTTCATAACAAAAAAAATGGTCTCCACGCCATCTTAGGTGTACCATCAGTTAAACTAACTGAACCCTAAAAATGAAAGTGTGGAAAAAAGGGAGGAGCTAAACAGCAAAAATAACAACAACTTCAAAATGCTCTGATAGCAGTAAACCGCTGTGATCGAATTTCGAAGATGCACATGAATTAAGGCTATGCCTAAAAGTATGATACGATCTAGGTTGTTAACCTTAGTACAGTATGCATCAAAAAGTAGATAAGAACTCAGTTACAAAAATTCCAGCGTTCTCTGCCAAAAGCAAATTCCGGGTAACTTTCTCGGCATATTGGCAGTATATGTAGAACCTAAGTAGCTTGAGTGGATCACAGTGTAAAGCCATACAAAGGCTACTGATGAGTTGGTGTAGCGGCCAATGGAACAGTCTGTATAGTCAAGCTGTGTGATTTGCTCTATACAGAGCCGTTGTTGTTGTTGTTGGTTGTTGCCTTCTTTGTTCTTCATGTTGTCTTGTTGACAACATGCTTGGCCTAAAGCTCGAAACACTTGTTTTCAATATTTTCATAATTTTTTTTTTTATTTTTAAAAAATTTTTTAATTTTTTTTTTATATTATTTAATGTTGCTTTTTTTATTTTTTAACTTTTTTATTTTTTTAAATTTTTTTTTTATTTTTATTGAATTTTTTTTAATTTTTTTTTTGTAATCTTTTTTAATTTTTTTATTTTTAATTTTTTTAAAGTTTTTTAGTTATTTTTTATTTTTTTTGAGTTTTTTTTTAATTTCTTTTTTTAATTTTTTTTTAATTTTTTCAATTTCTTTTTTTAATTTTTTTTTCTTTGTTTTATTTTTGTTAACTCTTATTTAATTTTTTAATTTGTTTGAATTTTTTTAAATATTTTGATTTTTTGTGTATTTTTTTTTAGTTTTTTATGTTATCTGTTTTTAATTTTTTTTTTTTTTTTTTCTTAATTTTTTTTTTTTATTTAATTTTTTTAATTTTTTTTTTTTTTTGTTTTGAAAAATTTCAAAAATAAACTCGACAAGTTTCACTTTTAACAAGGCAACAAGTTCTACAACGTTATACTACCATTTTTTGTCCAAAAATGTCCACTCGATGTAATTGAAACACTGTTGTATTTGGATTTTTGCGATTTCTTTTTTTAAAGGAAAAAGAAAAAAAAATACTTTTCGAAATGTGAAAAATCGCAAATCTGGTAGTTTTCTCCAATTTTCATGTTTGCTCATTTTAACGAAATTTTAAGTAAAAAACGAGGTGCAACGATTTTCTTGAAAATTAATGATTTCCAACAAAAAAAAAAAAAAAAAAAAAAAGGCAAATTAAGATTTTTTAAAAAATAGCACTTTTTCCCACATAAATTCCTTTGGCCAACAAAAGCTTGATGCGCAACCTCTACATTTTTTTACATCGAGGTAATCCTCTTCACGTAAGGGAAACTTTTTATGGAGTGTCCTGAATCATATTGTCATTTTCATGAATACAGACCACCTTAATATATTGAGCTATACACGACATGGGTGCCCACTTAAAAACCTTCATCGCTCCAATTTCGATGAAACTTGGCAACGTTGTTGTACTAAACAAGTTCATAAAATACGCAAAAGGAAGGAAAGTAAAAAGCACGAGTTGCTGAGATATAGTGGGATCAAAGTTTAGGTCCGAAATAAATTTTTTTAATTACAAGTCAGATAATATCGTCAGATAATATTTTAAAGGATTTTTCGCACTTTCCGATAAAAATATAAATGAAAATATCTTCACTATTTTTACCGAAAAAATGCATTTTTTATTTTAATTTTTTTTTTAGTTTAAGCAAAGTTAGATATTTTTAATATTTTCTTTTTTTTATAAGGCGCAATCGACAACTTGATCTTTTTCATTTAAAAATAATTATACGACATAATGGAACGCGAAGAATTATTAAGTAAACCGAAAGGTTGAAACTTGCCCACCGTCTGCGCCAACTGTACTAAATGCACGTTCGTAGGCGCCACACAGTAAAGCGAAATCGAATTTTTGCATTCTGCATATTAAGAACTGTTCAAAAATATTCATTAATCTCAGGTATTTTTTTGTATTTACCTCCGCTTTCTACAATAAATGCAAAAATTCTTGAAAGTATCACCCAAAAAGTGATATTTTTTAATTTTTGTTCATGAATTTTGTTGTTATACTTTATCGCAGTTCTTAGTTATGGACCTATTCACATATTATGAGAGTTCACTATTTTACATATATGAGAGGTGCTACACCTACATGTCCAATCCTATAGAAATTTTGCAGGAATTTTAAACATCACATATTAGTTATCCACCGATAGTTATATTAGCGTTGCTGTTAACATACGCTAAGGTACAGCGCAAAATATGTTTAAGTTTTATAGTAGATGCCACGCCCACTTCTCCAATTGTGCCAAAATTTTTAATATTTTTTCAAATCACATTCTAGACGTCTAAGTTTGATTTTGTCATCGTAGTTTATCTCATTTTTTAGATATAGCGCAAAATATGTTTATGTTGTATGGCAGCTGCCACACCCACTTTTCCAAAATGCCTGAAATACTTCTTTTGTACTTTCCTATAGTTTAAACATCGAAAACTATAAAAAAATCTACAAAAAGAATATTTTCCGCCTAACTTGTACCAATCGCATCACTGTGCGCCGCTCTAATTGGTCTTCCGTGATATTGTGTTTTTGTTGTTTTAATTGAAAGTCCCAAATGTTTTTTTATGTTATGATAAGTTGTTTCACCAGAAATTTACCAAAAAATACCGGCATCCGATAGAGATAATTTATTTCTATTTTTATTCCTCTTTTTTATTTCTTTATTTTTAAGTTGGCGCTACTGTCACTAACATCTGTGCCAAATTACACGTCAAAATAATAATTAGTGTTTGAGATACGTGTCCTTTTGTAAATAGCTAGAAGTGAATTTTTTGTTTTTTATAATGTCTGAAAGTATTTAACAACGCAGTTCCATTAAATTTTATGTGCGGAATGAAATTTCTGCTGCCAAAACGTTGAAAATATTGCAGAAGGCCTTCGGTGAGCAAGCTTTATCGAAAACAAGAGTTTATGAGTGGTACAAAATGTTCAGGAGGTTCGAGAAAGTGTTGAAGACAAGGCACGACCAAGACGACCATCAACATCAAATGATAGCTACACGTCAACAAAATCAAAGAATTGGTGCTTCGTCGGTTGACAGTTCGAGACCTTAACGACCTTGTTGAAATATCGGAAGGATCATTGAAAATAATTTTTAATGACCATTTGAGCTTCAGAAAATTGAAATTTCGGTTAGTGCCAAAAACGCTTAATTTCATGAGAAAAACAGCGCCGCGTTGTGGTGTGTGACTAGCAAGACAAAATGAAACGCATCATAACTGGGGATGAAGACCCGGAAACAGCCGATCAATTGCGTGAATACCGTGCCAAAGATGAGCCAAGACCGAAAAAACCACGTCAAAGCCAGTCAAAAATCAAAGTCATGTTGACAGTTTTCTCCGATTATCGTAGTGTGGTATATTATGAATTCCTTCCAAACGGTCAAACTGACAACAAAGAATAATACTTGGGTGTTATGCGTCGTTTGTGTAATGCTGTGCGTCAAAATAAACCGGATTTGTGGAGAGACAATTCTTGGTTTTTCTATCACGATAATGTAGGATAATGTACTCGTAATTCCTGATTTTTTGCACCAAAAACTCGACGCATATCATTCCGCAATCACCATATTCGCCTGACTTAGCACCATGTGACTTCTGGCTATTCTCTAAACTAAAGAGAACGCTCAATGGACATCCTTTTGAATCGGTAGAAGAGATAGAAACCAAAACGAAGAAGGAATTGAAGGTTATTTACAAAAGGACGCGTATCTCAAACACCAATGAATATTTTGACATGTAATTTGGAACAAATTTCAGTGGCAATAGTGCCAACTTAGAAATTTACACATTTGTCCCTATCAAAATCCCTAAAATATTTATTTATATTCACGAGGGGCCAAAATTCAAGACGCTTTAATATGTACGCCGGATTAACGGCGAACATATTGGACCGAGTCATAAAAAATTGAACCAAACGCTTGCAGCACTGCCAGCAAAGTGGATATTTTCCTATTGTTTTTTTTTTTGTTTTTTTTTTTTTATTTTGTCACCATTTATCTGGTATCACCATGTCTGTGGCTGTATGACACATAGAAGACGTCACTAGGCTCAAATCGATATTTTTTTTAAGATCTTGGCGTCCTTCAAACGATGACTGTCAAAATTTGTGAGTAGCTGACTAAAATGTGGGTGGTTTCTTATTCATAATTTTTTCAGAATAACTTAAATTCAAAATCTTAAAATATTAGTCGAACATCATAACAAGTTTTAAGAACATAAACCATTTGGCATCAGTAATTTTTAAATTGTAAAATCAAAAAAACATCAAAGTTCAAATCGAAAAAGAAGCCTCGAAAAGAAAAATAATTCAAATTTGCTGTTCAAGCATAATAAGAAAATAAACCAACACAACAAAAAATTACAAAAAAAAAAAAAAAAAATTTAATAGAATTACAAATTAAACAACACAACAAAGAAATCATAGAGACAGTCAATCAGCTACAACCGCAGCCTATTCATCAATGGAAAAATCTTTGAAATTTTACATAATTATATACAATAATAAATTCAGCCACAAAAGTACCAAAAGAAAAGCACCGACAGATAGACGAAAGCAAGAACAAAAGGCAGCGAGGATTGATAAAAATCAATTTCAAACCAGACAGACAGACAGTAGTAACCTTTAGATTTGTATACAACGCTGATGATTTTTAAGCCCAGCGGCAGCAAGACGATGCACACCTTGAACTAACAGCAATGGGGGCAGGATGTGGGCCAAGCCATAACCAGCTATTGTCGAAGTCCCTCAAGCTGAATTTTATGCAAATGATGTTCATATTTGTACAACATTAAAAGCAAGAAAAAATAAGACAAGAAAAAAGAACACAAAAAAATCATTTGAAAAAGAAAAGCACAAAAAAAAAAACAAAAAATAATTCGAAAAATAAAAGAATAAAAAGAAAAATACAGAACATAAAAATATTATATGTTAAACAAAAACAAAAAACAAAGCAACAACATGCAAAACACAAACAAAACAAAAAAAAAAAAATAAAATAACTTTCAGGTATCACTTAGAAGGCAACGTAATACGTATAACCTACTGCCACGCAGAATGTCGCACGTTAGAATGTCGTTGACGCTGTGCGGCTGCTGGATCATTAGGATCGCACTTAAACAGCGACATAATGAAATTTTTGTTGCTTTGATTTTGATGCTCAGTGTTGAAGTGAAGCGTTATATAAACATACAACACAACCAAATCATTAACAACAAAAACAAAAAAAAAAAAAAAACAAATTATATAAAAAAAAAAAACCAGCATTTCATGTTGAGCAAAATAGACAGGAAAAGAAAGGAAAAGAAAAAATTATGCAAAGAAGATGACGGCAAAAATTAACGAGGCGTAAAAAAAGTCAGCCAGGACTCGAGCGATAGAGGCGACGACGACGACGACGACAGACGCTGCTGAGAGCTGCTGCTGCCATTGGTTTTGTCAACATTTAGCTGACTGGTGCGAGTAGTTTGAGCCGCCTTCACTACAAACAGCCCAGTAAACGTTGAAAGCCTGCCAAGTAAGCCGTGTGCGTGTGCGTGTGCGTGTGCGTGTGCGTGTGTTAATGCGGCGCGCCTTGTTGTATGCTTTATATTTTCATACCGTTGTTGCCTTTTCTAGGCTCATTCCGCTGCTGCTATTTCCGAATTTTTTCTTTTTTTTTTTTTAATACAATATTCTTCCTGTTTCTCTGCTATTGATGTTTGTGCAAATCCTCTACAAAGCGTTTCGAAGCGATTATAATAACATGCACATAATTTATAGCCGATATTTCTGTATGTGTGTGTGAGTTCAGTGTGCAAATATGTCTGCTTGTGTGGATGCAGAGAAATGAAAATTTATGCTGGTTTCGGAAAAAGATTAACGAAAACCGAGAAAATCCAAAAAAATAGCACACAAGAAAGAATTATAGTTCAATGGAGTGAAATTAATAAATATATGCGTGTGTGTGCGTGTGTCTGTGTGTTTATCGTTAAGTTTGTGTTTTATATATATGAGCTCATATATAAACAAGTACAAACACATAAATTATTTCGTTTGTAAATTATGTGCGGCATGCAGAAATTCGTTAATTTAACAGGACATTTTTATGAGCTTTTCCTCATCCACCATTATGCAAGAGTATTGGAAGGATAAACTTCTGACTGCCAATTGTATTGAAAGAGAATTAGTTCTACGAGTTCAGCACTTAAGTGTATAGATAACGATTTGCGAATTATTCATGTTTTCTTTCATAGATGTACAGGATTTTCTCTTACTTTGTCTCTTTGATGTCAAATCAAAAAAAAAAAAACAAAAAATAAAAAATAGACCTTAACCAGCTGTTTTAAGAAAAATCTAAGCATTTTTATTTTTAATTGAAAAACTATTGTGCTGGATGTATGCTTTCAGTGATGCACTACAAAATGCATCCAGTGCAAGGGTGTTTCAACAAGAGGTGTTATTTAAAATTATCCACCATTTTTTCAGGTGGCAATATAGAGCTGTCATTCGATGACGATTGACAAAGAAATACTAGGAGATTTTCAGATATGGATCGAAACACACTCACACAACGCACTGTAATAGTGAAAATTCACTACAAAAACAGTGAAAATATCGCAAACACGAATCGTTAAGTTCGTAATGCTTTTGGCCATCATCAAGCGCCTTCCGCACAGCTTTATTGAAATTAATCGATAAATTCGAACGTTTCGTAGAAGTTAAAAAATAAATATATAACTGGCCATTTCAGCACTTGAAAGGACTTTGACCTAGCTTCTTATGATCAATTGTGTTGTGCGTGTTATTAAGTTTGTACACAATTGACCGAGAAATGCACCTACAGGCTTAATGCCGACTCCGAACGGCGATGAACGGAATGTTCTTATTCTCAAGAAGCTTTACATGGCGTTTTGATTACTCTCTGAGGTTTGCCATTGTCTGCAGAGAGGTGGCGGCCGTACAGAAAAATTATTTTAATTCAAATAATTTTCTGTCGCTGCTGGGGTTCGAACCTGGGTCTCCAGGTTCTTTGACATAGAGGCCACGCACTTTAACCAACTACGCCACGGACGCCACTAGTGATGAAGTTAGTGATGTAAAATCCCCAACTCGTGCTCTCTCGGCTAAGTCAACTGAAAATATCGCAGCTGTAGCTGAGAGTGTGGCTGAAAACCCAGGCTTGTCCATTTCGAGACGATCACTGGAATTGTGCTCATCCGATCACTGGAATTGTGCATTTGGCATAAGAAATGACCATGACAAAAGCCGTACATTGGCTTATTGTGTGCTTAAAATGCATGAACAAGATCATGATTTCTCCAAAAAAAAAAATATTTTGAAGCTCATTTTCGTCAGTCTGCTTACGTGAATAGGAGAGGATAGGATAGAAGGACGATCCTTACAAGGCAACGCGTGAGGGTCGGGGGGCTATCTTCAGATGACAACGTGTCTGACTGCCTCAACCCGGTGAAGCCAGCATTATCCATGTCGAACTAGTCGCAAGTCGACTCAAACCTCTCCGTCGTGTCCTCTAGAAACGACAAACTGGCGACCGTTAGTTTGACGGCTAATCTGACGGCGGGCTACCTGCCTTTAAAGCAGTGGTAATCAAACTCTATACAAGCATACTTTGTTTATGTATAAAAGCTCATTGAAAGCTTTGCGCTGGTAAAAAATACTACTTGAATCTCAGTCCAGCTTTCATGCAAGACGATGGTTCGCTTGTTTGATTATTCAGTGGCGCCGGAAAAAATTTTCATCTGGTGTATTACAAATCTATGGGAGAGGCATGAGGGGGAAATGTTTTTAAAAAATTTTGCGATTTACGTATGCTTACTACTGTTCATAATAACATAATTCATATCGAAGAAACATATTAACATTCACTATTTTATGCACTGTTACAAAAAAGGAGAAAACTTTAAAATAGTAAAGGTTAATTTCATAATTTAATTTCAATTTTTAAAATTCAATTTTTATTTAGAAGTGTCAATACTTACTACACGAAACTGTGTAATTTTTTTTGCAATTTTTGTGTTTTTTTTTTAACTCTTGGTTTTTTTTTTAGTTTTTGATTTAATTTAATCATACATTGATTTTCAGAAAATATATTTTCTGCAAAAAAGAATTGCATTCAAGTAGAGACATTTTGCATAGAAATGGCAAAAACTGATATTTTTATGAGTGTAGCATAAGTTGCATATGCGCAGCAAAAAAAAAAAATCTAACAAGCATGCATGTGCCACAGGTCTGTTCTGCATGAAATTTCAATAGATACTAACGCAGTTCAGTGCTCGTCCGTGAGTTAATATGTATACAGAAAGCTTTTAAGCACAAAAGCTCAAATGCCCGCGGGCATAGGCTTTGATGATCACTGCTTTAAAGGGTTGTGCGTTCTGTTTGAAGCCCACCACGTAAAAAATGAAACAAATACAAAAAAAAAAAAAAATTATCCCCAAATCCAAACCTGATGACGACTACCGCAAACGAAAAACGAACAATGATTTACGGATATGCACTTGGAACGTCCGAGCCCTTAATTGGGATGGTGCCTCTATCCAACTGATAGATATCTTAGAAAAATACAAGGATGAAATGCAATGCAATCTAAGGAATGCAATGGAAGGGAGAGGGTTACTCACGGCAAGCATCCTGTGATATCTACTACAGCGGCCATGCGAAGAAGCACGAGTTTGGATGCGGATTCGTGGTTGGTAAGAGACTCATGACAGATACATCATGTCCTGCGATTCACACTAGAACATTATGAACGAACGACTTGCCATAATCCATTTCAAGGCAAAACTTTTCAATATAAGCCTGATATGTGCGCACGCTCCGATAGAAGACAAAGACGATGAGACCAAAGACAGGTTTTACGAGCGCCTTGAAGAGGCCCAAGAGCGCAGCCCCCGCCACGACTTAAAAATCGTGCTTGGTGACTTCAATGCCAAGGTGGGAAAAGAAAATATCTTAGGTCCAACAGTCGGAAAGTTCACCCTCCACGAAAATACCTTCAATAACGGAATGAGGCTGATTGACTTTGCCGCAACGCGAAACATGGTCGTTAGTAGCTCTAGATTCAAGCATTTCAATATTCAGAAAGCCACTTGGCTGTCTCCTGATCAAAACACACGCAACCAAATTGATCATGTTTTGATTGACAGAAGGCTCTCTTCCAGTGTTTTAGATGCACGCATAATCCGTAGTGCCAATATAAACTCGGAGCATTATCTTGTCGCAGCCAAGATCTGTACACGTCTGTGCGCAACCAAGACTTCGAAAAGCTGCTATCAAAACGAACAGCTGAAGATTTCGCTACTCGACTCTCACTCCTGCTTCTCACTCCTGCGCAGTGGAACCACATTTACCGAAAGCAGTGGCACGACCAGAAGCTTCGCGACGTCACTTCAGAGAAAGTCGGTTGAAACGTGTGCTGCTAAGGAGCGGCAGAGAAGTAAGTACGTGAATAAGGTTAAGTAAGGTTACGCGAATAAGCAAAACTGTCGCATCTGGGGCTCCCAAAACCCAATTCTCAAGACGTCTGGCTCAAAAGTTTTGAAGAGGAATATTTCTTGCTCTCTTGCTTAAAAAAATTTGAGAGATATGAAACTTGTTCGCTCTCCCTACATAGAGGTAGATGTGTTTGTGTTAGTTGTCATAAATGTTCCACTTTTGCACTCCTCGTAGTTTCTCTCTATTTTAACCGTTATTTTAATATTGATCGGTATTTTTATAAAAGTTTTAATGCCACTCTTAGTGTGAACGTTCTTGCTTGACAATCGATCAAAATTTTACCCTCTAAAGAACGTGAAAGCTTAAATTTATTAGAAACGGGTGTTTCAATTAGAAATAATGCAAAAAACACAATATTAGCCATACGACGCACAGTGGGGTATTTTATGCCAAAAGTGACGATTAATTGACAGGGGCCACTTATCGAGACAAAAATTGTACTTTGGGGGTTTTTGGGGTCGCTGATCACGAATCTGAAGTCAAAAATCTTAAATTCAAACAAGCTAGCTTCTACAAAAAACGTTTAATGGTTTCATATAATTATAGAACTTAACACTAAGGCATAAGGCATTGTGATGATTTGAGTTAGGCAAGGATGGAGAGCTTAGGCAGTTGACATCCTTGTTCACTCAGGGATATACAGGAGTTTGTGGGGTCGCTGATTACGAATCTGAAGTCAAAAATTTGAAATTCAAAATGGCGGCTTCAAAATGGCGGCCATGAACAAGCTATGTTTTGCAAAAAACGTTTAATGGAGGTAAAAATTTGTATACTGGGGCTTGTAGGGTCGCTGATCATGAATAGTCTTCATTAAAATTCTTAATGACAGCTTCAAAAGGTAATCATTAGCTATGTACCTTTTACCGAATTACATAGTATATAGAACATAATTTTCGTTATTACTACAATTTGCATAAAACAAGCTTTGAACGACATTTTATACAAAAACAAAGGATTGCAATAACAATAGTTAATAAACATAAACAATGATGTTGATTTCACATGTACCCTGCAAACTGCAGGGCAAACAATTTATGTCTTACTAATATCAAAATCAGAAAATAAGTGAAATGAAAATAAAATAAGAAAATAAAATCGAACAAATATAATTTAATTTAATAGCCTAACACATTCATCTGCTTCTTTTAACATATAAAAAACCGGTAGTTGAAAGAAACATCAACTATCTACCTTAATTGTGGAAAGGTTATGCCGCTTTCCATAATGTAGGGTAAAAAATAGCGTATAACAAAAAACAAAGTGAAGAAGAGTACTGGTAAACAAAAAAAAAAAAAAAAAAACAGCAAAATCTGTTTAGAATTTACATTTATTTTGTACTTCATTTCTTTTTTTTAATTTTTCGAAATAAAATCGTAAATTCGTGACATGTAAGTTAAAGTAGAAAAATCGAAATACCGCGAAAGTGCGCAGCATTGACGCAACTTTTTTTTTTATAGAATATAGCTCGAATGTTCATAGCTTACGATAATCAAAACAGTTTTCCTTAATTCCACTCAACACACGACTATATCTCTATTAACATATTGAAAAATCCAACTTTTTAAGGTTAAATTAAAATAAATAAATTAATATATATATAAATACTATTTCATAAAAAAAATTTAATTTTGTATTGCTTAAATACCTGAACAAGAAGGTTCCATCATAATTTTTTGTAATTTTAAAAAAATAATACACGAAAAAACTTTAAAAATTTCGAATAAACACGTTTGTCACTGTGCACACTCAAAGAGAAAAAAAATGATGACTTTCAAACTGCATTGGGGGTAAACGGTAGAATATTTTTCAACTATTTTTTCACCTAGTGATGCAGAATTTTATCTTCTTTCATCGGGTACCTAACATCACTATGTACCTTGAACGTTTTTTTTTTTTCAATTAATAGTCACTTTCGGCATAAAATACCCCATTGTGCGACGGTACAAAGGTTGAAAAAAAAAAATACAAAATGATAATATCTAAGTCAGAATTAGCACGCACAAAAAGAATTGATGATCGAACTTGCCGCCATATTGCGAATTTGGTGAGAAGCGATAATGGTGTTTGTCCGGCTGAAGCAGCAAAAACTCTTGAAGTTGAAGCAAGTGAGTGGACTGTACGTAGAAGTCTACGCAGCATAGGTTTAAAAGCTGCAGATAAGAAGAAAAAAAGAAATATATTTCACCAAAAAAGTTTAAAAAAAGGGAAAAGGTAGTTATGTTATAATTTTTTTTTTATCAAGTTTTGTAATACCTTTGTAGGCTATATGGTCTGATGAGGCTAAAATAAACCATTTTGAGTCGGATGGACGATCGTGATATTGGACCAAGGACCCCAGCGTATTGACACCAAACCAAGTCAAACAAACCATGGAACATGGTGGTGGATCTATCATGGTTTTGGGTTGTATAAAGGTGAATGGCGTTGGACCCTTGTTGAAAATAGAAGGGAACATGAATAAAGAACAGTACCTATCCATTCTACAAAATAATTTGCCAGCCGCTATAGAAAAAACGGGTCTTACGTCTGAAAAAGTGATTTTTCAGCACGATAATGACCCTGAGCATACCATTAAAATAGTGACAAAACGGCTGCAGGATCAAAAGTTTTCGGTTTTAAAGTGGCTTCCACAATCACCCGATATGAACCCTATCGAAAATTTTTGGAGACATGTCAAGTCCAAATTGGCAAAATACCCTGAAGTCCGAAAAGCTGTTCACGAAATTTGAGAACGTGTATGGGACGTCTGGCAGGCAATTCCGGATGAAATGGTATGAAATTATTGCAGTAACATGCCTTCACTCATCAAGCAACTTAAGGCAGCTAAAGCTTATTGGACAAAATATTAATATTTACTGTTTAATATGATTCTGTTGTTGAAGTGTAAAATTGGAACATTTGTTATCTTACATGGAATGAATTTGTTAAATTTTTTATATTTTTATAAAATGTTGAACTCTCATGTTTTGTTTTTTTTTTTTTAACGTAGAATACGTTATACGGGGGTGTTGATCTGGAGCACAAAATTTTGAGAAAATGTTTGTCACTTTCATTATAAGTTTTTAATACTTTATGCATGCATTGAAGAAAATTCAAGTATGGTCGTAACATATTTAATATGTCTTCTTTTGATTTGTATTTAAATAATCATATTGCTACATATAATTTTTTTTGATTCTATAAGTAAATCAAAATTTAACTCCTTCAAATTTTGTATTAATTTTCATATGCTTTGTATTTTATGTATTATAACATCATGTGTAAGAGCAGTACGATTATCTGTGTGTTCATCACAGAACCAGTGTGAGAAAGAGAAGAAGTATAATGACCAAGTAGCGAACGATGTGTACATACACAACATTGATAAGCGAAGCAGAGAAACAAAATTGTGCTTACCCAGTTGGCCACGTTAGAGGCAGCGTAACTTTAAACGGGCTTCAAACAAGAAAACGTTATTCATAAACATTTTTCGTAGTTGTTTAAGAGCTGCGTAACTTAAACGCCGAAACTGGCGTTTAAAGGTTACGTAAATACAACCATGATTTTTGTTTGTCTTTTCTTTTAATATCAAAGACATGCTCCATATGCGCCCTTTGCAGCTTTTTTTATGCGGCGGCCATTGTAAATCCATAGGAATTCTTAATTTTTGTAGAGATTTTCTATAGTTCAGACACAAACCTTAGAATCATAAGCAGAAAATGAAAAAATGTTTATGAATAACAATGTTAGAGCCTTAAACAGTGCGTAACTAAACAAGTGTTTAAAGGTTGTTAAAGAAAATCTATTGAATAAGGCTGTTAATGACTAACGTATTCTACGTCTGACCTATGCGCCCGTGTTATCTAACACAGGCTTGAGGTTTTTTGTTTTGTTATTTCATCATAATAATGGTATAATAACAAAATAAAATTTATAATAATCTCTTTTAAGGAAGACTCAAAATATCTGTTTTTTTGTGAGATTTAAGTGATATGTTCCATTTATGCTCGTCACTGTATGTGCTGATGTCCACAATATGTGCTACCCAATTAGAAATAAAATTAATTCTCTATTTGCCACATATGCTAAAACTTAAGCAAATCACAATGCAATTTTAGAAAAAAATTAATGGTAGATACAGGTTACAGTACGGTACATAAACTTAAAACAAAAAAACCAAAAAACAAAAAAAAAAAAAAAAAACAACAGCAACTCATAAAAATCATGCAACACGAGTAACCACACATCACTTTTTTTTATTCTAAATCAAAAGTATGGGAACTAACTTACAAACACATGTTTTCTGCTTAAATTTCGTCAATCTCACATTTTGTCAATTTTATTATCTGCAAAACAATATCTGCAATAACGCTAAAACATTTTCATTCCTATGCAAATAGCTATCAAAAAATTATCCATCAAAATCTTCAAAAACTACCTACATCTACACAACAAATGCGCGAAGTGCCAAAAATAACAACCGCCAAAAACAACGATCGCCAAATTTAACAACCACCAACACATATTTAAGCTAAAAACAACATACGGTGCTACACAACACTGTCTATCACCCACGCACAGTGAACATCTACCGAAAATTATTATGACTCCAGCACGCAAATGCTGCATATTTTATGGCGCTTACTCTCAAAGTTTTAAGCATGTCATGTAGTTTATTTCGTATTTCTTTCCTCCCGCAAATATGTAAATGACTGAAGACTATAAATAGTTTAAAGTGACTTGTTTTTGGCTTTTAAAGGACATTTACTCCTATTTACTCTCGCACATTCACACGTACATACACACATCGTCCAAACTAATCAACAAAAAACCATCACCATTTTGAAATATCAACGCCTGAGCGCTAATAAAATTCTGAGCACGTTTTGTGTTAGAAATGGCTAACATTCATGTAGTGGAGTACATGAATATATATATGTATATATAAGCATACAAGCAAACATATGCACATATGTAAATGCATGAACAACGAAATATGTCTGTAGCTAAGTCGAAGTTTTGTTTGTCTGACGTATGAAAATGCGCGCATATGGTTTGGTTTATATGAACACGTGCCTGTATGTGTGGGGGCGTTTCATGGTGAATATACGTATGTGTGTGTGGGAGTTTTTTTAATTAACGCTTATTTTGCAGATATTGGATTATCGATTTACGTCAAGCACATGTATTTGAAATAAATTAAATTAATTGACACTAAAAATAGCTTTCATTTAATTATATATTTTAGCAGAATAATTTAAATACAAAAAATTGTTGTTTTGGAATTGACAACTATTTTGGTTGTCACTCACACACACACACATACACGCAAAGAGGCTTCATCAGATAACGAAACCGTAATAAATTCTAAAAAAAATGGATCTATTGTGAAAATTTTGCTCAAAAGCTTTAATCTTTAAAATTCTTTGTTGGTTTAGAAAAGGGTTAAATCTGACGAAAAGCTTTTTCTATACAAGGTGACCTCATGAACATAAAAAAGAGCACACCCACTACCCAAAGAAAGTCACTTCATTCCATTGGTGTAGTTTTCTTATTTAATACGATGAAAATGAAATATGTAGATGAAGTAGAAGATGAAGATGAAGATGAAGATGAAGATGAAGATGAAGATGAAGATGAAGATGAAGATGAAGATGAAGATGAAGATGAAGATGAAGATGAAGATGAAGATGAAGATGAAGATGAAGATGAAGATGAAGATGAAGATGAAGATGAAGATGAAGATGAAGATGAAGATGAAGATGAAGATGAAGATGAAGATGAAGATGAAGATGAAGATGAAGATGAAGATGAAGATGAAGATGAAGATGAAGATGAAGATGAAGATGAAGATGAAGATGAAGATGAAGATGAAGATGAAGATGAAGATGAAGATGAAGATGAAGATGAAGATGAAGATGAAGATGAAGATGAAGATGAAGATGAAGAAAAAGATGAAAATGAAGATGAAGATGAAGATGAAGATGAAGATGAAGATGAAGATGAAGATGATTCTTTTCTTTTATCAGGTAGAGAAAACAGTTTTAAAGGATATTTATTTTTGAGATGGCATCGGACAATAAATCGAATCGGACAATGTTGAAACCAACTTCATTTTGAAGCTTCAACATTAGGCTTTCTTTTTCAGTATGTGTTGTTTCGCTGAAGTGTAAACAAAATAGTTTTTTGTGCTCCGAATACGTCAACTTTTGTGCCAACAAAACACAATTTGCGGGAAAGCTACTTTCCTGCTTTCATTTGAAGAAAAATGCAGCTGAAAGTCATCGAATGCTACAAGAAGCTTACGAGGAAAATTCTTCATCGATTTGGATATGTGGCCGCCAAAACTGTTTTGGTTTAGAGGTTTTAGAAGAGGTGATTTTATTACCAATGACAAAGAGCGTGAAGGACGGCCAGCAAAGTTTGAGGATGCCGAATTGGAGGCTATATTTGACGAAGATTCCAGCCAATCGCAAGAAGAACTCTCAAAAACATTGGGAGCGACTCAACAAACCATATATGTTCGCTTAAAAGCAATGGGAATGATCCAAAAGGTAGAAGTGCCGTATGAAACGAAGCCGAGAGACGTCAAACGCCGTTTTTTCACTTGCGAACAGCTGCTCCAACGGCAAAAAAGAAACGGATTTTTGCATCGTATTGTGACTGGTGACCAAAATGGATTTATAACGATAACTCCAAGCGCCAAAATCGACGTCAAAGCTGAATATTCGCAGTGGTCATTATCTGTAATTGGTGGTACTAATTAGACGTGGTGTACTATGAGCTACTTTTTGTTTTGTCGATGACGCATACCCTTGAGGATCAGCACTTTCGCTATTTTGCAGAACTCCAAAATTGGAGTGATTCATGGATCACATCAAAAGACGCATCGTTTTTTCGAGATAGTATCGAAAGAGAAGATAGTAGAGAGGTTCTATCTTCTGAATCCAAGTTGAAAGGAGGTGCACTTGAAATTGTAACTAACAAGGTCAAGGTGTTCTAGCCATAGCGAAGTGTGATTCACCTGCATTGGAGTTCAAAAGTGGCTAAGGGTATACCTACCCTATTATTCCCCAGGAGGATAGTGATGGTCGTAATCTTCCAAGCCAGTTCATCAGCTTCCCAGGCAAACAAATGATGTGAATGCTGATACATGCTGATACATGAATGCTGACATCGGCCATTTCGGCCATTTCGTTAAGAAGTTTCGGGCGTCCAGAGGTGGATTTAAAGCTGTAGGTGTAGTAGCATAACGCCTTTAGAGCTGCCTGACTATCTGGAAATATGTAGTCAGCTTTGTGCGTGGTATGCTACTGTTTAAGGTGCAAGGTAGCTTCTTGGATAGCCAAAACCTTCACTTGGCATACAATAAAATGATCGAGGAGTCGGAAAGTGGTTTCTATCCGCAGATCTGGAGAATAAACTTCAACAGCTACTCGTCCTTCAAGATTTTAAGTTCAGTCATATGTTAATAGCTGCATGAATGTGGCGGGGTTTATTTTTCTTTTCCTGTCGTGAAAGTGAACATTATATTTTTGGCGAATTTTACTTCTGCTATGTAGTAATCGATATGGCAAGAAATGGTTGCCGATGCCAGTACTACCATGTGTACAATGTTAGAATCAGAGCAGGATCCAGATTTCTTTAGCCTCAAAGCTGTGATGGTTGCGGCTTCCTTGGCAATATGGCCAATAGCGGATAGATGGAGGATAATATTTAGGGCATTTGATGGTGTAAAGGAAAGAGCTCCACTAGAGCAGACTTCTACACATATCTGCACTTTGTGGAGTTTGCTTGGGACTAAAGATATACAAGTAAACATTATATTCTTCTACTAGAAGACTTCTTTTTGTCGGCTTTGAGCCCAGATTTTGAGAGAACAACAAGTGATGGAAAAATAGACTTAAGATTCGTGACCCAACGTTCTCACATTTTCTTAAGTTTATCCTAGAAAATTTCAAATATCAAGCAAATATTTTGAATTTTGTTTGAAAAAAACAACATTACTTTTTGAATGAACAGACTTTTTTAAAGATTTTTTTTCTATTTTCAACACTTTATATGTCAAAAACGAGAATATGGTCGGTACTAAAAAAACTCTTTACCACGGAAGCAAATTCAAATCAGCGATCTTAAAATAAAAAAATAACCAAACAAACAGACACGTAAGTGTTTTACATTTGTATTGAAAAGAGAAAAAATAAAAAAGAAACGAAATAAAAATAAAGCGATTTGCGCCTCAAACTTTGCTATGCAATAACAGCAAAAATTATTTTTATGCAACAGCAGGGCATAAAAATGTTTTTATAAATAAATAAATATGAGTAGCCAGCAGAGCAGAGATAAGACCAATGAAAAACACAAATACACACACATGCGGCCTACTGGTCCATAGATATACAAACGCAGTTATACAAAATATTTGTAAAGCCATTAAAAAGCAGCAAACATTTTTAAATTGTTTTTTGGTGTTTTTATTTCTGTTACTTACTTTTTGGGGAGGGGGGGGGGGCGTAAGTAAGGTTCACAGAAACACAACTTATGCATAATAATAAAAATAAATGTGCTGTCAGTTTATTTTATAAAAAAAAAACACAGAACGTGACAGCGGAAGTAAAGAAAAAATGAGCAAAATGAGAGTTATTTAATGTTATAAGAGGAAAAAAAACAACAAAAAAAAAAACAAAAAGAAATTAACCAAATACAAACAAAAATATGAACAGAAATTTAAAATAAATATGAATAAATAACATGTAAACAAAATAAATGCGAACACAAAATATTGCCTAAAATTAGGCTACACTTTTATGCAAATTACTGCCCTGAAGCTGTTAATGTTGGTTTAGTGCTGAGCTGGGACAGCTGTAGAGCGGAGAGCAAACTGAGAGATAGCTACTTACGACATTATTGATAAATATTGCATACTTTTAGGCATGGCTGGTAGAAGAAATAGTAGACTCACCTGCAAATAGAGAAGAGAAAAAATGTGAAATTTAACAATTTGTTGCATAAACAAATTAAATAGTTGCATAAATATGTATATGTATGTATGTAAATTTGCAAAATTATCTGCTAAACATGAAGAGAAAATTTTACGTTGACCTCGCTCGGGATGGAGAGACTTTTAAAATTGCTTACAAACATTTATTAAAACATTATTTAAAGGTTCAGTGCGCAGCAGCAGCATTAAAACCACAAAATCCCTTGGCGTCAATAACTAGCTAAAGTCCTTAATGCATTGTTTGTTTGCTAAGTCATGCGTATGTATGTATGTATTTATTAATAAGGAAGCATAGGCGCAAACCTTTTTGCCTTTGTGGTGAAAAAAGAAAAAAAAACAAAAAACGAAAATTTTAGGCATGACTTAATTTTGAAAAAAATATCATCATGATATGCTTTTAAGCAACAGTAAATATATTATTAATATGCTTACTGTCTGTAGGTTAGGCACTAAAGAGGATCTGAACCTGAATCTGAACCCTCATTACTATTAGGCGGATGTCCTTTTTGTATGCTTTGTGCTGCTCCTGCTGCTA
This sequence comes from Pherbina coryleti, assembly GCA_943735915.1. NCBI lineage: Eukaryota > Metazoa > Arthropoda > Insecta > Diptera > Sciomyzidae > Pherbina > Pherbina coryleti. Next base: position 27,711,623 of record OX030951.1, read on the forward strand.
CTGATGTTAAAGATTTAAATGTTAATGTACATCCTACATGAGTGATGGACAGACAGCGACAGCACAAGTCAAGCGAATAAGCAAAAAAAAAATAAATAAAAATAAAGATTAAAATTGTTTCAAACAGTCAAGGCAGGCTTTTAGGAGCTGGAGCTTTTTAACTTTTAGAAATATAATAAGAAATTAAATATAAAAAAACAACAAAATCTGTCTGTGTCTTTTTCTTAAAAGTCATATTATTTGCGCACACACACACATACTTTTCCCCAGTTATGACAAATGCAGACACACATAGACCGAGCTGTTTTTACTAAATTACCTTTTACGATACAATGCACACAAGTCATAGCATACTTTTGAGAGCTTTTTTTTTTGGTTTTTTTTTTTTGATCTTAGAAATTTTCCAATTAAACAAAAATATCAAAAAAAGGAGCATGTTCTTGTTGAACTTTCTTAAGAGTCATATAAACTTTAAGCACATTAACTTCTGAAAGCCTGGGTAAACGCAGGCACACATACAGCGTGCTTGTTCTACTTACCGAAAATGCTTTGAGGAAGACCAAACATTGTATGATGCCCTCCATGGTGTCGCCAGTGAGACAAAAAGTGCCCGTCAAATGGCGTCCCTTGCGACCTACTGTTGCAGCGGCCAGCGAGGCATGTACGAGAGCGCGTTGCTGACCCTTCGATGTGGCGCCATTGAGGTTGGTAAGCGCGCGCGGTAAAGGCGCAGCACGCATCAGCCGCTCAAGCGAATCCATTTGTATTAGTTTTGTTTATTTTTTTTTATTTTTATTTTTTTTTTTTTTTATGGCAGTTAAGTGCAGCTTGGTGCTTAAAATTCGTAGAGTTTCTTTGAAGAAAGGCTTTGCAATAGTTTCGATTTTTTTGACGATTTTGAATTTTTATGTTTTTTATTTTAAGCCTACTTAGTAGGCAGCACGTTTGAATCGTTATTGTTAATGTATTAGTTTTTGTTTTTTTACATTTATATATTTTATAATTTTTCTCAAGTTTTGTAGCTTTTTTTTAATTTATTTTTTTTTCGTTGTATTGTTTGCAAGTTTTTCACTCTTTGTAGTTTTAAAAAGCTTTTATCAATAATTATTGAAAAAAAAAATATAACATTAAAATAATTTCAAGCTGTCGTCGCTGAGCTTTGTAGAAAAAGGTGCAAAATTTAACAATTTATTACAGCTTGCATAGAACTTAAAAAGCTTTATTTTTTCTGCGAAAAAACTATTTTAATCACGCTAAGCTCTGCTGTCAACAAAAAATATTAAACAATTTGAAAATCTGCGGCTTACAAACACAGTGACAGCTAACACCTAAAGCTGAGCAACACCGCTAAGCTTTCGCCCAAGCAGCGGAAATGAGTCCACCTTGGTTTGTAATTAAATTTAAAATGATTATCTTAGATTTAGGCCACGTTAAAATGCCTCCCACTCTAGATGCCGCAGCTATAGAAAGCATTTTGAGAAAAAAAAATTTTTAAAGTCTACTTTTGGGGCGCATTACTTTGGCTCATTTATATACCTACCAAAAATTGAGCGGAAGTTTGTTCGTGTACATTCAATGGCGTCGCTGGTAGCTTCCGTTACACACAAAATCAGCCGCTAGCTAATAGATGGTAACAAACAATAACAAAAATATTTGCATTGAGTCCACCAACTCCCACCAACTTTAAGAGCTTATGAAAAAAAATGGCTTTAAACTTTAATGTTATTCTATATGTGTTGGGTCACACATACAAATAAGCCCAAGACTAGAACTGCCCCTTTCTGCACCATTTCTTTATTTTCAATGAATATTTTTTTTTTAGAATTTTTCCTCGTATGTTGGCAATATTTTATAGATTATTTGAAATCTTTTGGGTGCCACTTTCAAGTTGTTGCTGTGTTGTTGTTTTATTTTTTGTTTCCTTGTCATTACTTACTTATTCACAACACATTTACATAAACATTATTTCGTTCTATCTTTCGGTCCGTCAATCTGTATTTAATGTTGTGTGTGTGCTGTGTGAGCTGTGTGTGTGTGTTTTATGCGTTGTGCGTTGATGGCAAAAAGCTTTGAGCGCTTTTGCAAATGATTCCAGCAAAAATGAAATTTGCTACGTTTGCAATTTCTTCAACGTGTTTTTTTTTTGGGTTTTAGGGTTTCCTATTGGCCGACAAAAAAAAAAAAAATTTGTGTATTGAATTCTTTGATATCGTATCTCTTTTTTTTTCTACTCCACATAAACTTGAACACATCCTTCAATAAATTGCCAATTATAATTATTCAAATTAGAAAAGGACAATTTTCCTTTGGTTTTTTGGTGCTTTGTAATATGCACCCAGAGTGTGATATATGGTTATTTTGTTGACTTTTTTTTAGTTTTTTGGCGTGCATTTTATTTTTCAGTTAAGTAATAAATTGACTGTCACATAACTGCCAGTAAAAACAGCTATTTCTAAATAATATTAATGGCTTGTCAGGCGACATAAATCTTCAATGAGGTCTAGTGAATTGGTATTTCTGAAGCGATTGTAATGACCTTCTCAATTCATGCTATAAAAAAATTGTGCTATAAAAACTTAAAATATGTTGATTTATGGGTGAAAATTATTTGAAATAAGTATTTTTGTGAGCATAATATTTCGTTTAGATAGATATTTTCAGTTTAAAATTGAATTTTTAAAAAAATCTCTAACATTTGTACTCGTGACACATCGATTCTTATAATTCACAGATGGTTTTGGACAATGATTATTAAATACAATTAGAAATTTTTAAAAAATTCTCTTACATTTGTACTCGTGACACATCGATTGTTATAATTCACAGATGGTTTTGAACAATGGTTATTAAAGACAATTGGAAATTTAAAAAAAATCTCTAACATTTATGCTCGTCACACATCGATTCTTATAATTCACAGATGGTTTTGGACAATGGTTATTAAAGACAATTAGAAATTTCAAAAAATCTTTAACATTTCTACTCGTGACACATCGATTCTTATAATTCACAGATAGTTTTGGACAATGGTTATTTAAGACAGGGTGAAGATTATTTTGAAAGAGGTATTTTTGTAAGCTTTCTTTATTTTAGAAAGATATTTTCAGTTTCAAATTGAATTTTTTAAAAAAATCTCTAACATTTGTACTTGTGAGCCATCGATTCTTATAATTCACAGATGTTTTTAGGCAATGGTTATTAAAGACAATTAGAAATTTTAAAAAATTCTCTTACATTTTTACTCGTGACACATCGATTGTTCTAAGTCACAGATGGTTTTGAAGAATGGTTATTAAAGACAATTAGAAATTTCAAAAAATCTCTAACATTTGTACTCGTGACACATCGATTGTTATAACTCACAGATGGTTTTGGAGAATGGTTATTAAAGACAATTAGAAATTTCAAAAAAATCTCTAACATTTGTACTCGGTTCTTATAATTCACAGATGGTTTTGGATAATGGTTATTTAACACAGGCGACTTCGCCAATAAGATCAGCTCTATAGGCTGGAACACATACAAGGCATACACTCATTAAGGCATATGACGTTTTAGTTGAAAACCAGTAAGGTTATGGGGTTTAAGCTTACTTTAAGCATCACATTAAGCATTTACATTAAGCATCAATATGCTTGCTAGAAGTTGGCAAACTTTCAACTTTTTTCAAGCATCAAGGTACTGACAGGTAATTTCGTACAACAAACAAACCAATTTTGAGAGACAAGATATGTTTTAAATGCTTGCCATGTGTTTCAAAAAACATGGTTTAAAAGAAACGATGCACGCAAGCTTTCTATGTATTCCAGCCTTAATTGTTTCATTTTGAAAAGGGACAACATTACGTAAAGGGTGTTTTTAATGAGAGGTGTAGAACAATGAATTGAAATAAAATACAGAGTTTTCACATTTTCGAACTGAAAATTTGGTTTATTAGAACTACAATTTTATGTTATATGTGTTTAAATATGATTTTGAGCATGTGGCCGTCGCGGCTGGTCCAATTTTCGACGACTTTTTCAAGCATTTGGGACCCTTCACACAATATTGTCTTCGAAGGCGACGATAGTTTCTGGTTTGTTTGCATAAAACAATGATTTCTCACAACCCCAGATAAAATAATCCAAAGGTATTAATTTTCTTTCGAGAAATGGCGCGTTCGCCAAATGTTTCCTTCATTAAATCAATTGTTTAACGCGTTGTATGACATGTAGCTGCGTTCTGTTGGGAAAACATGTCTTCAGTAAACATCCTATTTAATTGGGTACCGAAAGAATCGGCAATCATAGCTCTATATCACTCGCTGCTGACGGTTACGCCTTCATCGGTCTAATTTTTAAAGCAGTAAGGACCAATGATTCTATTGGCCTCTAAAGCGCACCAAACAGTGACTTTTGTGGATATAACGGTACCTTAAGAGTCTCTTTTAGACTATCTGCATTCCAAATGCGATTGTCTTGCTTATTGACATGTCCATTGAGCAAAAAATTATATTAAAAAATCAAAATTGAAAAAATTCGAGTTGTGTCACTTTTGAAGAGGGTGTGCGATATGAACTTACTGTTCTAAAATTAGACTTTACTACAGTTTAAATTTACAAAATAAGTTTATTATTTGTAGTCAATGACACATCGACTCTTATAATTCACAGATGGTTTTACATAATGTTTCTTTAAGACAGACGACTGGTGAAACTTTGGCCACAAGGTGAAACTCTGTTTTGACTCATTTTGAAGGCGAAAAACATCAAATACTAAAACCTGCTTGAGGAATGATGAAATTTTACTCAAAATATGAGGGGAAAACTCTTAAGCACTGATTATAATAGACGGAATGGAACAATGCAATCTATTACATAAGTTACTTATATGTGTGGTTATAATAAGACGGAACGGAGCGCGACGTTGAGATCTATAGATTTTTGATTTTTCTGTTGCGTTACGCGACACTTGATACCATTCAGTTACGTCTATTATAATCAGCGCTTTATAGTTTCCCACATTTATTTCCATTTTCAAAATTCACCCATTTGCTAATTTAACCCTTTGAATCATACATTTTTCTATTGAATATTTTTGTCTGAATTTTCGTACTCGGTGATTTTCAGGGTCACTGATCTTGATCACACATCTTGAAAAATCTGAAAAATTCAAAATGACGGATCCAATATGGCGGACTACTAGTGTCCATTTTCTATTAGATTTGTATTAAAGTGGCTATAATGTGTATGTATGGGATTTTCGGGTCCCTTAATGCAAACCTGAAGTTGTTTTTGTAAATTCTAAAAATTCAAAATGGTGGATCCAAATGGCAGACCATTAGTGCCCATTTTTTAGCAGATTAGTTTTATATTGGTTATCATTGTTAAGTATGGGTTCTTGGTGTCGTTGATCGCGAATCTAAAGTCATATTTCGATAAATCTGATAATTAAAAATGACGGATCTAAGATGGCGGACCATATGCTCCATTTTTCTTTGAAATTTGTTCTATAGAATTCTTACTATTCACAAATATAAAATAACAACTCTCGTTTAGCGCAACCCAGAGTTTCATGTATAAAATATAATAAAAAAATTTATCTTGATAATGGATCGGACATCTTGTATTTGTATAATTTTAAATTTTGACTTCAGCTTCGCCTTCTGCTACCTAAAAAATCCTTCGAAAATGAATACTGATCTAAAAATTTTGTAAAAGCAAACTTTAGCCAGATAGTAATCCACCATATTGGACCCGCCACATTGGATTCGCCATCTTAGATTTGTATAATTTCAAAATGTGACTTCAGATTCGTAATACTAAAAAAACCCCTGAACAATGATTACTGATCCAAAAATTCTAAAAAAGCATATTTTAGCAGAAAGAAACAAAATATAGTTTCAAAAGATCAGCGTCGTAAAGAATTAAAGGTGGGACCGCAGCGGTCCCACTGTGACTCAGAGGGTTAAAGGAATAAGCAAGGTTTAGAGTAAAATTGAATATAAGATTCAGAAAAAACTGGGTTTTTTTGCCTTAAGAGTACAGCTACTTTATGCTTTTCACTAAAGAACACTTTTCTGTTTTTTTTTTGTTTTGTTTTTGTTTGTTTTTTTTTTTTTGTTTTTTTTTTCTGTTTTTTTTTTTTTTGTTTTTTTGTTTTTTTTTATTGTTTTTTTTTAGTCAATTGGGCATTAATCGCTTGATGCTAATCAGTATAAATATTATTTTCACGCTGTCGAAAAAATACCTCTGAAAACCTAAGAATAAGCCAATTAGGTAAACAGAGGTAATTAGGCCAGGTCTCAGTAACCCGGACAAATAGAGTTGTACTCGCTCAAAACGTCAAAAAACAGGCTTAAACTGACTCAAAATAAACTCTTTGTTTAATAAATTAGATGCATTGTGTGAATAGGGTTAAGTTAAATAGCATCTTCAAAAAATTGTTGTTAAATTTTAGCGACATCAAAAGCATGTCTCTTTATTTTTCTTGCCATTTCAATTAAAAGAAGTCTGTAAACAAATTTTTGGCGCCATTTAATCTTTATTTTCTTCTATTCACCAATTTGACGGCGCCAACTATTTATTTGTGCCTATTAAAAACCAACACAAAAGCGAAAAAAAAACAAAAACAACACGAAAAGTGGTACAAACGCTGCAAGCTCATAAAGAGAGCCATGAATGGCTTGCTTAATAAGGACAAGTTATTCAGGTTTGTTTTTGATTAAGTTTGCTTAAAGTTCCTAGCTGGCTATGGGCCATTCATTTTGACTTCAAGACAAGTTGAACAACAACTTAGGCAACAGACGCAGCTACATCAAAGCGCAGATACACATGCTAGTACTCAAACATTACTAGACACTGAAGCTTGCAGCCCATGTGTTTGTGTTTGCAATATGCGAATGGTGTTTGTGTTTTATGTTTGTATTTGTATTTACTTAGAAATTATTTTTAGTTTTTATGCCTTCAACAGAAAAATGAAATCAACAGCGTCGCCATTCAAAATGCTACACAAAGATACTGAAAGAAATGCACACACAAGCACATACATGCTCAGACATACTTACATTCAACATTACACTAACAGCGAAAAAGTGAAATCGCATTTGTTCGTGTTTGTATGTGTGCTTATGTGTGTGGTTGGGTGTTTGTGAGTATTTTTAAGGACACAGTTTTAAAGTGCGCCTTATTTCAAGACATGGTTTGCTCTGCAAAAAAACAAACAAAAACTCATTAGTTTTTATTCAAGTTGTGAGTGAAAACGCATGTTGTGCGAGAGTGTAGTGAGTGAGTGAGGGAGTGGAGTGAGGGAGTGGAGGGGTGAGAGCAGTTAGAGTTGCACATGTGCTACTTCTGGCATAACAAAGCATATTCGTCATACATTAACAGCGAACAAAAGTATTGTTGCATATAAAACGGCGCAGCATTTTTGCCGCATTCGTGCTTTTGTTAGCTTTTAGCTTTGTTTTTTTTTTTTTCACCAAACTGTGCCAAGTGGTTAAGTTGCACGGCGATGTTGTTGTTGCTGTATACTTTTTAGAGTTTGTGCCTTAAAAACGCGTAGCATACACAAAATGTTTATTGCTCTTATTATTGCTTTTCGTTGTGAGGAACTGTGCCTGGAATTACCGCCAGTCTGTCCAAAATACACAAAAAATAAGGATGGTTGCAGGTGGAGGAGAAGTCCTCACTCCCTAGGCCTGTGTAAAAAGAGGCCCACCTTGAGCTTTGAGCTTTGTGTGTCCAGCTAAATCGGGAATTAGGTGGGACTATTGTATAAAACAAGGCTACTGCCTTATGCCTACGAATGCAATAGCAAATGCAACAAGACAATTTGCTAACACGGAGATAGTCATCCACTTAGATGAACTCCTGACATATCGTTAGCGTTTGTAAAAAAAAAAGAAGACAAAAACTGTGCCAAGAGATATTGATCTCCGGATATTGGAGGAAGATATGAAAGGAATGCAATATTTGTCGTCAATATTGCATAATGCAGAAAGTTAACACAGTCAAAAACAAATATTCGTCCAGAATATTTGGTTGATAATCAGTGGTTTTGATGCGGTTTATCTTTGTGGAACCTTTTAGCGGAATGATTACTGTGGGCTGGCTCTTCGGGGAACATGACGCGCTTACTCAATGTCGCGAACATAACCTATGGTGGTCGGCGTGGAGATGCGCTTATCTACAACCGAGTGGCAATGCTCACAAATTGTCAGATTTGCCAGGTCTGTCTCGATTACTACCAATAAATGTGGATGGTGATAGCACTAGCCGTTCACAAATTAGTACTTTGAGTTTCAAAGCTGTTATGTACCCTGTATTTTATATTATAATTATAATTTATTAAATACTAGCTATATTCCCGGTGTTACTTTAAATGTGATTCAACATCCACAAAATTTATGGTAGACTGGGACCGGTTGAAACATTTTAGGGTTTATCGTCCATTGCATCGGGATTGGTAAAGCGAGCGATGACGGAAATATATTAAATAAAGGACCATATATTGATCAAGTAATGGGCATTGTTATTTTTATTTCTTGTGTAAAATCAAATTTTAAAGAAAAGGTAATTTGTTTCAACCATCCCCATGTCAGTGTCGGTTGAAACAGTGCTTGGGGTCAATTGAAACAGATGCAAGTAATACAAAATATAATAAAAGAACATGTTTTATTTATCGTTTAATAAAATTTTGCGACTCGTAATGGCTCAGAAGAATATCACAAATTTTTTTACTATTTATATTCAAGTCATTCACGATACCCATAACCTAACATTATTTTTAATCAGCCATCAAAGGTTTATATTAAGTACAACTTCAATTACATAATAATCAGATGTTGGTGACGAATATGTTTTTTAATGTTTGTGTACGAATTACTATTATATTTCTCAAAATTCAACTGCATTAATAATAAACTAGATTCTAACACTTCAGCTAACATTGTTTCAACTGTCCCCAACCACCCTTATACAGGTTTTTTCAATAGGAACTTGACAACTTTGAATTAAATTTCTTAACGCATCCTTTTACTAATCATAGAACTGTCGCTGATAATTTATTCAATAAACTCAACATTTTCATCATGGTAAAGTACACGAACGAACAACGTCTGCAAATTACAAAAATTTACTGTCGAAACTCGGAGTCGCTGATAACAGCTTAAAGAGCGTTAACTACAATTTTCTGAGGTAATTCTCGCCCTAGCAGACAAACAATACCAAGTTTAATGCAAAAATTTGAGTCTACATATTCGTTGTATGATGTTACCATGCCAATGACACAACGGGTTGGTCGAAGTGTCGAAAATATCGCTGCCGTTCAGACGTCCGCAGCAAACGATACAAAACAGTCAATTCCACGGCGTTCTCAAGAATTGGGCATCGCCCAGACCACTATATGGCGAATTTTGCGTAAGGATCTGAGTTTACACCCATACAAGATCAAGCTGACTCAAGAATTGAAGCCGATGGACCATTTGAAGCGACGTACGTTTTCCGATTGGGTTCTATAAAAGATGCGCCAAGATGATGAATTTCATCGCAAAATCATCTTCAGTGACGAAGCTAATTTTTGGCCCAATTGGTTTGTGAATGAGCAAAATATGCATTATTGGTCGGATAAAAATCTACAGGTGCTTCATTAATCACCACTTCATCCAGAAAAAATAACTGTTTGGTACGGTTTGCATGCCGGCGGCATCATTAGACCATATTTTTTCGTCAACGATAACGATAGTAACGTTACTGTGAATAACCATTGTTATCGCGCCATGATTACCGACTATTTTTGGCCCGAATCGGAAGATATGGGCTTGGACGACATGTGGTTCTAACAGGACGGTGCCACAAGCCACACAGCACACGTTACAATCGATTAATTGAAGAGTAAGTTTGATGAGCGTGTTATCTCAAGAAATGGGCCAGTCGATTGGCTCGTTCGTGCGATTTAACGCCTCTAGACTATATTCTTTGCGGCTACGTCAAGTCATTGGTCTATGTCAATAAGCCGACGACGTTGCAAGAGCTCAGAGCCAACATTAAACGCGAAATAGCTGCCGTTTTCGCCGAAATGTGTGGCCGAGTCATCGCAAATCGGGTCCAACGAATTGACCGCTGCATACGTGCTCGCGGTGGCCATATGAACGAAGTCAAGTTCCATTCATAAATTTTTTGACAGTACTTCAAGCCGATAATTAACTTTTTGATTTATCTGAAATGGTTTGCATTTTATTTAAAAAAAAAGTTGTCAAGTCCTTAATGGAAAACCCTGTATAAACCTGAAAACCCTGTCACTCCGTGACTATGGGCGCTTCATTAAAATTATGGAACAAAAGCCGAGTTGACTTTTGGTCACCAGATAAAAAAAAAAAAAAAAAATCAATTAATGGACTCTTCATGAGGCCTCTCAGGAAACTCCTTAAAGTAACCTAATTGCACCAAAGGCAAATGCAAAAGCCAAAGCGAAAAAATAAAAATAAGGACAAGTATTAGAACAAGAATTAAGACATGTATAAGGACAAAGGTTAGAAAAAGGATGAGGGCAACAATTTGGACCAAAAGTAGGATGAAGAATAATATGAAGTCATTTTCCAAACAAAAAAAAAAAAAATCTTTTCCCGTTAGAGTAGTCAAATTAAGTAAAAATTAATGGAGAATTCGAAGTTGTTTTTAGGCCCTGCAAAAAATCATTTTTTCTATGTTTTTTATACGATTTTTGTATTGAACGTCACACAGCAGATATATGGGAAAAATCACTAAAAATTTGAAAAATGCTGTAAATTAAAGCTTGCTGTGATGCTCGTTAAGTTATTTAATCAGTTAAATCAGCTTTTGCAGAAATCGCCATTTCAGTTACAGAAATAATAATTCTTTACCAAAAACACCTACATATTAAAAAATTTTAACTGGAAAAAATTAAAATTTTTTTCCAAAAAGACATCAACATAGAGGATATTTTCAAAGTAGTAGTCTTGCAGCAATCAATATTAAAAAACTGTTAAATAATAAGCAATTTCAGAAAAAACAACAGGGTGACGTTTAATACATTTTGTGACGTTCAATACATTTTGTGACGTTCAATACATTTTGTTCCGCTTAACCAAATAATTTAAATAAAAGTGAGAGTTAAACAAAAAACAGGTTTATTCTTTTACAAAAAAAAAAAAACAAAAAAAACAAAAAGTAAATATAAAGTATATAATTCAGGTATACATAAAATTTTCATCCAATTTTTTATTTCTTTATTTTTTTACAAAAAAAAAAAATTAAAAAGTCAATGCCTAGTTGAATTTGTATTGAAAGACTTCACGTTTTACAATGTAACTTCTGAACACTTTAAAACCACATCTTCATTGTATATCATTGGAAAGGTATAACCTATAAAAATGAAAATTACAAAAATTTTGTACTTTTCCTAAAAATAGATGACATAACTTTTAAAATGATACTATATTACCGGTAATCGGTCTTAAGTTAATTGAGCTACGTTGTCTACAAAGAGACTCTATTTTGGTCGCGAACAATTATTCCAAAATTTATAACTTCGAATTTGGTTTTCAAATCAATAAACCAATGCAAGAAAAATATTTGAGAGAAATCGGAGATGGTCAGTGCAACTGGTCACTTCAATGTGAAATGGGCGATATCAGTTAGTTGAAACAAAAAGCAAAAATCAGGTCAAAGTCATACATAGGTACCATTCTTTTTGCTTTCGTTTCTATTCATTTCGTTTCGTTCCTTATCTAGCTTTACTTTTTCCCGATATCTTCTTGCTCTTTTAGCAGGCGTTAACTTTGCTATTTTACTCTCAAATATACAAAAACGAAATACAAAATGAATACTTTTTAAAAGTCACGTTCAATACATTTGCCACTTTTTTTTTCTTAGGAATTTTATTTTGCAAATATACGAAAACATAGGTATTAATCAAAACCTATGAAACAATGATTTTAAACTTGGATTTTTTTTATTTACTATTTTTGCTTTAATAAAACTCCGCGTTACGTTCAATACATTTTTACACGTACTTATCATGATGAACTGAGAAAACACAAAAAAATTTACTTTAATATTATTTAATCGTCCTAATTTTAAAAATTTCTTGAGAACTAATCTCTGCACTTTCTTATTATAACCTTCTTGTCATCTATACCACACCTAAATTAAAACTAACGAAGCGTAAAAAAAAAGTTACGTTCAATACAATGCTCTGGGACTAAATGTAAATCGAAAGCCAAATCCGCGATGACAATGTTTTGAGAATAACAACAAAATAAAACATAAGAAATAAATGCTATCATTACAAAACAGTTATTATTTGTTTTATTTTTGCATTGTTTTCAACTTTTTTTTCACGTTTTTCATCGAAAAGTGTAACTGGGGACAGACGAGACAGACTGTTTCGTTGGCCGCTACACTAACTCATCAGTAGTCTTGCATAACTTTTCACTGTGATCCACTCAAGCTACTTAGGTCCTACTTATACTGCCAATATGCCGAGAAAGTTGCCCGGAAGTTTATTTTGACAGAGAGAACGCTTTTACATTAGTAACTGAGTTCTTATTTACTTATGATGCACCCTGTTTTAAGGTTAACCTTGATCGTGTCATACTTTTAGGCATAGCCTCAAGTCATGTGCATCTTCGAAATTCGATCACAGTGTCTTCGATTCGATCTCTGCTATCAGAGCATGTTAAGGTTGTGTTATTTTGTTGTTATCCTTCTCTTTTCTACATTTCCGTTTTAAGGGTTCAGCAAGTTTAACGGATGGTACACCTAAACGGTGTGGAGAAAATTTTAGGTAGCTTGAGTGGATCACAGTGAAAAGTCATGGCGGACTACTGATGAGTTGGTGTAGCGGCCAACGAAACAGTATGTCTAGTCTGCTGTGTGATTTGCTTCATAACGAGCCGTTGTTGTTGTTGTTGGTCATTGCCTTCATTTTCTTCATGTTGTCTTATTGTCAACATACTTGGCCTAAAGCTCAAATCTGTTTCAATATAAATAATAAAAGATCAGATTTAAAATGAAATAAAAAATCTAAAAACTAAGCACTTCAAACTCTTTGATAAGCTTCCCCAGTTACTTAATGTAAGCAACAAGCCAATGAAGCTATTAAAATAGAAACCAAAACAATCTCTTAAGATTGTGAAATAACTAAGTTGTTCCAATCAGGTCTATAAAGCTGATTTACTAATAAAATTAGCCGAGTCCACCCAGGAGTACACACACGTGGCTGTTGAAAGCAGGCAAAATCGAGTTGATTTTCTTTACCACGCACACACACATACACTTCAAGTGTTCCCAATGGTAGTAACAACACGTGCAGCAATCAACCGCAATTCCAAAGTAACAATTTTAGTCTAAATAAATTTGTATTTAATAGAAAAGAAGAAACTTGGTGCCAAAAAGTATGCAACAAATGTTCGAAATAAACAGCTTGTGTTTTTTGTGTTTGGATAAAATAAGTTTTAAGACTTTATTTAAGTCAACTTAAGCCCTTTACGTCTCATTAGCTATACGTTGTTTGCTTGTTCATTATTTTCTATACATATAAATAAATATATTTATTTCTTTATTTGTGTTCTTTTCTGTTTTTGTTGTTGTTCTTATTAAAGCAAAACTTTTGTAATCCTATCAGAGTTGTTTGCTTGAGAAGCATAACGCTCGTAGCTTAAGTTCAGCTAAGGTTAACTCAAACATAATAGTTTTGTTGTTTTTGTTGTTGTTTTTGTTGTTGTTGTTGTTGGAATTTTGCCCTGTTGTGCAAGCCAATTAAAACGAAAAAGTGATTTTGAGCTTGTACTTCTATTCATAGTATTTATATACTATGTATGAACTATATGTGAACTAGGTGCATGAATGCAAATCCTGCAGGTATTAAGAGAGAGACAAGGAGAGAGATATAAAGAGATAGAGAGAGAAAGAGAGACATAAAAAGAGAGCGAGAATGAAATAGAAAAAGTAGACATTGCTCTTGGGCATCTGACTCTGATTGCATGCTTTTTTCGATGAATTCTTAATGATTCTGGCTTAATAGCATAGAAAAAAAACTAAATTTTCTAGGAAAATCAATACATTTATTTTTTTTCCTTTTTTTTTATTTGTGTATTTATTCTGGCTTTTTCTTCACGACCTATTTTTTTTTCATTTTATTTTATTTTCTTGAGCCCTCATAGAAGGCAGCAGCATTCAGCAGGATGACTCTGACAACAACAATAACTAATTTAGTTCTATTGTTGTGGCAACCCTATAGTTATATTTGAACATGCTTCTTTTTCTTCTTTAGCTTTTGACTATGGTACGACTTCTGCTTCGACTTATTTTATTTTTTCTATTCTTCTTGTAAGTTGATATAAGTTGCTCGGGTGTTTTTTTTTTTCGTTTTTTTTTTCTAGACTTCATTTATTTTGCTTATATTTGATCTCTATAGAAAATCTCACGCTCACACCCAGCTGGCATCTACCCAGCTATAGTTTTCGCTTCAAACATCAACATCATCGTCTTAAGCTTTATTTTTTGTGATTTCCTTGATTTTCTTTATTTAAGCAGCTTGTATGTGAATCCTTTCAATTATTTGCTCTTTACTTTGCCTGCCTGCCTGCTGTGTGTTCTGACAATCTTTTTTTATTTTATTTTTTCTTTTTCCTTCCCTTTTTTTTTTTTTGTTTGTTATTTGGTTGGGTTGTATTTTCATCTTAATCAGTTCCACTATTGTTTGCTAGGTTGTCTCTTTTGCTTTATTTTTGGTTTGATATGCCCAAGTTTTTTTTTATTTCTCTCTTTCCTCATCATTTTTACAGTTTTTTCCTTTTTTTTTTTCTCCCCCTTTTTTCCTGCCTGCTTAATAGCGACTTTTGCAGCGCCATTGCTGACGCGCCATATTGTATAAATATTTCATTATTGTTATTTTTTTCATTTATTGCTGTGGTTTTGTTTTTGTTTTTGTATTTGCGACGTTAAGCCAACTAGTAAAAATCGCCCAATTAAATTTAATCTGGTTGAAAAATAATAAATCTGAAGTTGGTTGTTTTTGACATTTGATGCTTGATATTTTTTTCGCTTTTATTTTAAGTGCTTTATAGTAAAGTAGTATTAAAGCCCCGTCCTACCTCACAAGTTGTAAATATTTACAATAAAAATATGACAATTAATGTGTACGATCAATGCACATCATTTCATAAAAAAAATAAATTTTCTGTGCATACTTTCAGGCCAACAGTTTTATAGGTACTGAAATAGCAAGTAAAAATGACAGTTTGAACGTTATGAGGTGTGGAGCAGTACTCTTGCCTTTTATTTACATAGATTTATGTATATAAAAGCACCTCGAATCACAAAAGTGTTGCATACTTTAAGGAAATTTCTTCTCAATCTTAACATTCTCAAATAACTCACTATTTGCATGCAAAGTTTTTCCTTGTCTACTTTGTTTTTTGCTTTTTGGTACAACTTTAAATGTTGTAGCATACTTTTAGGAAGTTTGAGAATTATTTCCTAAAATGCTTTCAATAATAAACCCGGCTGTTTATTATTTATTAATTTTATCAACATTTAAACGATTAAAAATTCTTGTTGAAAGTTCTTGTCGGGAACTTTTGCATTAAATTTTTTCAGATACAGACTTTCGCTGTATCTTAGCTGCTTGAACAAGCAGAATTTTTATTAATTCAGCTTATAATGCATATTTTGCTTGAAGTATTGTATAAAATTTAAGCAAGTATTTTAATCTTGCATATTTTTTGGAAACTTTCTGAGAACTTTCTTTATGCTTAAACTTTTCCTTTATGTGACCTTAAATTTTATGAATTTCTTTCAATATTTAGTATTAAAAGTTGCATACTTTTAGAAATTTTATTGGCATAGAAAATAAAAGTAAAGTTAGGGCTTCTATTGAATGATATTTCTTTGTGAAGTAAAAAAACAAAAACAATATGATTAGTTTTGCAAAAAAACTTCAACAACTTGTGAGTTATCGTGGTCATCCTATTTGAAAACATGGCTACAAGTCAGTCAATTTTTCAGTTTACAACATGAATGATATAATATAAGTGTTACAGTCTTGTCTAAAAACAACACTTCTTTGTAAATTTTTACCGGAAGTTATATTTTTAAGATTGAACTAGAAGGAAACGAAATTGCTGATGAATTGGCAAAGAAAGGAGCATCATCTATCCTTGTTGGTCCGGAACCATTTTGTGGGATAGGCAAAGGAATCCTCACTCTTTTAATAAAGAGGAAGAAAAATAACTAGAAAATTTACTAGAAAAACTTACCAGGATTAAAGCACTCTAAGCTACTCATAAGAGCATTTGATCCAAAGAGATTCAAAAAATGCATGAAGCTTACAAAGAATGATCTAAGAATTATCACAGGACTGCTAACAGGTCATTGTAGGTTGAACTTTCACCTTACAAAACTGGGAATTCTTAGTGATGACACATGTCGGTTTTGCATGAAGGACGAAGAATTTGCGATGCTCGTCCTAGAACAGTGTCCTGCACTTGTTCAAACACGACAGAAATATCTGGATTACCACATAATATCAGATAACTCATTAAAATCAAGAGATATAGGACATATACTATCATTTATCTCAGATATTGGACTAAAAGAAGTTCTTTAGGTCCATGAAAAGTCACAAAAGATCTTAAATAATGCTAAGAATGTTCTAAGCGAAGCGGAAAACGGTGGACAATAAATAATCTTAATCCGAACTGTATCAGCGTGACCATATGGTCACGCAAATTGACGTTCACAAAAACTGTTCATGAATCATATATGTAATCTAATTTTTGGATTCAGCGACCCGAAAGAAATTCGAAAAAAAAAAATAATTCCAGCACCATTCGAGTTAATAAATCATGAATTCCATGTCACGCACTGTTACAGCTATAATTGCAACTGATTTACTTAAGAAGAAATTTTTGCGAAAACTGGTTTGCAATTTTTTTTAATTAATTTTACGGTCTATTTAAAACGTGTAAAGGTTTTATCAATCCACTTATGAATTTCGGTGATATTAAGCAAAATGTAGCGTACGCAGGTGCTAAAAAATTTACACTTTAAAAATTTGATATCAGCTTCTATCTGAAATTTCTGTGAAGTGACTGCAGATAGAATTTTCATATTTTTTTGCAGCAATAAGAGGTTATCCTAGATTATATTAGTAGTTAAGTTATTGGAGAAAAAAAAAAATTATAAAACAATTTTTTTCAACTTTAAACACCGTCACGCACATGTTACATTCGTCACGCACAATTACACCGTACGTTCATATTACTGTTACCTTCGACCATACTTACTAAAAACTGAAATACGAAACAAAAGGATTAACAATTTCTTATTTTCTTTTTTTTTTAATCTCTTTTATGTCATGACTAGATACATTTTTTTTTTTGTATTTGTATTTGTATTTATTTATAAGGTAGGCTAGTACAACAAGATACATATCTTATAATTAAAGCACTAGCAACATGAAGTTAGACAGGTGAATATCAGAAGTAAACATTAAACATATGATAATTGGATTAAATTTAATAGAGTAACAAGAGATAAGAATATAAAAATAATTAAACATGAAAAGTAATATGTAACTACAAAATTATCGTAAATAAAAAGTAACAACAAAAAAAAAAAATAAACATAAAAATTAAAAAATAACTTAACAACATTAGAATCACTACAGTTTTCTATACATAGAATGACACGTGACTAGCTTGAGTATTAAATGGAGTCTATTAGGATAGGTGATTAATAAGCTTGTTTTTAAATTGTGATGCGTTGCTGATTAACTGAATATTTCTGGGAAGTGAATTCCAAAGCCTAATCGCATGTACAAAGAACTGCCGTTCAGAGGTAAGACAAGAATATCGAACTGGAAGAATATTATTGTTTCTTTCAGAACGTGAGAACTGTAACATGGCAAACAATTCTGTCGGTGTTTTTTCTTGAATAATTTTGTGTAGAAGCAAAATAGTTTTAAGATCTAAGAGTGTGTCTAATGGCATTTGAAAAATTTGCCGAGAGTAGCGGGAAATGTGTTCGAGTCGTCCCAATCCGAATATATATCTGGCAATATTGTTATAAACAACGTTTAATTTAGCCTTACTAGTGCTATCGCAATTGCCAAAAATTTCGCTACCATACAGTAAGATAGGAATGAGGTATGTTTTTGCCAACAGTTTTCTTATTTTCAGTGGTGTAAAAAATTGAGTCGTCCATAAAGAACGCAGCATTCCGTATACTTTCCCAACGGCTAAGTTAATATGGTTATTCCAAGTAAGACTACGATTAAAAATGATACCTAAGTTTTTAGCACAGTCAACATATTTGATTTCAGAATTATCAAATTTTATTTTTGGTATTGAACTGAGATCAAGCCGATTTTTATTGATAACAATGCACTTAGATTTAGATGGATTAAGACATAACCCATTGCAAGTAGCCCATTTAAGTATGAGCTTGAGATCAGAGCAAAGCTTATCTATACACGATGTGATTGAGGCAAGATTAGAATTGATGTACAATTGAACATCGTCAGCATAGAGATGCATTCTGCAGTGCTTTGGTACATTGACTATATCATTCACGTACATGGAAAATAGCAATGGTCCCAGTATTGAACCTTGTGGTACACCTCTCGAAACATTTACTAAACGTGAAATCGCATCTTTAACGCATACAACCTGAGTCCTATCAGAGAGGTAGGATTTAATAAGTTTTGTCGCGGGATCTGAAAAATTAAAAAGGTGAGTAAGTTTGAAGCAGAGTAACGTGTGATCAACTGTGTCAAATGCTTTAGAATGATCTAGAAGAGTTAGAAAAGTAACGTTATTATTATCTAAATCTGCCCGAATGTCTTCAGTAACCTGAATAAGAGCTGTCACACATCCTCTCTTGGGTCTGAAACCCGACTGCTTTTCAGTTATCATAGAGTTTTTGTTAATAAAATAACTCATTTGCGTATATAAAATTCTTTCAAAAACTTTTGAGATAAATGGCAATATAGCAACAGGGCGATATTCATCACGACCCTTTGGCAAAGGTATAATTTTAGCAGTTTTCCAACAAGTCGGAAAGGTGGAACATGTTATGGAACAATTAAAAATGTGTGTAATGAATGGCAGCAATGTTGGTAATAAAGCCTTTATAAAAACTGGATGCATTTCGTCGAATCCTATAGCATTTGACTTAACAGAGAGAAAACAACGCAAAACCTCTAACTGATCCACGCAAGCTAAACTAAAGTTTTGGGAGTTCGAGGTAATTATATTGTTATAAGGTTCGACATCAACTGGGGGAGCATTATTAGTAACAAATTTTTCATTTAGTTCATCGACTATGCTTGAATCAAGACACACTTCTTTATTTTTGTTAATACCAATTTCTCTTATCACTTGCCAGTTTTTTTTTGAATTAATCGCGTTATTGAATTTTGATTCATAGAATTTAATTTTAGCTTTCTTAATCAATGCATTCACATTTTTTCTTATTTCTTTGAATTTTGTATAAAATATTGTAATTTTATATCGCTTCCAACAATTATACGCATTATTTCGCTTCTTAATCATTTCTTGAATTTCATAGTTAAACCACGGACGATTCTTTTGAACTGAAGTTTTTGATTTAACAATAATATGTTTGTCGTACAAAAATCTGACATTAGAGTTTAAAAACAATAGTTGGTCATTTAAGCAAGGCATAGTATAGATCAAGCTCCAGTTGATTTTAGTCACATCGTCTCTCAGTAAATTATAGTTGATATTTCTAAAATCGCGATATGTAAAAGTTTCTGGTGTAGAGTTATTTTGAATGTCGTAAATAAGGAATATCAGATCGTGTTTTGAAAATGCTGAGGCAGTGACTTGGTTATAGTACAAAATGTGTGAAATATCATTGACAAAGAATAAGTCAAGCAGTGTATTTGTTGTTTTAGAAAAATGGGTTGGAACATCTCGATTAACGGGAAAGAGACCAAGCGATTGCATGTTATTAATCAAATTAGGATCTGTAAGTATATCACTATTGAAATCCCCTGTAATAATGATATGCTCGTACGATGAGGTCACGTGCTCTATAATTTGGATAACTGGGCTAATATCGAAATATTT
The DNA here is from genome assembly GCA_943735915.1 of Pherbina coryleti. NCBI lineage: Eukaryota > Metazoa > Arthropoda > Insecta > Diptera > Sciomyzidae > Pherbina > Pherbina coryleti. The sequence goes on from OX030951.1 coordinate 27,731,720, forward strand.
GTTTGGTCTGTACACGACACCAGTAAGAATTTTCGTTGTTCCGACCACAATGCTAACAAAAAGTAGTTCACACTGGCTGTCAGAGTCAGATTGATACACTATTTTACATGTAAGGCAACTTTTTACAAATATTGCTACACCGCCCGCATGGGTGGCCCTATCAGTTCTGAGCACATTGTAACCTTGCATATTAAACAAACCGTTAGGCATAGTTGGAAGAAACCATGTCTCGGATACACACACGATATCAATGTCAGATCTTTCAAACAAGTGTCTAAATTCGTCTATTTTATTAACTAAACTCTGTGCATTTATATGACAGATTTTGAGTCCGGTCCTTTGCCCCGACAGAATTCGTAACATCTCGAAAGTGAAGGCTTTGGATCTTCCCAATGAACTATCCTGATAATTCATAGATTATACAAATGTTTTTTTTTTTTTTTTTTTTTTTTTTTTTTTGAGATTGGCAACGCATCCAAGCAGTGATATGATTGGCCCCACGAAAGATTTAAATGTTATTTGACTTTTGAAAATGTTTGTATCATTTAACAACATTTAAGAAAAAAATTTGAAAATCAATTATTTTAATCGATAAAAACTATTCTATTCCATTCGATCCAAAAGTCGATGCTCTCAATCACTGGAATTGAAGGAGCTGGAACTTTAAGGACTCTTTAAATTCTTCAACAGATTCCATGTGGACCTATTCAGGTGTATTCTCATTTCTTATGCAAAGAAATTCACCTGGCCTTTGAGAGAGTACCCGTACAGCACCAAGTTCTTTGTTTTGTGAATATGATTCCTTAAAATTGATTTATTTGAATAATAATTTTTATTCCGATTTATTTTAACGCTTTAATGCCCAACAACACCGATTTCATTACAAAAAAAATATGTTGTGCTAAATGAGCCCCTGAACACGACCCCGTTTTTATTTTTTTGGAAAAAATTTTGTTTACGAGTTATTAAAGAAAATATGGTTGTATCCAAAAAGATACAGTGGGCATTCCGACGTATACCACCAATCAGTTTGGTTGTATGAGTTCAAGGCAAAAACGTGGAAAACGATTATTTTTATGATGACTCTAAATTTGTTTGTTAAATGATACTCTAAAATTTTTAATAGTTTAAAATTTATTTCATGCCAAAAAGCAAACTTTCTGTAAAAATTAAAAAAACTATTTTTTGATTTGACGGTCAATATTTCCCAAACCAACAAAGTTATGCCAATAATTAAATTTTTGTTTTATATCTGCAATTTTCTGAGTGAAACTACATATCCAGCATTTTAATTTTTGCAATATTATTTTCTCGGTTGTATCCAAAAAGATACACTGGGCATTTAAGGGTTAAATTAAATAAAACTCACTTATGAGAATTCATATTGACACTTGTCAATAGTTAACCGTCAATTTCGATGTTTGACCGTCTAATGAAGATATAAGGATGGACATTTTTTAAAATGAAGGGCGTATTAATTTAAATTTTTTCGAGTTTTTTGTTTTTGGTCACTTTGCTATATATGAGACCCTCTCACCCCATATCATTACTTATCGTACATACATTTTAAAGCCCCTCCTCCCCTCCAAATTGGTAACGTAATTTATGAACGACCCCGTAGTGTGTAAAAACTAAATTGTTGTATACATAAAAGTGTAACATGTGCGAAACTCGTGGCATTTTTTGCAATGGAAATAGTAAAAAAAATTTTTTCAATCTGCTTTGCCATCTCAATATCCACACATAACAGCATTGTCCGCAAAAAATGTCTTATATTAGAGTCTGCATTGAAACATATATCAATATTGTCCGGGCACATGCTACATATTTTCTTTATTTATTTAACTGCTCTTACCCCGGTATGTCCTTGTTAATTATTTATACGTATATATGTATGATTATTAGGAAAATATTAATAAATTTGAAACTTTTATTTTTTTTCTTAATTGTTGTAATAAAAAGCGCACGCCCTCACAGAAAATATCAAAATAAAACTGCAAAATTTTCTCTCACCACGCGAAATTAAAAAAAACAAAGAAAAACTACCGTTATCTTGAAGAATTCAACTTAAAACGTGTTGTCCGAATTCGATAGAATATATTCCATATAATTTCTCTTCTCTCTTTACAATTTGATTTTTGACCTATGACGTTGACTTTTTGGTGGAATTCGTGATATGTAATTTCAAAAATTTCAATGCGTTTAAAACATTTAATCCGAACAGTTGGGGTTAGTAATCAAATAAAATTATCTTCTTCTTTAATATGATTTAAGACAAAAATAACTACACCTACACAACAATTAAAAATGCCTCTCATTCTTTTTTTACAGGCCAATGATAATCTTATCAAAACATTTTTATAGAAAATAGCTTTATAAAAATACTAGATTAAATCATAGCCATACCCATCAAACCCAGCCATTATAACATAGCATTTTAACCATAAGCGTTCACAGAAATTTTTCGAGGGGGGAATCAAAAATATTCGTTGGTGTGCATTTATATGAAAATTATGATATGAAAATGTAACATAACTATACACATAGGAAATAAAAATATATGCAATTTTTCCAGTCCAGAGGGGGTGAGCAGGGGGCAATATAATTTGTATTTATATTTTCACAAATTCTAAGAACTTTTTATTTAATAAAATTTTTCCCGAAAGTATCTTATTTTTGAATAACAAATCGTTTAAGGTTGAACATTAAATATTTTTTGGGCCCACCTTTGCTGATAAGGGTTAACTTTTTATAAAAATTTACACTTTACAAAATATTTTTATTTTTAGGTAAGAAACAAGATTCTATCATTAAATAGAAAAAAAAACTAACCTAAGCCAATTTTTTTAACGTTTTCATTTTTTTGCGTAGTCATCTTTGTCCAAAAAAGTGTCCAAAACACTTCTAAATTATAAAAAATTTCAGCGCCAAACAGCTACAAAAAAATAGAGATTTCAAGAAATATTTTAAGCAGCCGTGGAACTTTTTATCGTAAAATTCAGACGTTTAGGGGGGGGGGGGGGGCGGGTGGCCAATTTGATAAAGAACGCCCCATATATACTAAATATCGATAGATATCTTTAAATGAAAACCTTTTTAATGTGCAGACGTGTCGCACTCGGATTAAACAGCGTTCTTTATTTAAAAACTTGAAAACACAAGGAACCAAATATCATTATCATCGAATTAGTTTGTAAAAAAACCAATATTACATGAAGCTTTTAAACTCCATACGCAAGTTTTATGATCGAAACATTAATACAACTAATATTGTAACGTACTTAATTATAACTTCTGGTTAATTTTGAAGTTTAAAACTTTTAATTCTCTATCGTTTTTAAACCAGTCGCTGTTGGTCTGTCTTGTTTATTATTAGAAAAAACTTCTGTCCGAAGATTTTAAGGACAAGTACCAAATTTCTTCTAAATAGCACGTTCTGAAGAAATATTTTATTTAATATATCTCAAGCCCACTTGAGCTTGAGTGGTAGTTACGTAATTGAGTTGATGCTGTGTATAAATTTAAGCAACACAATGGAGAAGTAAGTAGTGTGTCTAAAGCGCCGCTTTGCGTTATTGAGTTGTAACACTTAAATGATTAACTAAGCTGATACACTTGTTTTAATTGAAGCAACGCAATGGCGCATTAAGTAATGCGTCTGCAGTGATGCGTTGTGCAATTGAGTTGTAGCACTTTAATGAGTAAATGCGCTGATACACTTCTTTTAGTTTAAGCAGCGCAATGGCGCAGTAGGTAATGCGTCTGCATTGCTACGTTATTATAAGCAATGCAAGCATGACTTTTTTAGTAGATCCATTTTGCACCAGGAATTTGGTTTGATTTTTTTTTTATTTTTTTTATTTTTTTTTTCTATAGGTGAGACCAAACTGCGATAAGTACTTCTTCACATAACTCAATTTTTGGCCTTACCGCACTCAACTTATAATTCACCACATTAAAAAAATTTACCACGCAAATTTACACGCACTTACGACCAACTAAAAAACTTACTGCGTTGATTAACGTCTTATTGATACAAGAATCATACAAACATTTCAAACTGCGCCAAGGCGCATGAGCTAATGCATTTCGCTGAAAAACTATGAAAGAATGATAAATGAACAAAAAATGCAAAATGAAATTCGATAGAGAAAATGTGTTTGTTTTGGTGTGTCAGCGCAGCATTCCCCATGTCGAAAACGTTGCTGAAATTCAAATTTATTAAACTCCCGATTTTGATAATTTTTTTCGAAATGATTGCGTTTATAGGACATTTACAAAATATTGTTATTATAAACATTGGTTGCAAGTACTTTTAGCTGAGATAACATGTGGTTAGTTGTAGAATTAGAACTCTGAAGGAGTTGGATTTAATAAAATTATCGAGTTGAAAATTAAAAAAAAAGAAAAAAAAAATATAAATAAATAAATAATGCCTATTCTTTTTAACTCAGTACTAAGCTTTGAGGTTAAAAATTGTTTTTGTAGAATATTAAATTAATTTTATGTGATTTTCTCTTCACATGATTTTTCTTTCTTTAAAAAATTATGTTTAGACCAGTGCCTTTCACCCTGGGCTCATTTGAACTCTCTCATTTCAAACGTATTCTTATGCTCTTTCGCTCATCCAAGAAGCAGCCAGCGGCGAAGCAGCATTGTTTCGGATGATAAGCAAATGTTTTGTCTCACTTTCACTTTTCAATTCTGACGACCACTGGTTAAGACCACGATCTATTCTTGTTTTCGATTGAGGTGAAGTTAGTTAAAACTATCTAGGGTGCTTGATACTATGTTGAACTATGGTGAACTACAATATATAAATGGAAAGTGAGGTAGAATGGATGGAAGTTTTTGACTGATTATGTGACTAATTTTATGGAATATTTTTATATAGTTAGCGGTGTGTTGGTGCATATGTGTTGGTGAAAAAGAGGTTTATATGATTACTTTAGTTAGTGGTATGGTACTTTAGTTAGTGATCAAGACTTAGAAAATGTGGTAAAATTAAATTATTTTAAAATGCATTGGTGATTGTGGTGAATGTTTTGAGTGAGTTCTGGTGAAAAAAATAAATACTTAAATAAGTGTTAGTACTTTAAGAAATTGCATGTGAGTTGAGGTGAATATAAACATATTAAAAGGTGAATTAATGAAAGAGTACTTAAGGTGTGCAATTTGAATATGACGACTGAATGCAGAAGTTTGTGATGATGTACAAAAAAGAGTGGTGAATTTACTAGTGATAACACTGACTAACATAGGCAGTGAATTCTCGTTCCTTGTTACTGTGAAGTGACAATTTATTCAACAACAAATATTTAACGTCATTAAATTTACTTTCACTTCGGCAAAACCCAAGAAGCTGTTGTTCTATTAAAGCAGAACAAGAACCAAACAAGTGTGGTGAGTTTAAAATAGAACTTATCGCTTCACAATAATGCAGAAAGAGGATAACGCCTAAGACTGTATATTTTTGGGTTGGATTATATGAATGAAATTTTTACATTTAAACACTTTATGGCTACTTAAATATATTTAATGCGTAAACGCTCCATAATTGTTATGGATTCAAAAGAATTTTTAGTATATATTGGCATTTTATTGAAATCTATCAAATGAATTGGCAATGATCAGATTTTTTTTTCCTAAATATTCAACACATGAAGTTAAATTTCACCCAAAGGACTCTAAAATAAAAGAGTTGAACATAGAGTAATTTCGGTGAATTTGCTTTTGCTATTCCGTGCGGTAAAATAGCTGATAGATATCTTATTGATCTATACTATCTTTACTATCTATACTATCTATACTATATATACTATATATACTATCTATACTATCTATACTATCTATACCATCTATACTATCTATACTATCTATACTATCTATACTATCTGAACTATCTGTAATATCCATACTATCTATACTATCTATACTATCTATACTATCTATACTATCTATACCAGGGTGCGGAAAAATTCGCTCACGAACGATTAAAAATTCAATCTTCTCATGGAAACTCATTTTGCGATTGTATTTTATTATGATAAATTCATTTGAAATCGAACGTTCACGAAAACATTGCCTTCATGTTCTCTCACGAGAGACTAAATGCAATGATTTTTTTGCTCCCGCTCTCAACTTACGAACAATCACTTTTGGTAGCTCACTCATGAGAAATATGTTTACATTAAATAACTGCATATATCGTGAACGTTCAATATCTGAAGTATTTATCATAATAAAATACAATCGCAAAATGAGTTATCGTGAGAAGATTGAATTTTTAATCGTTCGTGAGCGACTTTTTCAAAGTTTATGAGTATAGCGCAGAGGGAAGAGATCTTTAAATAAATTCTCTTGTGAAACGGACGAAAGCAGATAGACGCAATCGGTAACTTAAATTGCTTTGTTCTGCATTCGCTTGGTTAATTTGAAAAATGATACAGAGTATAAAATATATTAATAGGCAAAAATTATTGCCTATTATAAAGAAACAAATTTTTGTATTATTTAAGTATTTTGTATCAGGGTGAAGAGTGTTTTTCTTTTCGTTTAGTTTTTGATTTTTTTTTTAATTATATAATTTATACATCGTATTTTTATTTAATTTTAATATTTTTATTTAATTTTAATATTTAGTTTATATTAATTACACAGGTCGATTACATATATTTTTTAGTGTTCTAGATGTTTATATACATTTAAACCATCAAAAGAACAAAAAATATATGACAACCTATGTAACTACGCTAAATAATCTGTATTTCTAATTTATTTTTGTTATTTTATAATACTTGATGTTTTTTTTTTTTCATATGTAATTTTCTTCGACTTTATTGTCTTTTTTTAATTGAACAAAATTTTACTTATTTCTTTGCTGTCAGAGTAAAAATTTATCCCTGCAAAAATACGCTCACGAACGATTAAAGATTCAATCTTCACAATATGAGTTACGTATTGAATTTTTTAATGAGCGTTCACAAAAAAAGAACGATCATGAGTGAGCGAGCCAACGACGCTTGCAGCGAAGTTTTTTTCATTCGTGATATTTACGAACTTTGCTTTTGATGGTGAGCGATCGTAAATGCTTTTGTTCGTCGCATAACTTTCTCACTCATGAGAAATTGAAAGCATGAAATTATTAGCTGTGATTAATTGTGAGAACAATCGTATTTTGATCGTTCTCCGCACTCTGATCTATACTATCCATACTATCTATACTATCTAAAATATTTAAACTATCTTTATATATCTGTACTATATATACTATCTTTACTATCTATACTATCTATAATATCTATACTATCTATGCTATCAATACTATCTATACTATCAATACTATCTATACTATCTAAACTATCTATATTATTTATACTATCTATACTATCTATACTATCTATACTATCTATACTATCTATACTATCTATACTCTCTATACTATCTATACTATCTATACTATCTATACCATCTATACTATCTATACTATCTATACTATCTATACTATCTATACCATCTATACTATCTATACTATCTATACTATCTATACTATCTATACTACCTATACTATCTATACTATCTACATTATCTATACTATCTATACTATCTGTTCTATCTATACTATATATACTATCTGTTCTATCTATACCAAATATAACTTTCTAATAAACTCAGTCAGTCGTACTAGATTTGATTTTTAGCCTACAAGAATTTTTTTTTTATATTTTTTTTCTAATTTTTTAAAATAATTGGTTTTCCGAAGAGTATTTCTAAAAAAATTTTTGTAAATACTCATGCAATTGTGCCATTTATTTTTTGTTTTTTTTCTTAATATTGAATGAAAACAAAAAAAACTTTTAAATTTCTATACAGCACGAAGTTTCTAGATTAAGCAATCTTTCGTCTGACACCTTTTCATAAAATAAATCCACCTTTCTTAAGAAAATTTAATAAATAAACTTTGCACCTTTTTCTACAAAGCACTTTTCTCACAGCTATACTGCTTCTTTTCACTAGACACTTCATCAACATTCGTTTTTTTTTTTTTTTTGATTTTTTTTAAATACCTGCAGGATTATTTATCCATCACTTCTCTTAAGAAGACTCAATGTTTTTATTTTTCTTTTTTATTTATTTTTTGCTTATTTTCTTTACAGTGGCACCTCTTTCTTTTTCTTGTGTTATGCTTTAGCAGTCCTTGCGATGCAAGGATTAAAACTTCTCCGAGATGCTGTAGATGCGCTTAACATTCACGCACTTGCGACGCAGACGTTCGCATTCGATTTCGCGATAATCCGCACTCGTGACAGCAGAGCCAGCAACGCCAACAAGTTGTACAACATCATCATCAACATCATCGTCGTTGGTCTTATGATGCTTATGATTGGCAACGACGATGACTTCGTCTTCGTTGTCGGAACAGGAAGCTAACGAGGCAGAGCCAGCAGATGCTGAGCTGGATGTAGCGCCAGAGGAAGATGTGGAATCTTCGTCGTCGTCGTCGTCGTCGTTGTTGTCGTCGTCTTCTTCTTCCACTACTTCGGGTACAGCATAGGACTGAGTTTGCAGCGATAAACGGGATAAACTTAAATCGTTGTTGCTGTTGTTGGCCTTTGCGTTGTTGTTGTTGTTATTGTTGTTTTTGTTATTGTTGTTGTTGATGCTGTTATTTATATTGTTATTATTGTGAATGTTGTTGCTCAATATGGCACGCTTCAAGTCCAACGCCAGTGATTCCACTGGAGGCGACAGCAGTGGCGCCGAACAGTCGAAACTGCTAAGTCCTGGCTGTGTTGTGATAACACCAGCCGATGGCACGCCTCCTCTGGACGTTGTCTCCGATGGAAAAATGCGGTTGTCCGAGCTGGAGGCTAATTTGGACAGCAACGATTTAGCTGTTGACTTATTTTTCAATTGTTGCTGTTGCAAGTAGTAATAATCACGTGGTAAGGATGCGCTGACATGCAAGTAGCTTGTAGCATTAAATGCCGAGTTGGCGACGGAATCAGCCTCGTGGGCAGTTGTCGTTGTTGGAGAAGAAGCAGTAACAGCACCAGCTGTTGTGTTATGATTGAGATTGTTGTTGCTATTGTTATTGCTGCCACTACTACTCAATGCAGACGCACTGCTGACGGCTTGCAATTCACGCAACAGCTGTTGTTGCTGCTGTTGACGCAATTCGCTGATGATGCTAGCTGTTGTCGATGGTGCACTTAGCTGAGGTGGCGTACGATGATGATGCTGTCCTCCCAGCAGTGGCGTTAGATTGGCCAAGATTTGTTCCTGTTGATGTTGTTGGCGCTGCTCGTCGAGTTGACGACGATAGGCGTCGATTTGGTCGCTTGCGGTGGGTTGAGCGCTATGCATGCATCCTTGAAAGAAATCCAATGCTTCGTATAGGATAAAACATAGGCCAAGGACAATGAATGTCTCCATCATAGGTGTTGAGCCAGCAGCGGCATTATTTCAAAGCGAAATGCAGGTGGAAGGAACACTGTTTTATGTTTTTTCTTGCTCTCTTTATCTGTTATTTATTGTATTATATTTTATATTATTCTTAGGTTTTTGCGTTTTTGTTTTTTTTTTTTTCTTTCTGCTACTGTGTTTGTAGTGTTTTTCTTGCAGTGTAGCTATTGTTTTTAATCATTAAATATTTTGTTGTTTTTTGTTATTTGTGGTGCTTTATTGCAAGGTGCTTGTGTGTCGAGTTGCTCATTAAAAAGAAAAACACCTAAAAGTATGCAATAAATTTTTATTAAAGCTGTGTTCAGTGTTGTAAAGTGCGAAAATTTGCCCACAATTATTTGGTTTGAAGCGTTGAGTAATTACTCTAAATACTACGAGTACATAATGAAAATAATGCAATTTGTGAAAGATTGGAACAATGAAAAATAGATAACTACATAAAAATTAAAAGCATGCTTATTATAGTTAGACAGCTAAAAAAAATAAATTTATTAACTTTTTCCAGATAAAGGATAGAAAAGAAAAATTCTACTTTTAAAATGAGAGACATTTGTTAGAGCCTTGGCATTCAAACAAGTGTCCGCATTATTGTAAACAAGTAAGTTTCACAAAAAAAAAAACAAGATTTTTAAATAAATTAAAGTGAGTTGATATGGACCTAGGACCTAGGTTGAGGAGGACCTAGTTCCTCGATGACGGTCACAAAGTAATAATGTCGAGTAGTTTTTTTTTTCAAAAAGCACTTGACTGTAATCTTAAAACTCAAATAGGAATTCATAATCGACCTTACGTGTCCTCTGTGGAGGTTGGTCACAAAAGATTTTTAGTTTTTTAAATAAATTATTTGTTGTTTTTTTTTCAAATTACTAAGAAAAGTTTGTCCAGAATTAAAACAAAAAATATTTTCTAGAGTTCAAAAAAAAAACTTTGATTTTCTATGTAAATCTTCGAGACTGGATTGAAACATGTCTAAAGCAGCGATGCCCACAAGAATTATTTGAAGATTGCAACAACACTTTCAACAAAAACCAACATTAAGAACAAAACATCTTTTAAGTGACAATGCAGAGTGAAATATCAACAATAAAAAACACAAAAAAAAACAACAAAAATTTGAATTGAGCGCGATCGCTGCATTAACCAACAACGATAAGGACATAGAAACAACAATAAGTCTGATGGATGCGCTCAACATGCTCTGATAACAGTAAAACACTGTGATTGAATTTCGAAGAAGCACATGAGTTAAGACTATGCCTAAAAGTATGACACAATCAAGGTCAACCTTGACACAGGGTGCATCATAAGAAGATAAGAACTCAGTTACTAATGTAAAAGCGTTCTCTTTGTCAAATAAACTTCCGGGTAACTTTCTCGGCATATTGGCAGTATAACATAAGGCTGTGCCTAAAAGTATCACACGATCAAGGTAAACTTTGACACAGGGTGCATCATAAGTATATAAGAACTCAGTTACTAATGTAAAAGCATTCTCTTTGTCAAATAAACTTGCGGGTAACTGTCTCGGCATATTGGCAGTATAAGTAGGACCTAAGTAGCTTGAGTTGATCATAGTGAAAAGTCATGTAAGACTACTGTTGAGTTGGTGTAGCGGCCAATAGACAGTCTGTCTAGTCTGCTGTATGATTTGCTCTATAGAGAGCCGTTGTTGTTGGTTATTGCCTTCATGTTGTCTTGTCAACATACTTGGCCTTAAGCTCAAATTTGTTTTCAATATAAATAATGAAAGGTCAAATTAAAATTTTAGCAACTTGAAAATTTCATCTCGGGCGAAAAATAGAATTTACTCGTGAACATTTTTGTGCGATTATTTATTTTAACTTTCAACGGGGATAATATAAACAAAATTGCATTGACGAACTTAATTCTTTATGCGCCTATAAAGCTACACCCTACAGAACTGTAAAACAACTAATATAAGAAGTTCAATGGTGCCATACGCTCACTCCAGAACGAATTTCGTGAAGGTCTTTCAAAATGGGTTGCTGTGCCAGAAAACATCGCTGCTGTCTGTGAACTGATATAGCAGGATAGTCATGTAACATACCGTGAGATTAATTCATCTTTGGATATTAGTATGACATGCATCAATCAGATATTTCATGATCATTTGGTCGTAAAAAAAGATATGTTCGTGTTGGAGCCCGAATAATTGGAAATATGGTTAAGCACAGGCTCGTTTAGATTAGAGCAAAGAAATTTTGAAGAAATACGATCAAGATACATCAAAGGATGTGGTATAACATCTGCACAAATGACGAATTATGAATTTATGCATATGAGCACGAAACAAAACAGCAATCAACTGTATGGATCTTCCAAAACGAGCCCAATTCAACCCAAGTCCAACAAAAGTTTTTTTTTTGTTTTTTAGCTTTGAACCAAAGATTTCAGGTGGAATAACCCTATTCAGACAAGTCTGGCTTGGTTCGAAAATGCGGTGAAAGATTAGTGGGAAGGAAAGGTCAATCAAATGAAACACGTGTAGGATGTTCTAAGCGTGGTGGAAAGCCAAAGAAACATGTGAATTTGAATCAGAGAGCTAGAGCAACGTGGGACGGTAAATTCTGTTCTATACATGACCATTTTTTTGCCACAATTCAACCAAAAAATTCTAAAAAAGTTGAAAGAGAGACGAATTATTTGCATCATGGTAATAAGAGCTCTCACACATCTGCGCAAAAAAATACCTTTTTGACCGACCAAAAAATCGAATTGATAAGTCATCCACCTTAGAACCTCCTGATTTGGCACCAAATGACTGTTTTTATTTCCGGAAATAAAAAAAAGTTACGTATTCAATGATTTTCGACACTTGAAGAAGCGGTTGTTGCATTCAAAATGTTTCGTCTGGAGTTACTTCAATCGGAGTGAAAAACCGAGCTTTCAAAATTGGTACCAACGCATACAAAAGTGTATTGATATTCATGGTGAATATTTTGTAAAACAATAAAACCAATTTCGATCACAAATATTTCTTTTTCCACAATTAGGTCAGAAATATAAATAGCAACCCACGTAGAATACATAAAAACCACAAAATGCGATACAACATCGACTCGATGGTGCATACATATGAGTACAACAACAAAGCAATAAGAAGTTACAAACTGTCATTCGATGAATTTCAATAATCAATGATGTTATTGTTGTAAAGCAAACATGCCCACGTAGTGGCCCATATGGCCCGCGTGGTTCTTCATACAAATCTTTTTCTATCCTAATTTTGTCTTTGCGATGAGCAAAAACCAAAGATCGTCTGAAAAAAACAACAACACAAACCGCACTCCTTCAGTGTTCAGCACATTTTCCAGCGAACTTTACAAAAACAAATACATGCAAAGCCAAAACAAAAAAACGCACACTCGATGAGAACGATGCTGAAGCTGATTGCCTCCTTTACTTATGTGTCGAGTAATTTTGCCTGCAAGCATTGTTATTGTAGTAGAAATTAAGTGTTGTCGCAGTGTATTGGCAGTGTACTTTATTACTTGTGATTTTATTGCATTGTAGTTGTTTTTGTTTTGTTTGACTTTTTGTCAAAAACAACGATGAGCAACATTTTGTGTTTGTTTTTTAGTTTTCTTAAGCATTGGCCCGCACTTAAAATTTCTTGGGCCCCACTGTTGTAAAGAGTGAAAAGTGTTAGGCGCTGGGCATTGCTGGTCTAATGCAAGGCCATTAGTGAGCAAAATTCGTGAGAAAGGTCCCTTGATGAAAAGAAAAACATTATTTTCAAAAGTCTGTTTTAAAATGATGTCTTATCATCGTACAAATATTAATGAGCCAGTGCATTCATTATTGTAACCGGGTTATGTGAGTTATAGACTTTACTCAAGGAATTCTCGTAGACAAGAAAAAAATACTCGAATCTGCATTGCGAAAGTTTATCGATGAGTAATATTTGTCATGGATTTTACTCAATAGAGCAATTAACTAAAATAAAGTCGGAAACCTTCAATAAATATACCCAGTGAACCAAGACTACCGTTTTCGAATTCAGTTATGAACCTTTTCGGGTAGAAACTTTAATTTTCGGCACTCATAAATGAACCTTTTTTGTATCATTCTTCGGACTAAAATTCCTAAATTCGGACTAAAATGTCTCTCAAATATTAAATTTATTTTGTTCGAAAATGAGTTCAAAAAAGCACCATAAATTGTCCTTTTTTTGCTCGGAAATTAATTAAGAAAAGAACCATGGAAAATTTATTATTCTACACTCTGAGAGGGATGGAAATGCCCTCTCAGAAACGAATCTTTTTTCTTCGGAAATGAGTTAAAAAATGAACCATAGAAAAGTAGCAGTACATCCATCTACCTTCTTATGGCGAGGATCAATTCGCACTGGTAAAAAGTTTGTATGACGTTTACATTTTAATTTACTGTTATAAAATATCAAAAAAGGTTGAAATTCCTCTTTTTTAACACATTTTAGAATATAAAAAGTAATATTTATTATTAATTTCTGAACTTGTTTATGAACAAAAAATGATTCGATTATTTGAAATTGTTTCTACTGATATGATAAAAAAAGTATTATTTTTTTAACTCAATTAAGACTGAAAAAAAGAAACATTTATGATTCATTTCTGAAATCATTTATGAACAAAAATCTTTCATTTACGAGCAATTTTTACCTATTAAAATGATAAAAAATTATTCTTTTAAGACTAAAAATAAGTTTTTGTTTTTAATTTTGTAAAAGAAAAAAATTTTTTCTCAATGGGAAAAGTTTCCCGAATTTAATCTTCTATAGTTAGCACTTTTAAGCGACAAAATAAAAAAATAAAAAATTCTACCCAAAAATGTTCGCAAAACTCTCACCACACGCAAAACCTTCGCTTATGGTTCAGTGGGTACCTTTTTTGTGGTTGTGTTGACAGGCTAGTTTAGTTGTTGTGTTCAGACACTAGTTGTTATATTAATAGATCTCAAGTAAGATTTTATGAGCAATATTTTTATGCGACCATTTTTGAGAGTCTCCTTTGACATTTGTAAAAACAAAAACATTAGCTGCAATTATCTGCGGCTTGGCCAAAGTTAAAATAAACCCAAAGCAATGCTTAAGTTTATTCGAAGTAATGAAACTTTTATTATTTTTATGACATCAGGATATCTCCCTAGATTGTAAAAGTGATTTTCATCAAATTCCTCCAAATTTTAAAGGGATTTTATATATTATGTGTCAAAGTTTATGTGTAAAATATCAAATAATTACATTCATTTTTGTGGATCATTACTACTTCGATGACGTCACTTTTTCGGGAAATAGGCACTTTGTATAGGAAGTAATCGTGCTTTAAATCCAATTCGACTTTTTCTCGTAGTTAATATGTGGGTCAATTGCAAAAAAAACGTACACAAAGGGTTTTTATGTGTTCTTTTTAAAGTTTTTTAAATTTTCCCGTTAGAGTGGTCAAATTAAGTGAAAATTAATGGAGAATTCGAAGTTGTTTTTAGGACCTGCAAAAAATCATTTTTTCTTTGGTTTTCATACGATTTTTGTATTGAACGTCACATAGCAGATATGCGAGAAAAATCACAAAAAAATTAAAAATGTTGCAAATTAAAGCTTACTGTGATGTTTGCAATGTTATTTCATTAGTTAAATCAGCTTTTGTAAAAATCGCCATTTCAATTACAGAAATATTATATTTTTACCAAAGATACCTACTTATTTTAAAATTTTAACAGGAAAATCTTAAAATTTGTCACCAAAAAGACATCAACGTAGAGGTTATTTCCAAAGTAGTAGACTTGCAGCAATGAATAATAGAAAAGTGTTAAATAATAAGCAATTTCAGAGAACACAACAGGGTGACGTTCAATACATTTTGTGACGTTCAATACATTTTGTTGCGCTTAACCAAATAATTTAAATCAAATTGAGAGTTTAACAAAAAACAGGTTTAATCTTTAAAAAAAAAAGTATATATAAAGTATATAAATCAGCTATACATAAAATTTTCATCCAATTTTTTTTTCTTTATTTATTTTTTTTACGAAACATTAAAAAAGTCAATAGCTAGTTGAATTTGTATTGAAAATTTATTAAGACTTCACGTTTTACTTAATAACTTCTGAACCCTTTAAAACCACATCTTCATTTTATATCATTGGAAAGGTATAACCTAACGTAAAAACGTAAAAAAATGAAAATTATAAAAAAGAAAAAAATTATAGCACGTGTTGTTGGCATGGTATTAAACTTAAACAAATTAAGAATGAGTCAACTTATTGCAATATTTTCAGAAATTTTTTACTTTTCCTCAAAAAAGATGAAATAACTTTTCCAATAATACTATATAACCGGTAATCGGTCTTAAGTTGACTTAGCTACGTTGTCTCCAAATAGACCCTATTTTGGCCACGAGTAAGTATTCTAAAAACGTATAACTTCGCATTTGATTTTCAAATCAGTAGACCAATGCAAGAAAAATATTTGAGCCAACTCGAAGATATTCAGCGCAACTGATCACTTCAATGAGAAATGGGCGATATCTGTTAGTAAAAATCAAAAATCACGTCAAAGTCAAAAATAAGTACCAATCTTTTTGCTTTCGTTTATATTCTTCATTTCGTTACTTATCTAGCTTTATTTTTCCCGATATCTTCGTGCTCTTTCAGCAGGCGTTAATTTTTCTATTTTTCTCACAAATATACAAAAACGGAATACAAAATGAATACTTCAGTCGGTGGTGTGACATATCTTAAAAGTGACGTTCAATACATTTGCCGCTTTTTAGTTTTTTTTTTTTTCTTAGGAATTTTATTTTGCAAATATACGAAAACAAAGATATTAATCAAAACCTATGAAACAATGATTTTAAACTTGGATTTTTTACTTATTATGTTTGCTTTAATAAAACTCCGCGTGACATTCAATACATTTTTACACGTACTTATCATGATGAACTGAGCAAACACAAAAAAATTGACTTTAATAATATTTAATTGTCTTAATTTTTAGAATTTTATGAGAACTAATCTCTGCACTTCCTTAATATGACTTACTTGTCATCTATATCTCTCCTCAATTTAAACTAACGAAGTGTAAAAAAAAGTGACGTTCAATACAATGCTTGGGGATTAAATGTAAATCGGCAGCCAAATTCGCGATGAAAATGTTTTTAGAATAACAACAAAATAAAACATAAGAAATAAATGCTATCATTAGAAAACAGTTATTATTTGTTATTTTTTTGCATTTTTTTTTTTTCAACTTTTTTCCACGTTTTTCATCAAAAAGTGTAACTGGGGACATATGTTTTTTATTAAGCGAGTACGAGAGAATAATAAAATATCTTTCAAAACAAATATGCAAACAATTTTAGGATTCCGAAAAATATATCTTGTCAATAAATATTCTTCATTGAACACTTTCTCATTTTTTATTTGTTTTTTTTTTTTTTGTTTTTACCTAAAAACCGAGTTAAAAGAGCCGGGACAAAAAAAAAGAGCATTTTGTATGCAATTGACCCATGTATACTTCTGACAAAGTTTTGAAAAATGGAAAATATGAGCAGAAACTCAACAAAGATAAGAACTGACAGGTTCGCAACGAAGTCAGTTGATTATGTTTGTGCGCCAAAATACTTCTTGTCTTAACAGAGATCCTTTAACAATATTTGATATTGAGCTGAAGTTACGCTGGCTTTATGTTTTGATACCTAAATACTATAAAATTTATCGTAACCATCAGAACTGAATTTGTCCTTGGTTTGGAAAGGTTATAGAACTACTATATGCATCAAACCTTGTGAAAATGTTTTAACCTTCGAAATGATGTCAAATTTGAAAGTTATGATGGATTAGAAAGTGATCGCGCATGAGTATATTGAGTTAAAAAAAAACACTGTACCTTCAAAATAGATAGATAGTTTTCAATTTCACAGGTCTGCAAATTTTAACTCTTACTTTTCCCTTTTGAATTTGAATGCTGATCTTAGTGCACTTTGGTGCGAAAATTACGAATAAGTACTTGAATTTTTCCTATCACCCTCAGTTTTTTTGAAAAATCACTTTGTGTGAATTAAAAAAAAAAAGCCGACTTTACTGAGGTATTTTTTTTATATCGATTGAGAAACAATTAAGTAACTTCAAAACATTAAAAATACATTTGAGGGACAGTAATAAATAAATTAAAAATATTAAATACTTTTGTGGTATCTTGCTTTTCTTCACCGAATCACCGATTGTGAGATTTTCGCTTGAAATTCCGAGTGGATCATCTCGCCTTAATAGCCAACAATAGTCTGCTATAATTTTTTTTTTATTCCACTTTGCCTGATAGCGACATTCCATTTCTTTCAAATTCTGGTGAAATCTTTCGCCTTGCTCTTCACTTACAGCTCCCAAGTTATCAGGAAAGTAGTCCAAATGCGAATTAAGGAAATTTGCAATAATTTTGGCGAAATTTTCAATCATTTTCCCTACAATTTCCTCAAAATAAGAAGTTTTGTGGTTTCCTAGAAAATGTCTCACTACTTCCTTGAAAGATTTCCACGCTTCTAACTCAACTTCACTCAATTTTTCATCAAAAGCTGTATCTTTCATCAATTTTATTATGTCCGGACCAATGAAAATACCTTCTTTTAGTTAAGCTTCAGACAGAAATGGAAAATTTGGTATAGATATTTAAAACCCACTTCTTCTTTCTAAAGCAATCATCAAAACTGAAGAGTGAAAACCATTGTAGACCGGTGGTTTGAGTATTTGTTTTAATTTTTTTTTTTTCTCTAAAAAATAAAAATAAGTAAAGGTCGACAAAAAATACTGACTTTGAAAGGCACAGAGACCACAAAAAAACAAAAAAAAAACGAAGCACAATTCTTGTGTCTGAAAAAAGTTTTAGTTATTTGGAAATCTATCTTCATTATATGTCAAATGTTTTAAATTAATTCTATTCTATTTCAAATTTCCATCAAAGTATCACATAATCTCAAATCAACAATGTGTAAGTTATTAAGCATTCCTTCTGTCCCGCCTTCCTTCTTTATTTAATTTAAAATCCTTCAGCATAGAGTATTTCAAATAAATTGAAGTAATCGTCTGAAGTAAAATTTGTTTATTTTCAATCTTTTCTTCTTCAAAACATGCTCGAAATGAATCATATCATGTCTTTATTAAAGAATTTTCCTCAGAAGAACCCTCGCTGATATAAGTTCATTAAAATTCAAAACAGATTAAATGTTATACCTTCGCCATATACGATTGCTTAAAAGAGTAACTTATATGAGTGTTAAAAAAGACGCCAGCCCAACTTTGAAGAGCATCCTAAATCGGCGTTTTTATTGTGCACATGTATTGGAAATAAGAAAGCCTTGCATAAAAATAAACATACCAAACACACAACAACATAAATAACCAACAATTACACGAAAATGAAAACAACAATAAACAAGCTACAAGCTACAAGTAAGAATAAGAAGCTGAAAACGAAGTTCAGCAGCAGTTACCAAAAAAAAAAAAAAAAAAAAACAAAAACATTAACACATGCACACTTATGCAATAAATATTTACAAGCACTCAAGCGTTATTGCGGTTAATATAAGCGCAGAGTGAGTGCGTGCTAAGGCATGTGTGCGTATGTGTGGACGTGTAAGTGTATGTTGGTTAGTTGATTGCTGGGTGCACATGTGCAAGTTAAGGAATTTCATAAAATAAAACATAAATACTTTAATTTTATAACTTTCTTGTTGGCTTGAAAAAAAATTTAATAACAAAGGCATTCTTAACTTTCTGAGTTTTATTTTGCATTTTTTTAATTAAATAATTGCTTCAAAACACAATTAAAAAAGAAAAAATTTGTTCATCCAGCAAACTACAGGCAGGCATGCATTGAACTAAATAAATACCACACTGCGTATGAGTAATTTTAATTAAATTGTTTTGCTGTTTTGCCACACAAATTGCAACCGAAACAAATACACAGATAAATAATAATAACATAGAGTTAGTTAAACACAAATACTAGAAAACAAGCACATACACACACATACACAAATACACCAGTGTAAGTAAGTGATATTTGTGAGAGGCGCAAGTGAGTGAGTTGAATTGTTTTCATCAAAACTTAAATATTAGTTATTTATCAACATTGCCAGAAATGTGCTGCTAGTTTCAAATAAATGAAAATAATTTACTTTTATATGGCACTGTTGGTTATGAAAATAGCTACAAGTTTTTTTATAAAACTGTGTGGCCTAGAAGTAGGCAATGCAAGTAAAAATCAATTGTTGTTTTTATAGCTTCAACTTATTGTATATTAAGAAAAAGTCACTATTTTTCCAAATATTCCGCAGAGAGACCATTATAGAGAAAATGAGAGACAAGAAAATAATTTGGTATTTTTTTTTTTTTATATTAAAAAATATGTTCGTTTTTTATTTTATGGTTCGTAAAAAATTTTAAATATTTAATATTCTTTAATGAGAAGGTGAATAAAATTTAAGAAATTCTGAAAAATGCGGTTCAATTTTTAACAAATGAGCCTTTGAGCGAGGTCCATAGTTACAAAATATTTTTTGATATAAGCATTTACTCAATTTTTTTTTATAATTTATATATTAATTTTTAATCTTTTTAACTGATTTATTAATTTATTAGTACTACTTTTAATTATTTTTATATAATGTTAACAATTAATTATACATATATATCTATTTTTCTTTTTTATCTTAATTTACATTTTATTTTATTTTTTATTATATTTTTTTTATTTAGTTTATTTTTTTTATTTTTTTATTATTTTTTTAATTATTTTTTTAATTATTTTTTTTATTATTTTTTTGTATTATTTTTTTTAATTATTTTTTTCTTGTATTATTTTTTTAATTAATTATTAAATTTTTTTAAATCTTTTTTTATTTTTTTCAATTATTTTTTTATTTTTTTTTTTTTTTCTTATATATTTATTATCTTTTTATTAACCCTCAATGATTTGTGAACTTAATTATTTTTATTTTTATCTACAGTTTTTATTTAATTTTTTTATTCTTTAAAATCGTATTTGACGTTTTTTATACTTCATTTTCTGTTTTTATTTTTCTTATTTTTTTATTTGTTTTTTATTTTTTTTTTATTTTTATTTTTTTTTATATTTTTTTTGTGTTTGTAAACCTTAAATTTTTTATTTTAGTTTAAAATTTTGTGTGATATATAACTCATTTTTAATGTCTATGAACTTAATGTTATGTTTTTTATAATTATTATTTTTTTTATTTCATTTTGAAATTTTGTGTGATTTATAACTCATTTTAATATGTATGTTTTTTATACGTAATTTTCTTTTCTTATTTCTGTTCTACAAACTTAAAACTTAATTTTTTTTATTTGTATCTACAGTTTTTATTGAATTTTGTTATTTTTTAAATCGTAATTTATGCTTTCTATTCTTAATTTTCTTTTTTATATTTGTTTTATTTTAATTTTTTTTTAATTTTTTTGAACTTTTTTTAACTTTTTTTTAATTTTTTTTTTTATTTTTTTTTTTATTTTTTTTTTATTTTTTTTTTTATTTTTTTTTTTATTTTTTTTTTATTTTTGTTTCTTTTTTTTTTGTAAATCTCGATTTTTTATTTTAGTTTAAAATTTTGTGTGATTTATAACTCATTTTTAATGTTTACGAATTTAATTTTGTGTTTTTTATACTTAAATTTCCTTTTTTTTTTGTTGCTTTGTTGTTTGTTTGTAAACTTTAAATATTTTTTATTTCATTTTGAAATTTTGTGTAATTTATTCCTCATTTTTAAAGTTTACGAACTTAATTTTATAATTTTTATACTTACATATATTTTTTATTTTAATTTTTTTTTCTGCTGTTTGTTTATAAACTTTAAATTTCTTATTTATTATTTTTATTATTTATTTTTTTTATGACTTAATTTAATTGTTTGATTTGATATTTTTTTTTCTATTTATCGTTTAGTTATTTTTTATTCTATTTTTCTTTTGTATTTTTTAAAATCGTATTTTATGCTTTTTATACTTAGTTTTCTTTTTTTTCGTGTTTTAATTTTTGTTTTAATTTTTTAACTTTTTATTTTTTTATTTTTTTATTTTTTTTTATTTTTTTTTTTTTTTTAATTTGTTTTTTTTTTTTTTGTCTTTATAAACCTTAAATTTTTTATTTACATTTAAAATTTTGTGTGATATACAACTCATTTTAAGTGTTTACGAACTTAATTTTATGTTTTTTTATAATTAATTTTTTTATTTTTCTTTTTATTTCATTTTGAAATTTTGTGTGTTTTATAACTCTTTTTTAATTTTTTCCGACCTTAATTAATGTTTTCATACTCAATTTCTTTTTTTTTTGTTGCTTTTTTTTTTGTTTTTTTATAAACTTTAAATTTTTTTTATTTCATTTTAAAATTTTGTGTGATTTATTCCTCATTTTTTAGTTTTACGAACTTAATTTTATATTTTTTATACTCGATTTTTTTTTTACTGTTTGTGAACTTAATTTTTATTTCTTTTTTTATAATTTAATTTAATTGTTTCATTCGAAATTTTTTTTTCTATTTATCGTTAAGTTAGTCGATTTCTCTTTTTTTTTTTTTGTTTCAGTATTTAATTTAAAAAAAACATTTTTTTTAATTTTTTTCATTATTTGTTTCATGATTATTACATATAAGGCATAATTATTATTATTTATATAAAATTTTAGTTATTATTTTTGTTTTTTTTTTTTAATTTTTAATTTTTTGTTTGTTTTTTTTTAATTTTGAATTTTTTTTTTTTTTTTTTCTGTGGCGGATGTGTTCATTAAAGGTCGTAAACCACTCGTTGCAATTTTTCGAGCCCCGAGGTTTGAATTCTCCACCAGACACAGAAAAGCCACTCTCTTCAGACAATGGAAAACCTGAGAGTGTAAATAGTACCATGTTAAGCTTTTTTAGAATATGCATATTAGCCGTTTGGAGACGGCATAAAACTAGTAGGTCCACTTCTCGATAAATTGTGTACAAACATTTATAATAACACGAACAACACAACTTGCCCATGAGAAGCTCTTTCAAAGCCAAAGCCTTTCAAAGGCTCAAATAAGAAATTTGTTTCTTTTTTTTTTAAAAACAATATTTAAGACAAGATTGAGAAAAGGACAGGAACAGCAAGGACAGGAAGGAAGGAAGGAGATATAGAATAAGGAGCAAGATTTTGGACAAGAGAAGATTTATTTATTTTGTTTTAATTTTTTAAATTCTGATATTTTTTTATTTATTGATTTAAAATCAAATTTAGTAACCCTTGATCAAAAAATTATTCAGTATAAAGTTTAAAATTTTATGTGTATTTTTTCTAATTCTTATTTTATTTTTGCTTTGTTTTATTTCACTTTTTTTTTGTTTTTTTATTTTTTTTTTTTTTTTGTTTTTGTTAATCTATTTTTATCCTTTTTAGTTTTTGTAATTTTTGTTATATATTTTTTTTTTTTTTTGTTTAATATTGAGCTAAATTCCGTTTTTTATTTTTTTAACTTTTTTTTTTTATTGTATTACATTTCTTGTTTCTCAAAAATATATTAATTTTTCTTTTAATTTTGTTTTTAATGCTTTTTGTTAAGATTGTTGCTTTATTTTTATAATTTTTTTGTCTTTCTTATTTCATTGCTTTATTTTTATTTTTTTTGTCGTTTTTCATTGTTTCACTTTTCTGTTTTTTTTCTAAATTTTTAAATTGTTGTTTATTTCAAATAATTTTTACGTCTTTCATTGTTTTATTTTTTTTTTTTTTTTTTTTTTTTTTTTTGGTTATGATTTAATCATTTTATTTCTTTACTATATTTTATAATTTGGTTTGGGTCTTCTTACTTTTGTGTTTCGTTAATTGTTATTTTTAGGCTTATATTCTATTTCTTCAAACATTTATAGAATTCTTTTAAACGAATTTTTTCATATTTTTATTTTTTAATAAGTTTTAAAATTTTTAATTTAAATATATTTTCTACTTTATTTTTTAATTATGCAAAATTTGTATTTTATTGCTTCCTCTTTTCCATTTCTTTTATTGTTTAAGTTTTGGTTTTTATTTGGTCTTTTCGTATTTTACTTTATTCATTTTCATGAGTTCTCTATTTTTTATTTTATTTCGTTTTTATATTATTTGTTTATTTTCATTTTTTTTTTTTTTATTTTTTTATTTTAGTTTTTTTATTTTATTATTTTTTACTTTTTTATTATTTTATTTTTTTATTTTTTTTATTTTTTTATTTTATTATTTTTTTTTTTGAGATAATTTTTTTTAGTTTTTTATTTTTTTATTTTTTTATTTTTTATTTTTTGTATTTTTTTTTTTTTTTGAGATTATTTGTTTTATATTATTATTTTTTGAGATTATTTTTTATTTTAATTATTTTGAGTTTGTTAATTTATTAATTTTGTTTTTTACAATTTTAATTTTTTACATTTTCAATTTTTTTAAATTATTTGTTTATTTTAGTTTTATTTTTTAATTTTTTTTTATTTTATTATTTTTTACTTTTTTTATTATATTATTTTTTATTTTTTTATTTTATTTTTTTTTTTAGATTATTTTTTATTTTTTTATTTTTTATTTTTTATATTTATTTTTTTTTTTTTTTTTTTTTGAGATTATTTGTTTTATTTTATTATTTTGTTCTTTGAGAGTATTTTCTTATTTTATTTATTTTTTTTATTTTGAGTTTGTTTATTTATTAATTCTGTTTTTTACAATCTTAAATTTTTACATTTTTAATTTTTTACATATTTTTAATTTTTTATTTTTTTGATTTTTTCTATACAAATCTCCTTATAAATTGCATTTATTTGTTGTTATTTTCTTTTTAAATTTTTAATTAATTTTTATTGCTTTAATTTTTTTTTTGTTTTTTTTTATATTTTGTTTATTTTACATAAAAAAATAATGCATAAATTTATTTTTAAATGTTTATTAAATTTCGTTCTTCTTTTTATTTTTAACTTTTTAAACTCATAAATATAGAATGATATGAGTTTTTAAAAATATTCTATTTGCTTTTAATTTTTTTAGTTTTAAAAATTTATTCCGCCAGTCCGGCAACATATGTATATAAAAATTGAAAAAAAAATTAACCTTTCAAGGAAGGACTTCAGGTGTTTAACCTATTAATTCAAACCTGTCTTGGTTCGAAAATGGCAGGAAAGATTAGAAGGAAGCAAGAGCCAATCAAGTGAAATATGTGTTGGATGTGCTATGAGTGTCAGAAAGCCGTAGAAAAATGTGAATTTGAATCTAAAACAAGTGTTATGACTTAACCTTAGTCCATGTTATGTGCTTCTCTTCACAAACTTCGCTACCACCAACTACAACTTTTAAGTCGTAAATATTGAGTAATTTTCAATTTGAGTTAATTAGAAATGAGGTTAAAACGTAAGATCACGGCCTGGTCGAATTGTTACTTCTGTGGATGCAGTCAAGCATGCAAACACTCGACTACTGAAATCTCTAAAATTTGGTTAATGCGTTAATTGTTTTATATAAAGAGTTCAATTTGTATAAAAAGAAATCCTTTGAGATAAAAACAAAAATAATTTTTCTCTGTTGTCCGCCTAAAAAATCTCACCAACTTGTCTCATTTTTATTTCAATGTTTTATTTTATGACTTAATATCTTCACTGATTTGTAAAACGCATACATAATACACGAAATTTTCAGAACAGAAAAATATTGAAAGAAAAAATTGAGAAATCCTTGTTAAGCTTTTAATTGAAAACAAATGAAAATGAATCAATTAATTTTATAACAAAATACTCCTCCGCCTTAAAGTATGCAATTAATGGAAGTAAATCTTTTACGTGCAACAGAATATTTTAAATTATTTATTTACTTAATTTATAACGCTGCCTCTACACGTTAACAACTCACAATCAACGCACAACTTTAGCGAACTTCGAAGCGAAAAAGAAAATCAATAATTTTCAATTTTTATTATACACGCCTTCCTCAAACTATGCTACAGAGCTACAGAGGTAGATATTTTGAAAATTCATTTGAATGTTAGGCCGTCATAAAGTTTCGTTATTACTGCTTATCTATTGTGCTGCTGCTGCCAAATAGCGTTACCGTTCATAATTGCAGCAAATTATAAAACAAAGAAGGCCTGCCCCTTAAGCTCCCCCTCTCCCAGCTGCTGCTGCCGATGCCAAGCAAAACAATTGAAGCGAAATCCAGTGAGTATTCAAATCAACATGGCGCTCATTATAAATATATTTAAAATGAAATTTTTACCGACGATCCAACAAATTTGCTGAAGGTAGCAAGCGCAAGCTTCACGCCGAAGCTTTAATTGTCTGTCTGTGGGTGTGTTCGAAAAGTTTGCCAAAAATGAATGAAAATGAGAAAAAACAAAAAATTAAAAATATAAAATAAGGCATGAAACTTTTATCGCATACAGCTTTACACTAATTTCGGTAGCATTTACCTCGCGGCAATTCACATTTTCACATCGATGGAGGACAAAGTTACACCCTAGCCTTAAATGGGCATAGTCACGGTGTCAAAGCGATGGTGGCGCGTAAAGAGATGCGGTGAGTTGTAATGAGGTTTTGCGCGTTGGTAAAGTTCAACGTTAGAGACAGCGAAAAGTTGGAAGGGGCATGAGGACAGAAGCAGGCATAGCCGCATACGACAGCGCAAGGCTAGTCGAATGATTTGACAAAGCAGCAAGTGAAGAATGAAGGGAACGAAGCAACCACAAGGACGACTACGACCAGATACTATGAATTTCTTCGTTCTCATTTAGCGCTGTCGAGTACCCTTGAAAATGTTGACTTTACGGCTGGCTGGTTACAACAACTCGACAACAACAGCAACTATGAGTTTTTGGCGTTAAAGCCAAGCGCTAGTTTTAGTGTTATCCAAGTTTAACACAGAAACTTGTGAAAAGTTGCAAATTTAATTTTAACCAAGTTGAAGTCATCGTTGAAAACATTGAAGTCATAGAAGTATTTAGAAGCAGCAACTCTTGACTGGAAGTCAAAATTGGCGGCACTTGCCAGCAAGAGAAAGAGGAAGAGAGAGGGAGAGAGAAAGAGAAGAAGAGACAAAGAGAGAGAGAGATTAACTGTTAAAATTATTTCAATTAAGAGCATGAAATTGTAATTAAAGCGTGATTTGAATTATGTTGCATACCTTTCCTTATCAGATTGCCTAAAAGTAGGCAGCATATTACGGTCATTTATAATTTGTTCTAGGGCAACGCATTGAGCAGCCTACGTTTAAAGAAGTTGTGTTATTATTTGGGAATTTAAAAAATATTTTTGGAAAAAAATTATCTAAAATTGCACAGACTTCTCTTATATTCACAAATGCTAAAAAGTATGCTTAAATTATTTGGAAAATTTTAAAGGCACCTGAAAATAGGCTAAAGTAAAAGGTACTATTGAAACGTTTACTAAATGCTGAGCAATATTATTTCTTAACAACCCCAAAAGTATGCGTTCCACAAGTTATCAAAAATTGTTTTTGGACACCTAAAACTAGGCTTCACTAAGGCACCAAGTTATCTTCATATATTTAATATTTAGAATATATTTGTCTCGAGGTCAGATTTATGTCTCAACGATATGTACAGGGCAAACTTTTTTGGGAGCTAGTATTTTAAAATTCGGACTGAAGGTTACACTGAAAAAAAAAAACTTTAGCTAAAAATTGAACACAATGTGTTCATAACTTGCCTTTTTTCATATGTTTTTCAAAATTTTTAAATACATTTGCTCTTACTTTGACGAAATTTTTTGCAAACTATTTTTTAAACACAAAATTTGTCAAATAATAACAATTGTCATCAATTTAAAACATTTTTTTTTTTAGTGTAGTTATTCAGAGTAGCAAAACAAATTCGCAGAAAAAACAAAGATTAATTAAAAATCATTTGTACCCGACGCCTATACTTCACACATGGTTTTGGCTAATATTTATTTAAGACAAGCGACTTTACCACCAAGGAAATATTTATTTGAGACATGCACCTTTGTCACTAAAAATATCCCTTTTGGACTCATCCTGAAGATGAAAATTCAAATTGAATGATGCTGCAATGTAGAGGAGAGTAATTAAAAATCATTTGTACCCGACGCCTATACTTCACACATGGTTTTGGCTAATATTTATTTAAGACAAGCGACTTTACCACCAAGGAAATATTTATTTGAGACATGCACCTTTGTCACTAAAAATATCCCTTTTTGAACTCATCCTGAAGATGAAAATTCAAATTGAATGATGCTGCAATGTGGAGGAGAGTAATTAAAAATCATTTGTACCCGACGCCTATACTTCACACATGGTTTTGAATAATATTTCTTTAAGACAAGCTACTTTGGCACCAAGAAAAGCTTTTTTTGATCGCATTTCAAAAACTGAATCTGAATGAGTCTGTTATGTTTAGGTGATCAACTTAAAGTCATTTTTCATCAATGACAAATAGACTTCTAAAATTCAGATAGTTTTGGACATTATACTTATATATTTAAGACATGCAACTTTGCCACTAGGGAAATTTCTTTTAGGACTTATTCTAGAGATGGACATTCAAACGAAATGCTTTTGCAATGTGTCTGGACAATATTTTTTTAAGACGTGCTGCTTTCCAACTATGGAAATTACTTTTTCGTTTCATTCTGAATACAGACATTCAAACATTTATCTTTTAACCTTTTTAAGGTATAGGACAGGAACAATTTGTCCAAAAACACTTCTACAAATATAAAACATCAGCCTTTGTCAAGTGATAATTTTCAATCTGTCTTTCTAAATTTGGTGTGCTAAGACTGAGATAGAACACCATCTTTGAATCAAAATCTTGTAACAGATTAAGTCGACAAGGTTTTCGCGTGCGGATTTTTGCTGTTTCACACTAGAAAGGTTTTCCACACAACCACAAGTGACTTAGAAATACCTCAGCGGACAAAAACGTTTTAATGTATAAATGTTTTATATTTATTTGAATTTTTTACTTCATTAAGCTTCCTTTAACTAAAGAAAATCACATCTGCGAAAAATATCTAAGGTAAATCATTGAAATGATGCTGAAATTATGAGGCTCACTTTATAGTTTCACTTTTCAGTTTTGCGCAAATAACTACAAAAACTTTCTTTCTAGAAAAATAAGTCGTGAAGAGATAAATTGTAGAGAACATACTTGTGAGTCAGCAGCGACGTAAAATTCATAAGAATAACTCCAATAATAGGCGATATATCATGAAGAAGACGCCCCAAAATCATCAAAATTTTTGGACTTTACTCAAAATTCCGCAAATTACTAAAAAAGCATACATCGTTCAGAAAAAAACAATTTCCAGAAAAATCTAGGAGCTTAAAATTTTGCATCCATTGAACGGAAAAAATAAGATATAAAAAATTGCTACTTTTGCAAATTATTTTAAAAATTTATTGCCTCTTAAATTTAAAAAAAAAATTGATTTTACTATAAATTGTTTTCTCATTCTGAGGTGCTTTGTAGGGTCTTAGTCAGTGGTGATCAACGCACGGTTCAAATAACAACAAAAATAGCTTTCCGAGTGCATAAGTTACTGAAAGTCAGTGTAAAGTTACTGAAAGAAGAAGCTGTTAAAAGCTCACACAACATTTGGTGCAAGGAAATCTTGTCGAGTGTTGAATTGTTAATATATTCATTTCTTTTTTACTTTTGGGTTTGTTTTTCGCTATTTTAACATAGAAAATATAATAAAAAGGTAAAAGTGAAGAATAGAATGAGTTAATATTTTTCCTGAAACAATGCAAAATATTTAAGTACATTCATAAATAAAACAGCGAGTGACTCCCATACCACATGAACGCTCAAAGCATACTGATTTGAAATTTAAAGCAGAGCAGAAAACCACAAACTTTTACGCAATGTACAAACACAGCGAGCCGATTGCTACTTCCTGTGGAAAAGCTCAACAACACACTTTGTTGAGCTTTGTGCCTTGGGAGACCATGTAGTGAGCACCACTGGACTAAGTCAAGGCATATGTAACATACCTTGGTCTAAGTAAAGCAGCATCTTATCAAAGCTCAATATCAAGTTAACATCACTTGTGAGAGCGAAGCTGTCTATGTGAGAGCAAAGCCTCTGAAGGGTGAGTACGGGTACTAAGCCTTGCATCTTTTTCGGTTAACTTTCAAAGAGTTTCTTTTTAACTAAGGAGTACGAGACTGTTTGTGTGAGAGCGGACACTCGTGAGAGTTATATCAAAGCACTTTATCGAAACTGAAACAGCTTTCAGGAGAGTTGCGAGAGCAGCAATATCAAGAGAGCGAACTTCTAAAATGCTCCAAACAAATATCAAGGAAGCTTCACAAAAGTGCTTGTGATGGAAGGGTTTTTTAATACCTATTCAGTCAAGTTTGGCTTGAATCGGTAATAGATAAGTAGGAAAGAAGGTAAGAGCAGCAAAAAGCTGTAGAAGCATATGAATTTTAATCTGAGGCAACTGTTATGCCTTTACCTCATTCAATTTGAGTCAAAAGTCAATTCCATTCACAAACTTATCCACCAAACACTGATGAATACTGATGAATTTTCAATTTCTGTCTTACTGGCATTCGAAACCAGGACCTCCGGGATCCCTACTTGACTACCGAGATCACC
Source organism: Pherbina coryleti (assembly GCA_943735915.1). Classification (NCBI taxonomy): domain Eukaryota; kingdom Metazoa; phylum Arthropoda; class Insecta; order Diptera; family Sciomyzidae; genus Pherbina; species Pherbina coryleti. The sequence goes on from OX030951.1 coordinate 27,761,808, forward strand.
AAATTTTATGAAGTAAATTTAAATAAGAAAACTTCAATTTAATTACTGCGAATCCAAAAGTATGTGTCTTAATTTATTTTTTCAAAAGTACTGAAATTTTACTTTCGACCCACTCCTAAAAGTATGCCATAAATTTTTGCTATCTATGCGAGTTAGCGCAAAGTTAGTGCCAGCCTAAGGTCCTGGGTAGCCTAAAAGTAAGCTGTGTCTTTATAGCTTTCAAATCGAGCTAAGAATCAGAGATTATAAATAAGAGAAAAAAAAATAAAATTAAAAAAGAAAAAAAATTAAAGAAGAAAAAACTAAAAAAGAAAAATAACACCGAGCGAACTCAAATCGGGCAAAAGTTTTCCCTATTTATAAATGCCTGAAAAGTTTTCGTCCAATTTTTTTTTTTTTTTTTTCTATACCTTGCCCTTCATCTTCTTACACTTGCCAGACCGTCCGTTTCAATTCAACAATTCTTACGCTCATGCCAGCATTTCCATGGCGTCTAATTTTTCATTTTACACTCTTACAACGCATTTAAGTTTTTCCTCTTAGTTGGCAATAAATTCACCAGGAATCAACAAAAAAAGTTTGTTCAAACAAACAAACAAACCAGCTGGCAACAAAAAAATTCACACAAGAAATATAACAAAAGCTGTAGCTGTAGCAAAAGCAAATGACAAGGCAAACACAAGTGAAAAGCATAGAAAAGAAAAAAAAACTGAAGCATACATTTAGGAAGCAGCAGCGCACAGCCATTGTTTAATAACATTTGCAAATTTACACCCATTCGCTGCAGGAGCCAGCAGCTCTGGAAAATTTAATTCCCGACGACTTTTGCTGTTAAGTGAACCAAGAAAAATCGTGCAAAAACCATTCGTACCACCTTAGAGCGGAAATGTTGCATACACAAAGGGGATAAGGCGTGCACAATGACAGGTGGTGGAAAAAAATTTGTTTGCACTTATAATTTATGTTTTGTCCAAGAGTATGAAATAGGAAAAAAAAAATAAAAAGAAAAAGCAACAAAAACACAAACAATAGTAAAAGCAATGTTAAATAAATACGAGTAAGACTAAAAATTTGTTTGCATACTTTTTGGCGGCGCCAAATGTAGCCAATGTGCTCAGAGCCATGTGATGATGATGGCTTTGTTGCAGAATGGTGGGTGTCGCGCAATTGGTGGACTCAAACTTGATGAAGTTAGCGGGATTGAAACAAGTGGAGGAAGTTCTTGTTTTTTTATATTTATTTGAATTTTAGTAATTTTATGCTTCGCGGGCATCGGCTGCCTGGGTGCGCAAAGTAAAATTTTCCAATTAAATTTCTATTTTGATAAATTCTAAAGTTTTCGCCCACTTTTTTCAGTTCTTTTTTGGCCTGTTCTTATGCACAATTAAATGCGTTTGCTTTCTGTTAATTTAACACTTTTTGTTGGTATTGTCAAGATTGGACATTCAAGATTTGGACAGGTGCATATCTATGGGCAGTAATTTTTTTTCTCCTTTTAGTTTTGCTCAACTTTAACAATTTCATGGTTTTATATTTTTTTATATTAACACGATAACTAAGCTTTAGAAAACATTTCCTGAAACAGTAGCATACTTGAAGCTAGCATACTTTGAGGCTTATATTGCAAAAAAGACAGCAAAAGCAAATTTTGAGCAAGCAATAGCGTTGCAAATATTGCGGCAAACCGGCAATACTCATTAAATAATGAGAGGAAAAAAAATGTATTTTAATTAAAATCAAAATTACAAAATTTAATTAAAAGCTGTACAATAAAGAGCTTTTGATCACAACTTTACTACAAGTGGCAAATTTTTGAGGTAGCCCCAAGGCACTTTGCAAAAGTTATGCAAATAACTTTTGATTGTATTTTAATCATGACTTGTTAAGCATCTTCTTAGATATGATTTGCTCACAATTCTTGCATACCTTTAGGCACAGTTAAGGGAATCTTAATAAGTGGCAAAGTTGCTCAAAAATTGTATTTCAGTTATAATTTTATATCTTACAACCAACTTAAGCAGAGATGAGTCAAATCTACTGTGTACTTTAAAGCTGCGTTTATAGTGTGGGCTGAAGTTGGTGCTGGATTGTGCCTGCAGATGAAAGCAACTCTATGGAGCTGGTAGTGTAACCGCGCACTAAGCTTATTGAGCTGCTGGTGTTTCAACTGCGTACTTGATACTCCTGTTTCATTTTGATTTTAATTTTTTTTTTTTTTTTTAACAATATCGTCAATTGCGATTTACGTAGGTTTAAGTTTCAGCACAAGAGCTTACTCAGAAATAAAACAAAAACAACGATAAGCGTCATCAATGCCTAATAGTAAGATAGAAGAAAAAAGTGCAGAAAGTGCCGTCTTAAAAAAGCCAGCAAGAAAAATATAAACACAAAATGCAACAAAAAGTCAAAACTGTTTAAGGTAGCGAGATAGAATATAAAGCTGCTGAAAACCATCTCGCAAGTAGCTCCAAGCTTAAAATAAGCCTATACCCTAAATACCGAGCTTTTTCCATAAGATTGTAAATGTAACGTTTTTCAACAATGGTTCCCATCTTCAGCTTCAGTGCGTACTATAAACGCGGCCTGAGACTCAACAAAATATTTCATAACCACACAGTGAACCAAAAACAGTTTTGGTGTGTAAGAAAATGACAACAAGGGAATCCAAACCCGAATTTCCCGATCACATTAGAATTTAAAAAAAAAATCACAATTCAAAGGCATTGTGAAGCTTTTTTTAAATGTGAAGTTACCTCCGCTATCATTGTTTTTTAACAATTCGATAATTGTGCTGTGATGTGCTCGAGTTGTCCTGCAGTGTGCAGCTGCGCTATAAGCCGCCAAAATGATTCTATTGGGTAAACAGTTTCTAATCATGTACAGTGGCGGATCTACACACGGGCTGAAAGGGCTTTAGACCCCCCTTGGAGAATATTTTGTATGGGAAAAAACGAATAAAAGTCCAAAAAGATGTTTCAGCCCCACCCTTTGACGAATCCTAGATCCACCACTGATCATGTATGTTTTTTGATTTTTGATATCCTTAACCCTGTACCACCATTGGGTCATATAAGAATGATTCGCTTCAGTTAGAATTATAATTTTGCAAAAATTAAAATTGTTTTTTTGTTTTTTTTTTTCAAAGAAATAATTTGAAATTATGTCCGTTCAAAGATTTATTCATCCTTAACACTGTGCAACCAATGGGACATATATGACCCACATCTACTTTTTCTCTAGTAGATCTTAAACTGATTTTGTTGCTAAAATAGTATTAAGTGATGTATGTTTTCTGAATTTTTACTTTTTTTAACCCTCTATCAGCCTTGGAGCATAAATGACCCTCTCCATTTTTCCCATTAAAAATTAAAATGAAGTTTTTAAATGCATAGTAATCAAAAATGTATTTTTTTTTTAATTTTTTCTTCGTTAAACCATGTACGAAAATTGGGTCATATTAGACCCATATCTAAGATTTCTATGCAAAAGTGTATGAAAAACAAATATTTTGTGTTAACAGTCACTTATCATGTCTTAGTTCTGATTTTTTTTTTTTTTTTTTTTTTTTTGTTTTATTCTCAACCCCGTATAATTTTAATAACACAATTATTTTTATAAATGAGAAAAAGTGTTTACTAGTTGGTTAGATTTAAAAAAAGTCTAAATCACATTCTGACGAATCAAGATAGAATTAAACCATCAGAAAATGGTTCTTCTACTTTAGATGATGACTCACTTTCAATATAATTATTATGTGAGTACTCCGTGGGCAAAAAGCATTTCGATAGTTTCCTCAAGAAATGGTTTTGGTTTTTTCCTCGGCATGGTCTTCAATCCAGTTAAAAGATAACGCTCTACGAGTTATAACTTTAAGCCCTGATGGTTCTAAGCACTATAAAACATTTTGTACTTAAAACATGACTTCATAGCGAACAAAAGGATAAAATAAGTTCTCCCATCTTATGTAGAATAATACTTGCATTAGATAACAACAATATAATTAACAAAAATAGGTGAAAAAGTACGCAGCATATGATAAAATGAATTTTTTTTTTTTTTTTTTACTTTTGGGTTCATCTTGTTTATAAGTTTAACAATGTAAAAAAAAAATTATTTTTGTTTATAAATCTGTCTTTGATAAAATTCAATTTTAATCGATCGAATATCCCTTAGTCTGCTGGTTTAATGTGAAGTTAGCTCCGCAATTATTGTTTTTCAACAATATGAAAATTGTATTGTAATGTGCTCGAGTTGTGCTGCAATGTGCAGTCAAGAAATAAAAATTTTATACAAAATGGCACAAAGTAAATTATCCCGCCTTGAGCTTTGCGTGCTTAGCTTAATCAATGACAGTATGCTGGAGCATTGATATGACCAACGGTAGCGTTAATGCTTACGAAGGAGTAGCAATTATCCGAAAAATAATTTGTTAGCACGGGGATAGTCCTTACCGCGATAGAAACATGAACACAAATACATTGGCACAATAGCATGTCTTTAGAGTGCGTTAATTGATGGTTTAAAATGGGAGCAAAATAGCTGCAAAATCGTGAGATGGTGATCCACCAGATAAGTCTGAAAGCCTAGTTTTAGTATGCGATGTGTGATATAGTGTGAGCTATAAAAGCTGTAGCGAAATGCGAAGTTTTGAAAAACCGTTAGCCAACTTAAATCCAGAACGAATAATGTGAAGTAAACTGAAGGCGCAAGCTTGATGTGTTATCTAAAGCATTAAGGGCATGAAGAGATTGATTCACCTTAGTCCCCTATCCTAAGGTGGTCTCCCATTGTTCAGGAGCATAATGGGCATAATGGGACGTTATTTGGTGGCTCAAGGATGATCTTGGTGGTAGAAAGTGTCGAACAATATTCGATACAGTCTTGCGTAATGTCCTATGTGTCAGTATGTGTGAGTGCTATGTCGGGGTAAAACCAGGAGCCTATCGCAGGGCTGGCCCTTCGGGGAGTTTCGTGCTGGCTGTGGTGGCTCAATGTCGCAAGCAGGTGATCTGTGGTGATCAGCGTGGAGTTGTTTACAACCAGGTGACAATGCCCTCATATTGTCAGAGATTTTAGATCGGTCTCGATTTCTACCAATAAATGTGGATGGTGATAACACTAGACTTCCATGATTGGTACTAGGTTCCAATATCGTTATGTAATCCATACAGGATATTTATTAAATTAAATATGCTTAACTGTGGTGGTGTAACCGGTATTGAAACTACAAAAATAGGGTGTTGGTTGCGTCCGAAGTCAAGGAAGTGAAGTGTAGGAGATGATCGGAAGGCAGATAGTTAATGAAACGAAGCAGGTGTTAACGTCCGAAAGATCATCAGTGTTGGATGGACGTTAATTTCCGTACGTTGCTGAATTAGCGTTCCTAAAGATTAATCTGCTGAACGTCAGTTTCTTGAGCCTCGACTCCTTGTGTCAAGGGGTACCGTAGAATAGAACTGACAAGTTAGGTATCTACTTTTAGCACTAACCGGAACTTTCCTGTCGAATATTCTCCTTAAGGTCTGCGATTTCCTGGACTTGTTGGCGTAAACTCGCGACTTCAAGTAGCCCCAAATAGAGAAGTCTGGGATGGTTAAATCGGACGATCTTGCTGTCTATGCCAAATCGCCAAAACAGGAGACTACGCGATCAGGAAACGCTTCCTTCACAATATCCATTAATTATTCCACGCTCTTGTGGAGTATAGCGCTTTGTTACTTGTCTATTTGTATTCTGCAGCTGCCTAGTTCACAAATTTAAAATATGATTGACATACGACACAATTTGCAAAAATTATAACATCTTCCGATAGGGTGATTAATTTTGCGCTACTTTGTATGCGCACTGAGCCACAATCGCGATAGTAAGAGGGGGTACGACCCATTCAATTCTATGAATTCTATGAACCATAGGATTTCGGGCTCAATTTCTAACCTAGGTAGAAATCTAAGCATAGTATAGGCGGTGAGAGTATTGGTGGCGTCCGCGGCGTAGTTGGTTAAAGTGCGTGGCCTCTATGTCAACGAACCTGGAGACCCAGGTTCAAACCCTAGCAGCGACAGAAAATTATTTGAAATAAAATAAATTTTCTGTACGGCCGCCACCTCTCTGCAGACAATGGCAAACCTCAGAGAGTAATCAAAATGCCATGTTAAGCTTCTTGAGAACAGGAATATTCTGTTCATCGCCGTTCAGAGTCGGCGTTAAACCTGTAGGTCCGGTTCTCGGTCAATTGTGTACAAACTTAATAATAACACGCACAAGACAATTGATCATAAGAAGCTAGGTCAAAGTCCTTTCAAGTTCTGAAATGGCCTGTTATTTATTTTTTTTTTTTTTTATTTTATAGGCGATGAAATATGAGGCTACCACGATGAACTGATTGCGCGCTTATCTGCCACCCAGGGTTCAAATCATGCCTTTCAGTTTTATTAACCTTTAACCAAGGATTTTAGGCGTAACACTTATTCAGTCAAATCTACCTTGTTACCGAAATGGGGTCATAGATTTGGGGAAAGGAAGAAATAATAAAGCAAAACATGTTTAGGATGCACATGGCACGGCGGAAGGACTTCATAACATGTGAATTTGTTGATTCAGTAAATTTAAGTTAATTAGGTATCCTCTCGACAAACTCTCTTTTTCTTTCTTACTCACTTTGTCCCCTCCCCACAGTCGTTAGTTTACACGAATTACTAGTTTTAACTGATTAGAAATGCGGTAAGAAATGAACCAAGACAAAAGCGTAAGGCCATATCCTTAACGAAGCCAAAAAGTTTTTAAAAAAATTCCAATCAAAGTGGTCCACTAATTTCAAAAGTTAAAGATCAAATTTTCGACTTCTATTAATCATTTTATATTAAGTATTTCTCATATTTCAAGTTATTTATCATTCAAAAAACATTGCAAAATATGAATGAACATGTTTCACACTCGAAAACATGCTCCAAATAGTTTAGTTGAAATTAATAAACTTTGGATTAAGATATAAGATTGATTTTTTTTTCGAAATTTTCAAAATGTCAGAACTGCAAAAAGCATTAAATACTAAGCAAATATTTGCATGCATGCTAAGTTTTGTAACGATTTCATTAAAAGTAGTTGAGATGGCTGAGGTAGTTCAGTCAGTCAAGCAGCGAGCGAAGGATTCACTTACCTTCAATGAATAAGAGACATAGCTTTTCTTATTTAGTTGTTATTTTTTAGCATGCCAGAACTTAAGCAATGAACCAAAGACTTTGGTAGAAGTCATCATAGCTTACGAGAACAATGTTATTCTTGTTTAAAGAAATTGCATTCCTTTAAGTTTGAAAATTAATTTCCAGTTATTATTAATTTATATCAAATATTCCACAAATTAACTAATTTCTATGTAAAACTTAATAATGAAGCGTTAAATTTTTTTTTGTTTTTCTGAGAATAAATTTTAAAAAATATAATATTTTGGCATGATTACAGACAGGAAAGTTACATAAATGCCAATATTAATAAATGTTTCTAAGAATATCTAGTCTACCTTTAGGCATTGAGTTCATGTCTGAACAATATTCTCAAACTATTAAAAATGAATTAATATAAAATTTCTCAAAAACGAATTGCATGCTTTTAGGCATGAACACAATGTCAATTTTTTAAATAAGGTCTACTTTCAGACGTGAGCTGGAATGCTGCTTAAATTGTTTTAAATTTAAATTTTTGAAACGATATAAAATTGCGGCTTTGTGCTCTACCCGCACCTAGGGAAGACATTAACTTTTATTGTCTTTCGCATTAAATACAAGTAGAGTTTATTGCATGAATAGCACCTGAAAGTATGCAAGCTTTTTTGACTACTACTGCTGCATAGTTATACAGCGTGCCGTATATGCGAAGGTCAGGTTACTGCGTCAAACAGACATTATTTTACAACACATTAAACTGCAGCCTCAACTATGTAGGCACAAGTTAAGCATGTGTTATGAGTGTGTGCATATGCGTGTGTTGCCTACTTTTAGGCGCATTAAAATGAGAGCAAATTTATTTTTATTTGATGCAACAACCATTAATGTAACTTAATGTCAGTTTGGGTTTAACAGGAATTTACAGCAACGCAGCACTTGTTGTTAGATGATGATGTTGTTGTTGTTGTTGTTGTTGTAGTTGTTGTTACTGTTGTAGATGCTGTTACTTTGGTCAAGCAGAGCAATTTTCTTTATTTAAAATCGAGCCACAGGCGTTGCTACGACATGCTTTCTTGTTATTTTTAGGGCAAGTGTCACAGTTAAGTAACAGCCGTTATTGTAGCTGCTGTTTGTTGTCATTGCTGTTCACTCTTGCTTGCTGTTGTTGTTTCTGTTGTTATTGTTGCTGTGTCATTTGTTGTTGGCATGAATTTATAATTAAGCTCAGCATATAAAACAAAAAGCTAGCACAAGAAGCTTCATTGTCTCACTCACCGACTGACAGACTGACGGCATGAATGTAGCCAGATGCAGTCAGTTGCCTGCCTCATGGCCTATTGTTGGCCTGGATAAAGGATTATTCTGCTGTGTTGTCATGCGTTGTCATGTTGTGCGCATGCATAACCTTCACCTTGTTGTTGACCGTTTTAACAAAATTTCGTACAAAAAAAAACCAGGCCAAACAACTGAACGCCCCAAAGCTCCAACTGGGGCTGAACTAAATGTTAAATTTTATTGAATGGCAATTCGTAACACTTCTGCCAATGTAAGAATATGCAGATCATAAATATTTATGTGATTGACATACTTTTATAGCATGTCAACTTGACGCCAGGGCATTGTGGGTGGGTGGTGTGAGTGGGGGGTTAAAAAATAAACACTTTATTGCTGACTGGAAGCAAGAATTCGCAAGTGTGCGATATTTTAGGCTGCTTTCAGTAATGATTGCAGTTGTTGGCCATTCAATTTTATTGAATTTAGGTCGTTAGGCGAGAGCTTGGGTTTTATTGATCAAAGCGAATAAATACTAAAAATGTTGCATACTTATGGGTGTGGAAAAATAATTGAAGAAACTAAGATATGTATAACAATTGTTTGGTGTATCAATACATATTGAACACTTTCAAGAGGTAGTTTAAAATATTGCAAATTTACATTCAATCAAAATATGTTGCATACTTCTTGGCGGTATTTAAAAAAAAATTCTTTTTGGGTACGCGAGAGCTTTTGTATAGGGTTTGGTGACACTTTTACAGTTTTGAATTTTATCAAAAAGTATTGCATACTTATGGGTGGCATTTTAAATTGCGTAGCTTTTTAATTTAAAACTTTTGCATGCTACTTGACAGCATTTTAGACGTTATGAACTTGGATTTTATCAAAACTATTGTTTATTCTAGGTGGCATTTTAAATAAGACCAACTTAGTTCAACAAAAATTTTTGCATACTTGTTGGAGGCACTTTATATTATACCGAAAATATTGTTTAATATTAGAGTACATTTATTTTTAATTTTAGAAACTAATTTTTGGTTTAGGAAAAAATGTTCATACTGGTGCCACCAAACATTTTTATGATTCATTTTTTTTCTTATAAATCTAAAATTATAGCATTCTTTTAGGTGAAATTTAAAATTTATATTAGGAAATTTTAGTTTAGGAAGGAATTTTCATACTGGTGAACGCCCACCACACGTTTTTATGATTTTTTTTTTATATCAAAAATGTTTGCATACTTGTAGGTGAAATTTAAAATTTTTAACAGTCAAAAATTTAACGTAGCTTTTGGTGTCTCTTTATATTTTTATAAAATTATATTCTATCTAAAACTATTGCATACTTATGACCCGCATTTGAAATAAAATCTGTTTGCAAAGTCAAAAACTTTTGCATACTTCTTGGCGGCATTTATTACGCTTATGAATTTATATGCTATTAAAACTTTTGGCTAAATTATGAGCTGTATTTGAAATAAAATCATTTGTGACTGAGCAGATCTTTTACATACTGCAGCGCAGCATTTTAGATTATAAGGAATTCACATTTTTAAAAACGCATGCATACTTTGAGGCGACATTCTAAACAAAATTAATTTGGTTGCCCAAAAAATTTTTGAAACTAAAAAAACTACTGAGCGACCTCATATATTTCTATAAATTTATATTTGATCAAAAACTATTGCATACTTATGAGCGGTACTTCAAGATAAATTCCTCAATCATCGGAAAAGAGCAAACAGAGCGCTTGAAGCACTATTAAATGCACTCTAAATGAATTTATGTTCAAAATAGTTTAACATGATTGAAATATTTTCTGATATATATACAATTTTATTGCATACTTTCGGGCACTTTTAAAAAAAATACCAAAAATATCATTTATCTTCTCTGCTTTTCTGCAGCAACAAATTTAAATGCAAAACGTCCAAGAACAACTTGAGTGTATACAGATAACATAACGTATTAACTCAATTTAAGTTGGCTTAAAACCAAGATATACCCAGAAATTACAAGAAATCCCGGCAATGCAGGAAATTCATTTACACAGACTCACGCAAACACACGCGTAAACTTCGACACAAACAACATGCAGCATATAAAGAACTTAATCCTGTGCTGTACAAAGTTGATACTGTGCGCCAATCGATGATTTTTAAGCAGCAGCAAAAGTAATTTTTTTTTTGTTTTTGTTTTTTTTTTACTTCGATTACGCAATTCATTTTCATGAGTCAACAAAAAAGACAACAGTAACAGTAACAAACAAAAACCAAAATAAAATAAAAAACAGACAGAAAAAAATTGGCGCAAAAAGCCAAATATTATTTACATAGAATATGCCGCAGGGCAGAAGGAAGAAAAAAAAATTAGGAAATGCTGTACTTTTTATCTCAGTTCCGTTGACTTTTTATTTTTTTATTTTTTATGTTTTTTTTTTTTGTCATTTAATGGTCGCAATAGTTGGTTGGTGTTGCTCTCTTTTTTTCCGAATGCCTCTTTTGCCCAAGCGAAATATTATTATACACGACATATCGATCGCATCAATTTATTTTGCAATAAAAAAGAAATGTTTTTTCGTTTTGCTTTTACTCTGTGCTTTTATAGCATACGAATTGGATTAAAATGTTACGTATGCGCCTCCATGAGGCACATGGAGCAAGAGCAGCAAAAAAGAGGACGAGACAACACGGCCAGCACGGTAGTAAAATCATCGAAAATCCGTTGTGAAATTGGTGCAGCAATTGAATCGGAAGGATGAGATGGAGAAGGATGAGCATTCTGTACTCCCAATAGTCAATAGTATTGGGAAAATGGTGTTAAGGAATAGGCCCAAGAGAGAAAATAATATATTTTTGTAAGAAAATAATGCGGTTAGTTGAAGGTAGGCAAGATTTTTGAGAAAGACTTTTTGATTCCGTTTCAATTTATCGCAATTTTTCGTTTAAAATTATTGTGTTGACCACGCCCAGGTTTGTGAACGCAAAGCAAAATATAGTTCTTGATGTTCTTAAATGGGCATTGGCAGCACTTTTGGAGGAAATTTCATTACTCTATGATGCATACTTCTTATTATACGGCTAAAATTATGGGGGGAGGGCTCTAAAGCACTGTAGAAAGCCTGGACAACATCACCAGAGCACCTCTGAGCTCAACCTAATGGAGCTTCGGGAGCAACATTTTTCATTTTTGAATTTTCCGTAACAAAATGATGCGTCAATATTTGTCAACGATTTTAATCAATTCTGTCAACATAAACAAACTTGTTCCCACTACCTCTCTCTCCCCATTTTGCTCTCTCTGTCGTTCTACAGAACAATTGCTCAACTTCTGCTTGCTGAACAAACAAACAAACAATTTTGGAAAATTGTTCTCCTGTTGTTACCTTTTGTCTTGTTGTCTGACTATTACTTCTTTGCTACTTGCCGAATACTTGTCACATTTTGCTGCGTTGTGTGCTTATTTATTTGTACATCTATCTGTCTGGCAGTGCTTACAAAGAATTTCCAGCTTAGTAGATAATAAAAATAATAAAAAAGAAAATAAAAGTATTTTCCAAGTTCTCAAAACAAGCTAAAATCAGAACTGAGGCAGCGAAGAAAATGCAGCAAAATCACGAGTCATTCACTCAACATGTCTCTGGTGCATGTTGTTGGTGTTGTTTTTGGTTGTCTTGCCAAGTTTTGCTGCTGATGTTGTAGATGCTGTGTTTTCAACTTGAACCACGTTGCAGCACCACAACCCTTATATTGCAATTTATAGTTGTCACATTTAAAAAAAAAACAAGAAAAAATACACATAATTGTTTTTTCTTGTTCTTTGCTTTGTTTTTTGTTGTTGTTGTTGTTGTTGTCTTATTTTGTCAGCAGCTAGACACCCAACAACAATCCTGTAGTGATTTATACTCGTTGCATCACTCAAATCAAATCAAATCTATTTTCTATTTATATCGGCTTGTATTGGTAAAAATATGTTGGGCTGCTCAAACGCTGCACAGTGGGATAGATCAATGCATTTGTTGCAAAGCAAAAAAAAAAAGTGCATTTATAGGTAACAGATTGGTTCATCAGCTAGTTAAAAAAAAAATCCATAAATGAGTGCAAGAAATCAACGGACCAACTCCCTCACCTCATGCAAAGTGCAGATACTTTCTTATTTGTATAGAACACGAAAAGAGATATCGTTATGAAGCATTGGCATAAATAAATATCTTTGCATAAGCAACACTGCGGTTTAGAGTAAATCGATGAACGGACACTTATTTCTCTCATACAAATGCAGCCCCGTCCAATGTCATTCGCCACCAAATACACAAGATCTAATGGAGATAAATAAAAAAAAATAAATAACTGGCCATTTCAGCCCTTGAAAGGACTTTGACCTAACTTCTCATGATCAATTGTGTTGTGCGTGTCATTAAGTTTGTACACAATTGACCGAGAAACGGACCTACAGGCTTAACGCCGACTCCGAACGGCGATGAACGGAATGTTCTTATTCTCAAGAAGCTTTACATGGCATTTTTATTACTCTCTGAGGTTTGCCATTGTCTGCAGAGAGGTGGCGGCCGTACAGAAAAATTATTTTAATTCAAATAATTTTCTGTAGCTGCTGGGGTTCGAAACTGGGTCTCCAGGTTCTTTGACATAGCGGCCACGCACTTTAACCAACTACGCCACGGACGCCACATGGATCTAATGGAGATACAAGCTTTTAATTTTGGCTACATTCAAATTCATAGCATTCATGGCATGGCAATTCATGGCATTCATAGATAAACAGAAATAAGGAAATACGTATCCACACTAGGCTATTCAATGGTCTAAAATATAGATGCCATTGCAATTGCACACTTGCACTGCAATTCTCGTGACTTTTGTCAGGAAATTTATAACTTTGTCAGCAATTGCAATGATAAGAAAACTTTCTTCACCTAAACTAAACGAAAGGATTCTTGGCTTTCCTTATTTTATAGTAGGGCAATTCACAATCTTTAACAAAAGGTCTTGCATCATAGCATTTGCAAAATGGTAGAGTATATTTTTACTCAACACTAACAAAATATACAGAGATGCACTTACTACGCATTTGCAAATATGCAACACTTACAAATGCAATACTGAATTGCAAACTGACAGCTCATTGGGGGGGGCGTTGCAAAGTAAGCTGAAAAAGATCGTTCTCAATTGATGGGAAATTTTTACAACTACACGAATTTACAATCTCAAATACACAAGATTATGAATTGCCCTAGCCAGAAGAAGTAGACAGACCGAGTTTACTTGCTTTTTCCAAGGAAAAATGCAAGCATTGTATTTTGATATTGTTTAGTGCTGTATAGTGCCATTTTTGTTGGCACTTGTTTCTTCACCAAAGTATTTATACATTTTTTTTTTTTCACCAAAAACTCCACTGTTCTGGTAGTTGAAAACTATTGCAAAACTATTGCAAAACTGTTGCAAAATGGCAAAATTATTTACAAACTATTTCAAAAATATTGCAGAACTATTTCAAGATTATTGCAAGACTTTTGCAAGACTTTTGCCAGACTATTGCATGACTTTTATTACAAGACTATTACAAGGCAATTGCAAGACTATTGCAGTACTATGGCAAAACAATTGCGGTAGAATTGTTAAACAAGACTATTGCAATGCTATTGTAAGACTATTGCATATTCAAAGCAAGAATATTGCAGGACTGTTGCAAGACTATGGCACGCCTATTGCAAGACTATTTAAAAACTATTTTTGGAAGACTATTGCAAGACTGTAGTTGAAAGACTAATGAAAAGCATTTGCAATACTAATACTAAGTACTATGGCAAAACTATTGCAAAAATGTTGCAAAATTATTGCAAGAATATTGCTATACTATAAACTATTGCACGACTAAAGAAAGACTATTGCAAGACAATAGCAAGGCAATTGCAAGAGAATTGAAGGACTATTGCAAGAGAATTGCTAGAATAATGCAAGTCAATTCCAATACTATTGCAAGACTATAGCAAGACTGAGGCAATAATATTGCAAGACTCTTACAAGACTGTACAACTTGCAACTACAGTTGCAAGACTATTGCAAGGCAGTTGCAAGACTATTGCAAGACTATTGCAAGACTGAGGCAATAATATTGCAAGACTTTTACAAGACTGAAGTTGCAAGACTATTGCAATGCATTTGCAAGACTATTGCAGTACAATTGTAAAACTATTGTACGTCTAAAGCAAGACTATTGCAAGACTATTGTAAGACTACGGCAATACTATTGCAAGACTCTTGCAATATTACTGCAAGACTATTACAAGACTGTAGTTGCAAGACTATTTGCAAGGCATTTGCAAGACCATTGCAGTACTATGGCAAGACTATTGCAATACAATTGTGAAACTATTGCAAGACAATAACAATAATATTTCAAGACAATTGCAAGACAACTGCAAGACTATTGCAAGGCAATTCTAAAACTATTGCAAGAATAAAGCGCGACTATTGTAAGACTATTACAAGAATATAGAACTACTATTGCAAGACTCTTGCAATATTACTGCAAGGCTATTACAAGACTCTAGTTGCAAGACTACTGCAAGGCATTTTCAAGACCATCGCAATACTATTGCAAGACTATTGCAATAATATAGTGAAACTATTACAAGACAATAACAATATTATTACAAGAATATTACTATGCTATTGTAAAACTATTGCACGACTAAAGAAAGGCTATAGCAGAACTATTGCAAGACTATTGCAGGACAACTGGAAGACTATTGCAAGACAGTTGGAAGACTATTGCAAGACTATTGCAGGACTATTGCTACACGATCGCAATACTATTGCAAGAGTATTCCAAAACTATTGCACAATTACAAAAACCTATTGCAATAATATTGCAAGACAATTGCAAGTCTATTTATTGTAAGACGATTGCAAGACTTTTGCAATGCTATTGTAAGACTATTGCGAGGATTTTACAATTCTACTGTAAGACTATTGGAAGACTATTGTAAAGCTTTTGCAAAAGAATGTTGCAAGACTATTGTATTTCTAAAAGCTTTTGAAAAATAACAGAGAGACTATTGCAGGACAACTGCAAGACTATTGGAAGGCAATTCTAATACTATTGCAAGACTAAAGCAAGACTATTGCAAGACTATAGCAATATTATTGCAAGACTATTGCATTATTACTGCAAGGCTATTACAAGATTGTAGTTACAATTGCAAGACCATTGTAATACTATGGCAAGACTATTGCCAGACAATTGTGAAACTATTACAAGGCATTATCAATATTATTGCAAGACTATTGCAATGCTATTGTAAAACTATTGCATACCTAAAGATAGACTATTGCAGGACTATTGCAAGACTATTGCAAGACAATTGGAAGACTATTGCAAGACGATTGCAAGACTATTGCAACACTATGGCAGGACTATTGCCAGACAATCGCAATACTATTGCAAGACTATTGCAAAACTATTGCAATGTTATTGTAAAACTATTGCACAACTAAAGAAAGACAATTGCAAGACTATTGAAGGACAATTGCAAGAAAATTGCAAGATTATTGCAAAAAGCAATAAATTTTTTTTTTCTTTTTTACATCATTTGAATTGAGTCTTTTCTAAGACTTGGTTAAATTTTCGGTTGAGTTGAAAGTCTGTTTTTAATTCTCGGCATAATTTTTTTTTTTTAAATTCTTTTTTTTTATTTTTTATTTGGTTACAGTAAATCAAGAACAACCCAATTAACGGCATAATATTTCTCACGCAGCTTATATAAAATGCAGGGCGTATCACTAACAAATTCCAAATAAAATGCTGAATTGCCACTCCAGCCCAGCTTAAAGTCCCGAAACAATCATTGAAGCAATTCTTCGTGCAACCCAAACCAATTTGAAAGCTATTAAAAATCGCCTAAATAAACAAATTATTGCCAGTAAATTATTTCAAAGACATTAACAGTTTTTGAATACAACGAAAGAAGAAGAACAAAAAACAAGAGCAAAAGCAGCACTCAATTTAATTACATGTCACTCATACGCCATGGGGGAGCAAAGCAAAGAAAATCAAGCATTTTCTAAGGGCGGCACAGGCAAAATACAAAAAAAAAAAAAAAAACAGCTGCTTTCTGTGCAAATACAATTATTAACATTAACAAATTTTTGCTCTCTTTTAGGTTTTTGTTGGCTTTGTTGGTGTTATTGGTAAAATCAATTGAACTGGATGCTGCTGCTGCTGAATCAACGTTGTTGTATTTGCACACAATTTTCTTTGAATGTTTCATTTGCAGAATAAACAAATGCAGGGGAAAATGTAGCTGTTTATCTAGTAGTAAGTTGAAATAAAAAAAAAAACTAGGAAACACAAACATGCGCAAACAACCATTGCTAGAAAACAGAACTAAATAAAATAAAAAAAAAACAACACAAAATACAAAGATATATAAAAAGTAATCAAGAAATTTCAGCTATCCTTGCTTAATTTGAGATAACAAGAATATAAAGCCAAGAAAAAAAACAAACACTTCTTTTCTATTCGTTTTCTTGCTGGCTGGACGTAAATTTAATGTTTTTTGATGTGTAGATAATGTTTGATGCCCATTTTAAGTGCTGCTGAAATTTGAAGGCACTTTTACTGGCTGTGCTATTATTAAATGTCCTGCTTTGTTTAAATGTCAGGCAAGGATCTAGGAATAAAGTATAAAAAACTGAAAAAAAGACAAAAAAAAATTCAGGTAAACAAAAGCTTTTCACGATTTTCAACGAAATCTCAAGCAGCAATGGCATCCTTTTTAGTGTGTTGGTTGCCAACGTTGGTTGCATGCCTAGAAGCAGGCTTTGATCAAAATTCAATTTCATTAAGACCATCATCATGGCACAGATGAGAGCACAAAAGCAACAAAAAACGCAACAAAAAGACAAGAAATAAAAGAAATATAATCATTAAAAGCAGAAAAAAAAAACAAAACAAAAGAATTCAAGGAAAAAAAATTATTATGTAAAAGAAATAATAATAAATTTTATTAAAAAATAAATGAACAACAAGCACAAAACATGAAATATCATAATAAAATAAAGATAACTACAGTCCAAGAAAACAGACATAAGAAATAATGTCATTGTTGTATTCATCAAAACATTTCTGTTGGTACTTAAGCTTTATATTCCTATCTCACTCTAATGTTAACGTGAAAATGATATGATGAGTAAATGGCACTCAAAATAAAATGCATAACAATAAAAAGAGATTTTTCTGCCGAAAAACAAGCAAAGCTTAGTGATTGTTTTTTTTTCCTCCTTGTATTATTCGTTCTTAGTTTTGTTTTTGTGGTTAACATTGACTGTATGAGTTGATGACGTTACCAACACGTGCCAGGCCAACAGAGGTTGCCCATTTGTTCTAATACAGACATTTTTACTGGATAACCAAATTAAATGCTGCAGCACGTCGAAGCTTGATTCAATTTTTTTTTTTTGTTTTTTTTTTTGTAACGCAAGGATGGAATAATGGGTGTGGTGAATGCTAGCCTTAAGACCATCAAAACCAAATCAAGCACGGAACAAACATTCAGCAGCAGATATGAAAATGTAGTGATATCTAAGAAGCAGCTGAAATAAGTGGTGGGGGGAGGGGATGGTTGCTGAATCTGCTTGCTATATAACTAAAGAAGCTGTACTTCTTTAAGCTCGACCACATATAATTGTAAATGTACAATTTTATAGAAAATTTTTATATAAAACACTGTAAGGCAATTATGATTTTTTTAAAACAACATTACAAGCTTGCTACTTTTTCACAGTTTATGTCTGAGTCATATTTCAAGTTGAAACAAAATAGGAAAAATTCCAAATATATGTGTTTGACAAAGTTAAATTGGTCTCTTGATTAATTTCTTTGAGGATACGTAAGGTTGCCAGACTACGCAGGCAAACTAAAAGCAATCGACGACTTTGAAGCTAACATTATTCGTTTTATTGGGTAACAGACGGCCACAAATGCTTGAAAAAGTGGATGAATTTGAACTAACTCTACAACCTGTTGGGCCATCATTAACATAGTGATGCCATCAAAAAGTTGAAATCTCTAAAAAAATCCATGAAAACGAATCTAAGTTCTTGAAATTTTTCATATTAGCTTTAATTCTTAAGTCGAACTCTTAGTTTGAAATTTGAGAAAATCGGTAAAATCTCAAAAAAATTAAAAAAAATTGATTAAAATGAATCTAAGCTCTTGCAATTGTGTATATAAGGTTTTATTCTAAAGTCAAAATATAATTTTGAAATTTGGAAGAATCAGAGTAACACCACACCTACCTGCAATGCGACGTGACGTCATACAAATGGTAAAATCTATAAAAATTTCACAAAATTCGGCTAAGCTCTTGAAATTTTGCATATTTGCTTCGATTAAAAAGTCAAGCTCTAAGTTTAAAATTTGGAAAAATCGGATGAAAACCAGACTTACCTCCCATACAAACTGACGTCATCAAAATAATAAAATTTCTTTAAAATTAAACAAAAATTTTTCCAAACGCTCAAAATTATTCATTTAGGCTTCAATTGTAAAAACACACTTTATATACAAAATTTGCCAAAATCAGATGATAACTACACCTACCTCCCATACAAAGTGACGTCATCAAAATGACAAGATCTCTATAAATTCGACAAAAATTGATCCAAGTTCTTGGAATTTTTCATATAAGGTTTGATTTTGAACTCAAACTATAAGATCTGAATTTTGAAAAATTAGAGTAACACCACGTCTACCTGCCATGCGAAGTGACGTGATTAAAGTGGTAAAATCTATAAACATTTCACAAAATTAACATAAGCCTCTTGAAATTTTGCATATTCACTTCGATTCTAAAGTCAAACTCTAAGTTTAAAATTTGGGAAAATCGGATGAAAACCAGATCTCCCTCCCATGCAAAGTGACGTCATCGAAATGGTAAAATTTCTTCAAAATTACACAAAACTTCATCTAAACACTTCAAATTATTCACATAAGCTTCGATTGCAAATACACACTATATATATAATCAAAATTTGGCAAAATCGGATGAAAACCACACCTACCTCCCATACAAAGTGACGTCAAAAATTTTGTACGATCCTGAAAAATTTATAAAAATTAATGTAAACATATGAAGTTTTGCATATAAGCTTAGATTCAAACTTTGCACCATACATTTGAAATTTGTTAAAATCGAATGATAACCACGCCTGCCTCTCATATATAGGGACGTCATCAAAATGATAAAATCTCTAAAGATTCCACAAAAACTAATCTAAGCTCTTGAAATTTTGCGCATAAGCTTCACTTCTAAAGTCAAAGTCTAAGCTTAAAATTTGCCATAATCGGATAAAAACCACGCCTACCTCCCATATGTAGTGACGTCGTCCAAATAGTAAAATATCTAAAAATTCCAAAATCCAAGCTTTTTAAATTTTCGCGCTTTAATTCCAAAGTAGTACTGTAAATGTGAAATTTTGAAAAAAGAAAAAAAAATATGAACACTACATGTAGCTTCTATACAAAGTGACGTCATCAAAATGGTAAAATCTATAAAAATTTCACAAAATTCGTCTAAGCTTTTGAAATTTTGCATAGAAGCTTCGATTCCAACTATGCACTATAACTTTGGAAATTTGTTAAAATCGAATGAAAACATCGCCTACCTCCCATATAACGGGATGGGAGAGTCATCAAAATTTTAAAATCTGTAAAAATTCCACAAAAACTAATCTAAGCTTTTAAAATTTTGCGCATAAGCTTTGATTCCAAAATCGTACTATAAATCCGAAATTTGGAAAAATTAGATGAACACCACGGCTATCTCCTATACAAAGTGACGTCATCAAAGTGGTAAAATCTATGAAAATTCCGCAAAATTAGTCAAAACTACTCTACTCTATTATTCAAACTCTAGTTTGAAATTTGCCATAATCGGATAAAAACCACGCCTACCTCCCATATGTAGTTACGTCGTAAAATAGTAAAATATCTAAAAATTCCATAAAAACGAATCAAAGCTTTTTAAATTTTGCACATAAGCATTGATTCCAAAGTATAGTACTATAAATGACAAATTTTGAGAATTCAGATGAACATCTCGTGAATCCACAAAATGAATCTAAGCTCTTGAAATTTTGCATAGAAGTTTCGATTCTAAGGTCAAACTCTATAGGTGTGCTTTTTATTCGATTTTCCATAGTCGAATAAAAAGCACAACTGCCTCTCTATACAAGTGACGTCATCAAAATGATAAGATCTATTCAAATTCGACAAAAACTAATCTAAGCCTTTGAAATTGTGCTTTGATAATTGTGCTTGGAATAAGCTTTGATTCCAAATTCGCACTATAAACGGGAAATTTGGAAAAATTAAATGAACATCACGTCTACCTCCTAAACAAAATGATGTCATCAAAATGGTAAAATCTATGAAAATTATACAAAAATAATCCAAGCTCTTGAAATTTTGCATATAAGCTTCGATTCTAAAGTCAAACTCCAAGTTTGAAATTTAGTAAAATTGGATAAAAACTACATCAACCTCCTATACAATGTGACGTCATCAATACTGCTAAAGTATCTAAAAACTCCACAAAAATTCTGCTAAGCTCTTGAAATTTTTCGCATAACCTTTGATTCCAAAGTCAAACTCTTAGTTTGAAATTTAGCAAAATCGGATAAAACCACGCCTACCTCCATACAATGTGACGTTATTAAATTTGTATTTTCTCTAGAAACTCAACAAAAATTTATCTAAACACTTGAAATAGATCGCATGAGCTTTGGTTTCAAACGCTTTCAGTTTGAAATTAGTCAAAATCGAATAAAAAATAGGTCCACTTCTTATTCACAGTGACGTCATCAACATAGCAAAACACTCATAAGTCCCACAAATATTAATATAGTAACTCGATATTTTACACTTACACTTCGACATTTAACACGCATAATGAAATTGAAATTTGGATAAATTGAACAAAAACCACTCCTATACCCCATTCAAGCTGACGTCATCAAAATAACAAAACCCTCATAACTTCGGATTATATGTGTAATATGTGTGTGGATGTATTTTAACTTTACCCAAGCCGAAGATAATATATTTCTTACTAGATTATATATGAGAAGAAGTTAAAGTAGAAATCAATATTTCTTACTAGATTGTAAGAAGAAGGTAAAGTGGAAATCATATAAAATAAAATGAGTTTGTGATAGTTTTGTTACGGTCAACAAAACTTGGCCTGTTAAGGGGTTAAAGACCCAAAGCAGAAAGAAATATTAAGAAATTAACAATAATGAAAGAGTATTTAAAAATTTATAAGTTAACTTTTCTAAAATAGCACAATATATGATTAATTTTTTTAACATAAATGTTAAAATAATTTTTCCTGATATATTACTATCTAAGAGATTTTTAATTTTAATGGTACAGAACAAAAATATTAAATTTTCAGCACATTACGTTTTATATTATATAATAAAAAGAGAAAAAATCTTTTTTTAAAGCATTTAAATCCGTTCAAAGGCTACTGCTGATAATCCGGAATGTGTCCACCAGGGCTTTTGTTTGAATTTAACAAAAGACTTTTCAATTTTTTCACATGATGATACGGAAAATTATGTTTTATAATAAGAAAACATGCACACATAAAAAAAAAACACATGTTCAACATAAGTGTCAATAAGCGACAGTAAAGAATTTATTTAAATTACTTCCTTTTTATGACATAGCTAATTATAGGTTGGCTCATATGTCAACATTGGCTGTGTGTAAATGTGAGCATTTTTATTTTTAATATTTAAAATCAAGCTTTGTTGTTTTAATTTTAGTACGTAAATATTGTTGAACATTTTACTAATTGTTGAAAAAAAAAAAAATTAAATTAAATATTATTTTCAATGATTAAATTTTGTATTGTTTTTTTAATGCAGTTTTTAATAACGTGGAGGGAAAAATTACTAAAAATTTATAGAATGTGACAGCTTTTATAAATGAAAATTTAATTAATTTTTTTTTTTATTTTTATTTTTCATAACAGTGAAAAACTGTTTTTACCATGAATTTGTTAAAATAGGCAAAATTATTTTCGACAACAACGTAAGGAGGCAGGCAACCTTTAATTAAATTTCTCACTATGGCTGAGCGTTCATGCAGAAAATTGAAAATGTGCCTTAGTGTCAATGAGTTTGAGAAAGTCTGACAGGCAGGCATTCAGAGACACAGACAGATAGGCAGACCGACAGACAGCTATGTTGTTCATTTATAATATAACCAGCATTGACGTTCGTAGCCAAAAAAGTGACACTTTGAAGTTCTGTTCTAATCCATTAGCAAGCAATCTAACAGTGAATAAGTGCAAGAAATTCAAAAGAACACTTTAACAAAGTAAAAGTGTTGTTTGTTGTTTTTGTAGTTGTTATTGTTGCTGTTACTTGTCTTTTCCGTAGCCCAAATACAGTGTTTCCATAAAGTTCTAAGTGTTCTAAAGCACTTCCTAAATGTATGCAATAATATTCATAGATAGATGATTACTTTTTAGTCGAAAAGTTATTTTAAGAATATGATCAATGTTTGTTGGGTGTGAAAACTGCTCAAGTATGCATTAAAATGTCAAGCTATTTATTTATAAAATTCTAGACAAAAACATTTATAGCGGTTTTTTTTTTAGCTTTGAACCAAGGATTTCAGGTGTTAAGCCTATTCAGTCAAGTAGAACTAAGACACAAAATGTGGCGATAGCTTGGAGGGAAGGAGGCGACAATCCAGTGAAACATGCGTAGGATGTTCTTAGCGCAGCGAAAAGCTGCAGACGTTAGTGTTATGCCTATACCTCAGTCAATTCAATATAATAGAGGAGACAAAAACTTCTCTCCTACCAAGGGAAGCTTTTGACTTTGCAAGAATAGATGAATTTTTAGGTTCATTTGATTAGAAATGAGGATGGACTTCAATAAAGGTTAAAGCGTAGGACCATAGCCTGGTCAAGACTCGCACCAGCAGCCTCTGGGATGGAAGTCAAGCGCACTACCACTCGACTACCGAGGCTTCCAAGCCTTTTTGGGACACCCATTCAGCGAATGAAGTTTCCATAAAAACGTGATTTGAAAACCAAACGAAATTTAAAAACTTCGATGTAAAACATTATGCATTCGAAGTTCGGAAAGTGTAACCCTAACATTTGGCAGCTGACAAATGTTCATGTCATCCAACCTGGGTTTTGTGTAGTTAAATGTTTTCCATTTTACAAAATGGAATCTTCTCCCACCGAACAATGCGTTAAAATTGTAAAATTGTTGATTCTTGTTAAATGCTGATTTTTCGAAGCAAATTTTCTTTAACGATAAGGCCGATTTTGCGCTATATGGATACGTGAATAAGCAAAATTGTAGTATATGGGACTCTGAAAATCTCCAAGCGGTTGTGTGGAAGTCATTGTGTGGTGGCCATGGTGTGGTGGTGTCATTGATCCGTAACTTTTTAAAAAAGATCAAATAGATCAAATAATCAAATTCTATGGTTTCGTTGCTATACGCGATTCTATACGCTATGGCCGTATGTTAACCGATTTTTTTTTTTTTTTTTTTTTTTTTTTGTCCGAAATTGAGGACATGGATCTGGACGCTATGTGGTTTCAACAAGAGGGAGCCACAAGCCAAACATCAGTACAATTTAGGGCTTTGTTGCAACAGAAATTTCCAAGACGACTTATTTTTGGCGATGTCAATTGGCCTCCGCGATTGACGCCTCTGAATTTTTTTTGTGGAGCTACGCAAAAGATCGAGTTTACGTGAATACTGAAACCTAAAACTCTTGATGCATCAAAAACCAACATTTGTCACTCTAACTCGAACTCTTACTCTTACTCTTACTCTTACTCTAACTCTAACTCTAACTCTAACTCTAACTTTAACTCTAACTCTAACTCTAATTCTAACTCTAACTCTAACTCTAACTCTAACTCTAACTCTAACTCTAACTCTAACTCTAACTCTAACTCTAACTCTAACTCTAACTCTAACTCTAACTCTAACTCTAACTCTAACTCTAACTCTAACTCTAACTCTAACTCTAACTCTAACTCTAACTCTAACTCTAACTCTAACTCTAACTCTAACTCTAACTCTAACTCTAACTCTAACTCTAACTCTAACTCTAACTCTAACTCTAACTCTAACTCTAACTCTAACTCTAACTCTAACTCTAACTCTAACTCTAACTCTAACTCTAACTCTAACTCTAACTCTAACTCTAACTCTAACTCTAACTCTAACTCTAACTCTAACTCTAACTCTAACTCTAACTCTAACTCTAACTCTAACTCTAACTCTAACTCTAACTCTAACTCTAACTCTAACTCTAACTCTAACTCTAACTCTAACTCTAACTCTAACTCTAGCTCTAACTCTAACTCTAACTCTAACTCTAACTCTAACTCTAACTCTAACTCTAACTCTAACTCTAACTCTAACTCTAACTCTAACTCTAACTCTAACTCTAACTCTAACTCTAACTCTAACTCTAACTCTAACTCTAACTCTAACTCTAACTCTAACTCTAACTCTAATTCTAACTCTAATTCTAACTCTAACTCTAACTCTAACTCTAACTCTAACTCTAACTCTAACTCTAACTCTAACTCTAACTCTAACTCTAACTCTAACTCTAACTCTAACTCTAACTCTAACTCTAACTCTAACTCTAATTCTAACTCTAACTCTAACTCTAACTCTAACTCTAACTCTAACTCTAACTCTAACTCTAACTTTAACTCTAACTCTAACTCTAACTTTAACTCTAACTCTAACTCTAACTCTAACTCTAACTCTAACTCAAACTCTAGCTCTAACTCTAGCTCTAACTCTAACTCTAACTTTAACTCCTACTCTTACTCTAACTCTAACTCTAACTCTAACTCTAGAGCTCGGCCGAGCTTTTAGCTTGAAAAAACATTCCATAATGAAAAAACTTTCCATGGAATTATTATTTTGTGACAATTGACAAATTTTAAAGGTAATTTATGGTATATTACATTTTATGGAACGACCATCAAGTTAAAGGTTTTTGATGACATGATAAAAATGGCGTCACGAGGACTCACAGGGAACCTCTAATATAACCTAAATTCACTAAATGCAATATCAAATGCAAAAACATAAAAATAAAAAATGACATTAAAACACACAGTATTAGGACAACACAAGGCAAAGTATTAGAACAAGCATTAGGACAAGGTTAGAAAAAGCAAGGATTTGAACTATTCAGGCCAGAAACAAGGTACGAAGAAGTACAAAAATTTGGACAAAGATTAGAACATGGAATTAAACCTGGATTAGGACAAGAACTCAGACAAGGAATTCAATAACAAGGTTTGGGACAAGGATAAGAACAAAGATGTAGACACTTTAAGTGTGTCATATTTAGGAAAAAATTGGAAAAAGGATTAAGTCAAAAAATGGGCCAAGGAATAGACAAGAATTTAGAAACACCAAGGTTAAGATTTAGAACAAAGCTTTGGAAAGGATGTGTCACAAGGATAAGGATAGAGATACGAATACGAAAATAGTCAGAAATTTGGCCGTGGATCAAATCATGAGTTTGGACAAAAAGTAGGCCAATTTTAGAACAAGAGATATAAGAATAATGATTAGGATAAGGATAAGTTTGGGAACAAAGGAAATTAAAGAGACTACAATAAGGATAAAGATAAAGGTACTTTGTCACGTCAAAACCTACGAATGTATCCACATTACAGCCTATTTCTTTGCCCAGGTAAAAAGGTCCGGCTTATTTCAAATATATCAAAAGTTTTTTTTTTCTGTTAAGAAATGATTTTTTGTCAACTGGGAGATAAATAAAAAAAAAAATAAACGAATTGAACATGTCAGCCCTTGAAAGGACTTTGACCGAGCTTTCTATGATCAAATTGTGTTGGGCGTGTACACTGAACAACAAAATTAAGTTTTTTTCCAAAATAACAAGGATCCGACAATGGATTCTGGTAGAGGGGACAAAAAAAAACAATATACGTGTATCGGCGTTTTGAAAGTTAATGTAAGAGCCTTACTTTAGGGGGGATTTAATTTTCCCCCTTTTTGAACATTTTTACAGTAAATCGGCAAAGGAAATCATGTTATCCTTACATTTTGGGTAGAGAGTATGTTCTGAGGATTAATGTAAAATACTAGGAGGAATATTTTTGTGGAACATTTTAACCCGCTAACTTCTCAATTTATGGGTCGTTTTTACCCTTTTGTGAAAGGCAAAAAATACCCATAAAACAAGGATATAAGGGGTTAAAATGTTCGACAAAAAAATTTGTCATAAAATTCTAATCTTTGAATACACCAAAGCTGAAAATTCAACTTAAATGCCAGTAATAAGTCAAAACTTAAAATGTGTTTAAGGGTTAATTTCGTACTTATTCAGAATTGATGCTAAAATGTCACACAAAAATAGAAAATGAGTAAAATTTAAAAGAAAAATTTTGCTCCAAACACTTCCTCTTAATCAGAAAAATAAAAATATTTTCAATATATTTGCATAAAATTAATATATCTAAAGAGAAATATAAGTTTTATTTATCATGTCAAAAGAAAAGATAGCGAAGTATTAAAAAAAAACATCACTGCTTTATTGAAACCGCACATAGATAAAAACTAAACTATAATAAAATACCAACATCGCTTGCTTAAGTGTTCTACTATGAAAATGTATTTCATGAGTTTTCATTTCGTGCCCACGAAATCACTTTTCTATGACTCTTATGATATAATTCATATGAATACTTCTAACATATGTAATTATTTTATATTGAAATTTCAAACTATTTTATTATTATTATCGAACAGATAATTTACGAAAAAGCAGAGATATTTAACATAAAATCAAGCAGAAGAAAAAATTGTTGACTTTATTTATATTTTGAATTTATTTATATTTTGAAACATCTTACACTTTAGTAACTAGAGATAGAATATGAAGATTTCAAACGTAAAAAAAAATAACAAAAACGACAAAACTTTAAATTTAGGTAAAAACTAAATTTAATGCAGATAAATGCGTTAATTCTATACGAAACTTTATAAGATTTTTCAATACAAAAAATACAAAAATAGAAAAATAATAATAATAATAATAATGCTGACTATAGAGAAAAATATATAGAAATTTCTTATTCTGATAAATTCCGTTATAAAAAGAACTGTTATGAAAGAAATGTACAAATCACCCACAACATATGGTATTTTGGTGAGCAAATCAACCCAAATTTCATGAAAATCCCAAATGATTGTGTGCAAATTTTCGCTCAATTAAATTTATACAGAAATGAATTTAAAGCATTCACATTTGTATCAGTTGCCAAACCAACGACAACGTTATGAATTGCGACGCACCTTTGTAGAAATTTGGCACATTAGAGACGGCTCAATACACGTTGGTACAGCTGAATTTTCCACTTAGTATTAACTGCTTTTCACAAAATCCTCTCTTTTTTTTGCTTGCTGCTACACATTAAAAAACTTTAGCTTCAATGTGCAATTTAACACTTTGTGCTACAGTGCGTATGAGCAACATTTATTATGAAGACGATTTGGCAGCAGTTTTAATGCTGCAACAACTGCAAGCAACGCAATTACGCCGAGATCGAAATGGAGCGCAAGAACATAAGAAAAAATAAAAAAAAAAAAGGAAAACAGAAAAAAAGGATACGCTTTCAACGTAGCCTGTACGATGATGCCAAGCTAAACGAGGGCAACTGTTTGAAACATTAAATTAAGTTATTCACTTTTTTGCGTTTATCGTTGTGTTGTTTGGTTGGTTAGATTTGTATTTTATTTTTTTTTTTTCTTTAACTCGTTTTAACGCGCACACACATACAAAAAACACTCACTCGCTGACGAAGTTATATATTTACATCAATGCCGAGCTGCCTTAGATATCCTTGCACATGTACACATTCATGTTAAGAATGGAAAGGCAACAACAAGCACAACAAAAAACCAGCACAAGTTAGTTTTTGTTGCAATCGGCGTCGTTGTAGCTGTTGTTTTTGTTGTTTTTGTTACTTGTTTTATGGGTGCGGAAATTTTTTATATTTTCTCATAAGGTTTCTTCGACTTTTACCGTTAAAGAACCGCTATAAAACTTAGTAAAATCAACAAGAAGGCGTAAAAAGAATAAAACCAATTTCTTTTCTTCGATTTTTTTTTTACATTTTCCGCATTTTTACACTTTATTTAAGTTGCGAATTTCTTTTGTCCAAACTTCTGCACCAGCGAAATTTTACAGTTGAGCACTTTTTCTACAAGAGAAGCTTTTTTTTTTTTTTTGTTTTTTTATTATTTGTTTTTTGTGTGGTATCCTGCCAAAAGTCTTAAGATACCAACGTTCAATAATATCCTTACGAGCTGGACGAACACGACGACCGTATGACGCCCGTATATAACACAGACTGAACACTAGCCAGATTTATTCCCAGCAGCTCAACGGGAAAACTTTGTTAAAACACTAAAAAAAACAACAAACTGCGTGCGTCTCAACGAAAGGATGTTAGGCAAGGATGAGCATCTGTGAAACAGCAGCCTCTTACGGAGAAGATTGTGTTGAGAGAAAATGGCAACGAAAGGCATTGAGAAAATGACCGTATAGTGTGGGGAGAGAGCTGGAGAGAATTGCTTACGAGCAAACTTACGGGCCAAGAAATGCGCGGGAGAAAACATAAAAACACTACGATGCCAAGTGGTGAGTTTTTCGCAACATAAATAGAATAAAGAGAGCACTAAACACAGAAAAGGCATAGGAAACATAGCGAAAGAGAAAGTAACAAAGTAGACAAAATTATTAGCTGTTGAGTGAAGTTAGTTTTGATGGAATTCTGTAATGGTGACATTTTTGGAGACAGGGTAGTTTTTTGAAAAAATTTCAACATGAAATAAAATATGGAACAAGGGAATAAAAAAAAAACATTAAAATGAAAACAAAAACTGGAGAAAAGAGCATTTCCTCTGTTATATGGCATTTAAGAGCGCTTTAAAGAAACTAAATAAAGAATTTCAAGAGACTGTTGGGAAGTTTTTGATTTGTGGTGAAAAAAGCTAAAAAGCAAAAGATAAACTTAACTGTTAGAATGACGTAGTAGCAGTAAAAATAGAATATATCCGTTTAACTTTAAGACGTCAACAATGTCACAGGCGAGGTAAAAAGAACTTCACCACAGTTGGACAAACTAACAACTGGGAGTTTTAACTTTTAAAGAACATCTGTTAAATCTTGTGATGCATATAAATTACAACATAAGACAAAGACGAAATTATATTTAAGCGCATAACTCACAATTAAAATGAGATCACAAAATAAAGAAAAACGTAAAATTTGTTAAAAACAAAAAACCAAAAAAAAAAACATTAAAACTCAAAAAAAAAAATAAAAAAAAATATTTTGAGTTTTAAAGGACGATGAAGAAAATATTTTTGTCCCATAATTTACAATTAAAAACAAAAAAATTCTAAATTTATTAGTTTTAAATCAAATAGGTTCAGTTTTTTATATCTACTAAATTTCAATACCTACTGATTAAATTTAATTTTTAACTTAATTAAATTTAATACAAAATAAATTGACAAATTGGTTAAAATAAAAATTCAATAAAATTTCGAGAAAAACTTCTATTGAAAAATTTACACATAAATAAATCATTACAAAATAAGACAGGACACTTCAAATTTTAGCCAAAACAATTGTTTCCTAAAAAGACACAACATATTTGAACTTGAAATAATCACTGTTACATTCACCACACCACAAGAAATATTCAACCATAAGCTACAAATCTACTTTATACAATAAATTGAAACACCCTGCAGAAATTTACCAATTCACCTTATTACTTTGAACCTTACTTATTACTTCCATAAGTAATAATTATTTTCAACCATTACTTTGAGTTGGTGAATAACTTTACCTCTGCGTAATTTTTCTCTTTAAGTTGCTCTTACAATTAATTTAAAGCAAGAATTCACCAATTCACCATGTGTCTCTGTGTGCTTGTATTAATTCACCTTTATCTCTCTGTATTTTCGCTTTTCTCTTTCAGTCGCTCTTATAATAATAGTGAAGACTACCACAAAATTCACCACAAAGTTTTCATTCTTTTTCTCTCTCTCTCTCTCTCTCTTTCTCTCTCTCTCTCTCACACACTTTCTCTTTTCACAAATACATTTGGGAGTACTTAACACATAACTGAAATATAGTAGCGCCCTCTGCAGTCAACACATGACAACCTTATCAAAAAATAATTTATGTCTTGCATGACATTTCAAATGGACCAACGCACCATGTTTTTTTGTAGCAACTTCGTATTTTTTGCATCAAGCCCATTTTCCCAATTTCCATGGCGCTGGCGCAGTGACTTGTTTATTTGGCAACACTGGAATAACAACTTTGGCGGCATGTTGCGTCAGGTTATAATTGAAATTTTCTAGCGTTTTTTTTTTGTTTGTTCACATGGAGTTAGTTATTTGCAAAGAGGTCGTTGGGTGAGTGGAAAATGGCGGGAAGAATACAATTCAAAGACCAGTCAAGATTTATTTTTTAATATTATTTTTAATATTGTTTTTAGTACTATTTTTAGTAATATTTTTAGTATTATTTTTAATATTATCTTTAATATTACTTTTAATATTATTTTTAATATTACTTCTAATATTATTTTCAATATTATTTTTAATATTATTTTTAATATTATTTTTAATATTATTTTTAATATTATTTTTAATATAATTTTTTTACATTATTTTTAATACTATTTTTAATATTACTTTTAATATTATTTTTAATACTATTTTAATATGATTTTCATTATTTTTAATATTATTTTAATATTATTTTTAGTATTATTTTTAGTATTGTTTTTAGTATCATTTTTAATATTATTTTTAATAATATTTTTAATATTATTTTTAATATTATTTTCAATATTATTTTTAATATATATTTTAATTTTATTTTTAATATTAACTTTAATATTATTTTTAATATTATTTTTAATATTATTTTTAATATTATCTTTAATATTATTTTAATATTATCTTTAATATTATTTTTAATATTATCTTTAATATTATTTTCGATATTTTTTTAAATTTTATTTTTAATATTATTTTTAATATTATTTTTTTACATTATTTTTAATATTGTTTTTAATATTATTTTTAATATTATTTTTAATATTATTTTTAATATTATTTTTAATATTATTTTTAATATTATTTTTAATTTTATTTTTAATATTATTTTTAATATATATTTTAATTTTATTTTTAATATTAGTTTTAATATTACTTTTAATATTATTTTCACTATTGTTTGTCATATTATTTTTAATATTATTTTTAATATTAATTTTAATATTATTTTTAATATTATTTTTAGTTTTATTTTTAGTATTATTTTTAGTTATTATTATTTTTAAATATATTGTTAATATTATTTTTAATGTTATTTTAAATATTATATTTTTTTCAGTCAAACATGATCCTGTAAAGCCGCAAGGGAAGTTTAAATATGTTTCAAGTCAAACTTCTAATGAATCAAGTACAAGCTCAGAGAACGAAATGAAAGTAAACTATAACTGCTAAAGTTTTGATCTATCCACACTAGGAGTTGACTATGATCTATCCACTCCTGCTCATCGGAGTTGACTATGCTTGTATTTTTAGTATGTGAGTTCAAATCAAAGTGAGTTTAAATATGTCAACTGATATTGTATTAAAAAATTGCACAAAAAACAGTGGCCGATAATGAAGTGAAAATTAGTATGTAAAAAATAGATATCTTAAGAAGATTTTTTTTTAATTATTTAGTTTATCAGTTTGTCACGCCCACTAAAGCAAAAGTACGTGTGAGATAACTAAGTCAAACGAGATTTGGTTCTTAAAATTTTAAATGTGCTCAAAGTCTTCAAGCAAAGGTTATTTCAAATGATGAATGAGGCCCATCTACTGATATAAAAGTGGGCATAGGCGTCCGCAGGAATTTTGCAAGGGGGGAGGGCAAAGGTTTGCATTGGTGTGCACGTATATGAAAATGATAATATGATAATATGAAAATGTAACATATACACATAGCAAATAAAAATATATAAGATTTTCCAGTCCAGGGGCGGGAGGGGGATAAAGTGCCTCTAAGATCTTCTATTTTCCCTTGTAGAGGCTCTTGAAAGTGGGTGTGATTTATTTAAAGAGATGTAGAATATAAATACTCTACAAAAAGGTTAAATTTTTAACTTTAAAGTTATAAGTGGAGATGTTATTCTTTCAATTTTTTTTTTTAAGGATGATTCAAGTTTACTCCTGTAAATAGAAAGTTTAAAGTTAGTAAAGTTTAAATAACGAAATAGAAAGTTCAGACTTAAAATTGTGTTTAAATTTTTTAGTTTACTTTAATTCTATTTGTTATATTTTTATTATTTTTTTTTATTTGTTCTTTATTTATTTTTTTTATTTTTTTTTATTTTTTTTATTTTATTTTATTTTTTTATTTTTTTATTTAATTTTTTATTTTATATTTATTTTTTTATATTATTTTTTATTTTATATTTTTTTTATATTATTTTTTATTTTATATTTTTTTTGTATTTTATGTTTTTATTTTATTTAATTTTTTTTATTTAACTTTAATTCTTTTTGTTAAACTTATATGATTTTTTTATTTGTTCTTTATTTATTTATTTTTTTATTTTATTTTTTTTATTTTATTTATTTTTATTTTATTTTTTTCTTTTTGGTATTTTGTTTTTTTTATTTTATTTTTTTTTTATATTTTTATTTTATTTAATTTTTTTTTTATTTTTTACTGCTAAAAACTAAGTAAAAAATTTAAAATAAAAATATTTTTAAATATTTTTTTTTTTAGTTTTGTTTTTTTATATTATTTTATTTTGTACATTTTTAAAATTTTTTTATGTTGTTTTGTTTTTTTTTTTAACAAAACAAATAACCGGTGCAAATAAGCTAGCAAAATTATGCAATTGCATTTATTTACCGTATATTGTCAACGTATTCAGTCGGATTTACTTTGCTAAGAAAAAAAAAAATAGAATTTACATTGTAAACTCAAATCAATGCAAATCATTATGTAGCAGAGATTTAGATAGTTATTTTTTATTATTGACGGGAGAGCAGTTTTAATGTCGTTATTCTCGCATATTCGCATGCAAACAAATGCAATAGTTTTTCGGTATAATATTGATGCAAAGGCATAGCAAATGAAATGAAGGACAATTCACAATCTTTTGTATTTAAGATTGTAAATTCGTGCAATTGTAAAAATTTCCCATCGATTATAAACGGTCTTTTTCGGCTTAATTTGCAACACTCTTTTTGCCTCTATTTTTTTTTCCTAATCAGTTTGAATTTCAGTATTTTATTCATGTAGTAAAAAAACTGTGGGTTTTTAGTGTTGTATATTTGCAAAAGCGTAGCAAGTGCATATCTGTATATTTTGTTAGTGTCGAGTAAAAATGCTATGCTACCCTTTTGCAAATGCTATGATGCACAAATTTGTGAATTATCCTAATTTGTTGTCACGATTAGAAATGGCGCAAATATATTTTACATTTGCTATGATGCAAGATTATTTGCACCAGATCGTGAACACCCCCGTTCTGTTTATCATATATATTATTTTACAATTTAACGAATGATGTGAATAGTTAGGTAAACTCCATAACTGCCGGGACAGAAAAAGATTTTGAATAGATTGAAAAAGGTTTTGTGAACGTCTTATAAAAAACCAATCATTCTATAGCCATAAAATGTCACTAAGTTCTTCGTTACATCTTTAGAATAATTTAGGTCACATGAGCTTTTGTGGTTTTTGCGGACTCCTTTAATCAAAATCAATAATTAGATGTCCATCCAGTGGAACTTTAGATCCACTAGGAAATCTTTAGATTTTGTACCAGATTTTTTGTATCAGAATCTCTACAGAACTCGACAGATTTCTAATAATTCCATCAATATATTTCGCTGAAACCATAAAAGTTCCTATGACTTACACGAGAGCTATGCTTGTTTTTAATCATTGCCATAAGCTGATGTACATATACTTGCTGAGTACTCTCATGAGTATTAAAAGCCTCTTTTTGTGCTTTTATATGAGAGTGAGAGCACTTAAGAGCTACCTAGATACCATCACACTTGATTACTGCACAGTACTTCCGTGTACTTCATTATTTCAATACTGTGCAGTACTTCTATATACTTCATTACTGTGCAGTACTTCCTAATGCTGTATTTTAGTGCAGTCTTGATATAGAATGAAAATGCACTTTTTGAAGCGCGATGAAAAAAACAAACACAACATAGTATAGTTTGAAAGCTATTCGTCAATGCCACGTAGCACTGCGTATGTTCTGTTCTGAAAAAAATATCAAATATAGAGGGACAATGAAGTAAAGCAACGACATATCTTACCAAGCACAGCAAGTGCTTGCAACAACATCGATAAGTTTGCAGCGATCGTTTTCACTCAGTTCTTGATGCAAGGTTGCATTATATCATATGGCATGACTGCTTTTGGGCAATTGCTGTTCTTTTCCTAAGCTGTGCGTCATCGTTGTTGTTTTTTTTTTGACAAAATGACGTGCTATGACTTGTTTTATGATACGTCATATCAAGTGTCATATCTATATGGGCAATAACATGACAAAGGTATGAAACAAATCAGCAGCAGAAACTAAATAAAATTTTATCTGTGTATCCTTATCAGTGCGGTAGTGCAGTATGTTCTACTTCAGTTTTGTTCTATTGTTTTAATGCTTGAATATTATATCGTTTGTTCATGCAAGATCTCTTAACTACAGTGGTTGTTTTGAAATGTGAGTGCAGAAAAGAAGTTTTGAAAACATGATACTTGAATTTCGACCTCGTTTATCGAATCTGTGTATCCTTATCAGTGCGATAGTGCAGTATGTTCTACTTCAGTTTTATTGCTTGAATATTATGCCGCTTGTTCATGCAAAACCTCTTTACTATGGTGGTTGTTTTGAAATGCGAGTGCAGAAAATAATTTTTGAGAACATGATACTTGGATTTTGATCTCGGTTGTAGAGTATTTAACGAGCTAGACTGCCACCCCAATGGACTCTGGTTCGAATCCCCGGAAGACAAATGAACTGCGCTTTAACCTTTCTTAATTTTTATATTTTTTTCTTGTTTTTAATCATTTAAAATTGAAAATTCAGCATGATTAACCCTTAAATGTATAGTGTCCCATATATGGCACAACCAAAGAATTAATGCCGATGTCTGAACGAGAGTAGTTTTGGGAAAAATAATAAACCTTTTGGGTCACACCGATTTAAAGCTTTCGTTCTCTTCAAACGGTTATACTTACAGAATTCAGCTGACTGAATTATTTGGAGCAACAGTGAATATTTGTTGAATGCAAAAAAAAGGACATGTATTTAAGGGTTAAGTTGCATGAATATTTTTGGCTTAAAAGTTTTAGTTGACGGTAGAAAAGCCTCTTGTTGAGATTGCCTTATAACTAGTATTGACTGAAGTAAAGGCATAACACTTGCTTCAGATTCTAGTGCACATCTTTCTACGGCTTCTCGTCCCATTTCCTAATCTTTTTCTTTTGATTGTTTCTTCTTTTCCACTAGAGTCTAACACCCCATTTCGAACTAAGACTTCATAGACTTAACTATCCTTGGTTCTAAGCTAAAAAAAGCTTTAAATTTCTGTTTTTTTAAATATATAATGTCCAAGTTCTGAAATTAAAAATGCTTTAAGGTGTAATTTAATACATAAAAGTTATTACAACTCTGGTTTTTTTTTCGATTTACTAAACTTTATACGTTTTTCTTTCACTCTTATTTTTAAAGCATCTGAAATACGGATGAATTCTAGCTTGCCTTCAAACAATCTACTTTAATGATGAAATGAGATTTTCTTTTCATTTAATAGATATTTTCAAAATCAATCAGAAAAGTTAACAAAGAAAATGGCAAATGCAATTTCAGGCGAATTGAGGCCTAGAAAACACACCTTTATTTAATCCTTTAAATGGAATGGAAAATTTTGAAGCATCAAACCATAAGAAAATATATAGAAAATTAGCTAAACAAAGGAAACAAAGGCTGTACAGTGGTTATAAGTGGGTGTGCAAGCGTTCTGCCAACAGCGAAATATGACCGCAATTTATCTCATACCACAAGCGACTGTTGCAAACATTTGCCCAGGACCATAATGAAGATTTTATGTGGTTGATGAGCATTGCTATTAAGCAGCAATGTTGCGTTAAAAGAGTGAGATGAAGGGTGTGTTTCGACGAACTACTCGTACTATTCAAGATTAAATTAACACATTGAATAAACTGGCATTAAGGAACATATCATCAACACCATTGTTCAACAAGCATTTGCACAGGATACAAATATTTGGTTTCATATTAATTTAATTACTGGTTAAGATTTCGCCTACAGCTGCTGAATTTTGTATCTAAAGAAACATTTAATTAATATTCCCAGAAATATATCTTGAATTTGTTGCATTAAGTTGGCTCCGCTATTTTGTATTTATTACTTAAACGAAATATATTTGTGATGTGATGTGACCGAAGTATGCTATCATGTGGCAAAGTGGGGGAAAGATGTATTCTTAAAATGCTTTTAAATTAATGCTTTTTTATTATGAAGTTTAGTCCGCCACTATTATTATCCAGAAATTGAAAACAAAAATAGATTATTTTTCCATAACGGTACATGTTAGTATATGTCGAGCACAACACAGCAAACATACTTTCTTTAATAATAAATCAAAAATGGCGCAGTTTACTTTGTACACGTATTTAACGTAATGAATAGCTGAGAAATTAGACAGTCAGCTGCCAGTATCACTGTTTCTTAAACGTTTTCGTTTTTATGTAAGTAAGTGTAATGGTGTGTTTGTATTTTTATGCATCTTAATTTAATTTGCTGTCAAAAGCATTTAACAACAAATATTCACTTCATTTACACGCAAATCTCGCGAAACTTCAACTGAAGCTAGAACTACTAGCACGAGGCAGACAGCCAGTTAAAATGACGGACAGACAGACAACTAATTGCTACACTTGCATATTTACACAATCAACTGGCTCTGTTGCCGCTACTGCCGACAACCTTACAGCTTGATTGGCAGGCAGACAGACAGACATACAGATGAACTACAAACTCACTGGCTGACTGACTGAGTGACTAACTGAGTATCTACCTCACTGAAGGTCCTGCCCGAATTAATTGTATTACAAATTCGCACGAAATGAATTTTAATTGCGACATTATTGAGAACGCACACCATTTAATTACACCGAATGCTGTGCGCTTCCGAGAGCTAAACGACCCACCGACTGCCTCCGCCTACACATCCTGCCCGCTTTAAACAAGACTCGCTCTACGCAGCCCAATGAGTAGCTTCAACGAACATCAGCATCATGTGGCTTCAATGCTTAGCAAATGTTTAAAATAAAAACTTACCTCTTGGGAGTTGGAAGAAAATTTAATTTAATTGTTACTCACCTGAAAATAGAGTGAAAAGAGAAAGAAAGAAAAAAAATTATTAATAAGTAAAATTTTGAGGCAGCGCACATTTTATAAATATTATTTGTATTGTTTGGAAAGTTGTCTTTGCTCTTATGGTGGAGCTCATCACAAATGTAGGTTATGCACACAAATAAACTCAAGCAGCTACAAACACACTCAGGCATACCCGCACTCTCCCACACTCACACTCACACTCATTCACAAACAAAGCTTAACAAATACTCAGACATGCGGCTTTTGAAATCCTTTCGAAAGCTAATTTTATAAAATATTTATTTTATTTGAAACCATAAAAATATAAAGAAGGCAGCTTAAATGGCAGCGACAGACGGAACTCAAAGGCAGGAATCAATTGGCTTACCAGGCACAAAGCATTGAAAGGTTAAGAGTCGCTAGTGGTTTCCTTGTGCTTCTTATTGTCTATAAATATGCAGTAAAGGACCTGAGGCTGCTTATTTTTTAGCTTCTACGCAGCAATTGCAGAAAATCCCTAAAGTTATGTTGATACGAGTTCAATTTCTATAGAGCGTAATGCCAAAAATTACCAAAAGGATATTTTTACAACATGGAATTTGGCAATATCGTCTTATATGTTATTATATTCATGCTTTTATGTTTACACACAACCACAAAAAGCTATTTTTAGATAGTGATAGTGAAAGTGATATTGATAGTGATAGTGATAGTGATAGTGATAGTGATAGTGATAGTGATAGTGATAGTGATAGTGATAGTGATAGTGATAGTGATAGTGATAGTGATAGTGATAGTGATAGTGATAGTTAAAGTGATAGTGATAGTGATAGTGATAGTGATAGTGAGAGTGAGAGTGATATTGATATTGATAGTGATAGTGATAGTGATAGTGATAGTGATAGTGATAGTGATAGTGATAGTGATAGTGATAGTGATAGTGATAGTGATAGTGATAGTGATAGTGATAGTGATAGTGATAGTGATAGTGATAGTGATAGTGATAGTGATAGTGATAGTGATAGTGATAGTGATAGTGATAGTGATAGTGATAGTGATAGTGATAGTGATAGTGATAGTGATAGTGATAGTGATAGTGATAGTGATAGTGATAGTGATAGTGATAGTGAAAGTGATAGTATTAGTGATCAGTATCAGTATATAGATCAGATCATAAGAAGCTAGGTCAAAGTCCTTTCAAGGGCTGAAATGGCCAGTTATTTATTTTTTTATTTTTTATCAGTATATAGATAGTGATGGTAATGATCACAGTTGTGATAGTGATAGTGATAGGAGGAGTAGTGAAAGTAGAGGCAATAATGATAATAGCATTATTAGTTACTGTAATAGCTAATGTGATAGTCAAGGGTTTTCCATTAAGGAATTGACAACTTTTTGTTTAATAAAATGCAAACCATTAGAGATATTTCAAAAACTTTACTATCGGCTAGAAGTACAATCAAAACATTTATGAATGGAACTCGACTTCGTTCATAAGGTCACCCCAGGCACGTATGCAGCGGTCGATTCGTTGGACCCAAATTGCGATGACACGGCCACACATTTCGGCCGAAACGGCCGCTATTTCGAGTTCAATGTTGGCTCTGAGTTCTTTCAACATCCCTATTGGAAAACCATTTAGTAACAGAAGTGTTAGTTGTGATATTAATGATAGAAATTAAAGTAGGATGGTAGTGATGGTAATTATGGTAGTGATAAAACTGATGGTAATGAGAAAATTGATATAAGTGACGGCATTAATATTCTTGAGTATAAACTGTAGGCGTAGTAATTGGCGTTCGTGGACAAGTGCGTTAACGTGGGTGTATCCTTAATGCCAATTTTACAAAACGCATGGTCCGTGTTTCGAATCCTCATCAAACACAGACATTTTTTTCAATTGAAACAAATAATGTTGGTGATAAGTAGGAATACAAATGAGTTTGTGTTGCGGCCAACGAAACCGCTTTCTAGTCTACGGTGTAATTTTTTTCATACAGAGTTGTTTTCTTCATTAACAGACTTGGTCTCGAGCTCAACAATTAGTCTCAATATAATTGAATAAAAAGGTCACATTAAAATTAAATTGTAACGAATTTTACCAATTGGTCGTTACCTCCCTGCAGACAATGGCATACCTCAGAAATTAAATAAGGTTATTTGGTCAAGGTCAAGGTAAATAAGGTCTTGGGTACATGCATTTTATCCCTTTTAAGTCGGCAAAAAACAACTAGGTTCAGTTCTCGAACATTAAGTAACACGCACAATTCGATCACAAGATCCTCAGTAAAAGTCCTTACAAGGGCTTATCATCAAAACAATTTTTTATGATTAAGAGTATGAGCGTCAGAATGAGTGTGAGTATGAGAATGAGTATGAGTGTCAGTATGAGTATGACTATGAGCATGGGTATGAGTATGAGTATGAGTATGAGTATGAGTATGAGTATGAGTATGAGTATGAGTATGAGTATGAGTATGAGTATGAGTATGAGTATGAGTATGAGTATGAGTATGAGTAAGAGTATGAGTATGAGTATGAATATGAGCATGAGTATGAATATGAGTATGAGTATGAGTATGAGTATGAGTATGAGTATGAGTATGAGTATGAGTATGAGTATGAGTATGAGTATGAGTATGAGTATGAGTTTAAGTATAATAACTAATACGAATACTAGTGTAAGTATTAGTATGAGTACGACGGCCGTGGCGCAGTGGGTAGAGTGTGTGACCCATACGCCAGAGAACCCTGGTTCAATTTCATCTTACACAAACATTTTTTTCAATCAAATTAATTTTTCTGTTCGGCCGTCACCTCTCTGCAGACAATGGCAATCCTCAGAGAGTAAGTAGTGCTATGTAGAACTTCATGAGAACATGCAAATTAGCCATTCGGAGTCGGCAAAGAACTAGTAGCTCCAGTTCTCGATCAATTGTGTACAAACATTTAATAACACACACAACACAATTTGATTATAAAAAGTTCGTTCAAAGGCCTTTCAAGGGCTGAAAGGGCCAGTTTATTTTATTTATTTTCTTAAATTATTAGTATGAATATGAGTAAAAGTGTGAGTATAAGTATGATTATGGTTATAAGAACGAGTATGAGTGTGAGTATGAGTATGAGGATGAAAATGGGAATCTCATGCTTAAAAAATTAGTTCAAGTATAAGTATGAGTATCAGCATGATTACTACTAAGTATAAGCATCTGAATTATATGAGTATAAGTATGAGTATGAGTATGGTTGTTAGTATAAACATGAATAGAATACATTTTTATTTCAGATCTAGTTTATTTTAAAAGCATAATTTGAATATTATACACAGGCAAAACAACCTCTATAAAACAGTATTTTTAATAGTTTTTTAAGAGAAAATATAATGTATAAAATTTATTGTTAAATCTTTGTGGTTCTACCAACGTTTCTTAAACGTATTTCGAAGAAGCCAATGCGTATTGCCTAGTAAGAATATTAATTGAAAGATCAATTCATTGTAGGACCAAATTTAATGATTTCATTATTTTTGCAGAACTCGAAGTGGTATCAAATGCATTTTTCTATTCAATATAAATTCAATTTGATCTCCCAGCTTAATTTTTTTCACAGACCAATTGATTGTTCATTTTTATAACTTATTTTCTTCGTTGCCTGAATTAAAAGTCATTGAAAATTCTTGGCTATTCATAAAAGAATTCAAAAATTGCGCAGTCGAATAGGGATTTTATTTTACAATTTATTTTGAGCCTACAATAGGCAAACCTACAGAGGTAGTTAAATATTTTGATATATTTACTAAACATACATACTTATATCTGGAGCGCTCTTTGAAAATCAATTCTTATTGTATTGATATCTTTTGACATTTCAATGACTTTTTTAATCTTCTTTTTATTTCTCATACCATCCAATTTTCAATCATTCACAATCTCACCCTTAAAGTCACTTTTGACTTTCAAACACACACACACAAACGCTTAAAGAAATACAGGCACACCTCTATCACTGTTTCTTTATAAAGGCTTTTACAACATAGAGTTCTGATTAAAAATTGATTGAGAATTATATCAAAGTGCTTTTTTTTCATTTTGTGCCTCTTCTTCTAGCCATTCGTTTTTGCCAGTTCAATACTGTTGCAGTCCGGCGAAGACCCAAGAAGGTGAAGAAAAACGAAATAAAAACCTCTTAAAATCAACACCGTTCCAACTAGCCAGCTATGAACCTTCAAAAAGGTGGCTCTTTAATTTGTTCCTGCTGCCTTTCATTTTAGAATTTCTTTTGAGCTTTAAGGCTGCCTCCACTTATGTTGCCTCTCAATCATTAAGTCCTTCGCCGACTCAATGGCCTCAAGTTGTAGAACGAAGACGACGACGACAACGACGACGCACTTTAAAGTTAAGGGTCAGATAAATTCTTGTTGTATTTATTATTGTATTTGTTTTTATTCGTCCTACTTCTTCTGCGAAACTTTTCCAAATAATTTCAAATTAATTAAATTGTTTGTAAAGGTGTAGCTTAAACGGGTTCATTTATAGCCGACAGTATCTTAGAGCGAAGCATCCTTGAATAATTTTTTTTTTTTTTTTTTTTTTGTGTTATTTAATTAAACATGAAAGTATATCTACATAAATTTTGCATGATTTCATAGCCAGTTAATTACCGGAGAGTAAAAACTTTTTGCTTATTTTCTATAGCTGTGAGTTTATCTATTTTCGACCGCATGATGCAGGACAAATCGGCTTACCATTTGTTGTTTTTGTTGGTGTTTGAGAAGGATAGACTTTGAAACGTTTGGAAATATATTCTTCATGGCCTTGTTGTATTTTTCGCTCTTATAAATAAATAATCCTATTTTCAGTATTTGCACATATTAATAGTTTTAAGCGCAACACGACGACGCTACAAACAAAGCTTCAAATAAAATTGTACCTTGTACTAAAAATAAATTACAGGATACTGTGTAAAGCACAATTTAAGCATGGAGACAATTTTTGGAATGTAGGTATAAATTTGTGTATTTGTTGTGGCAGAATAACTATTTTTAACTATCTGATCGCAGGGTGTCCTTATTGCTTAGCCTAGTTTGATATCCTTTCATGTATGCATGAGCGCAGAAAATTGTGATTTAGGCTAAACTTATGCTCGCTTCCTGCAAAGGCTTGGAATCCATTTATGCTGGTCATATGATAAATGTAGTTCGTTTTTTCGTAGCTGTATTTGTTGTTGTTGTTGTGTTGTTGGTTTTGTGGAGAAGGAGCCGTTCTTGTTTGTGACTATTTTTGATAATCAGTGAAAGTACCTGCGTGACATTCTTTTATAAAAAAAAAAATGTGGTTTCATTTTGAGTGCCATATTTTAAAAATGAATGTGATACGGGTTAGAACTAAAATTAATGGAGAGTCAAGCATTATTTGTGGGGTATGCATAACGAGTAAGCTTCTGAATAAATAAGAAAAAAAAATAAAAAAGTAGATCAACATTTTTAAAAGCAATAAAATAAGTCCAAATTGTCAAAATAAAGGCCCCTAGCAGTAGGTTTTAATTTTTTTGTTTAAAATTAAAAAAATTAAATAGTCTTTAATTCTTTACAAAAATACATATCGCACACCCTCTTCAAAAGTGACACAACTCTAAATTTTTCAATTTTGACTTTTTAATATAAATCAATTCCTAATGCACATCTCCATCAACTGTCAAATTTTTCGTTAATTTTTAGAAAACCATTTTGTATCCTTCTTTTGTATGAAGTTGCGTGAAAACGAAATAGTTTTTTGACTGTCCTGAAAATTTCAAAATTTTGAGTTGTGTCACTTTTGAAGAGGGTGTGCGATATGTCTTATAAAGAAGAGGTCCCCGTATATTTTACTTAAAAAAATACGTTGAAGTTTTTATAAATTTTTTTTTGTTTTGTTAATTTTTGTAATATTTTTTTTTTGATAGCTTGCAGATTTATTTTCTTTAGTTTGGATTTTGAAATATTTTTTGTAATCTTTTTTTTATATCTTTTGAT
The DNA here is from genome assembly GCA_943735915.1 of Pherbina coryleti. Taxonomy (NCBI): domain Eukaryota; kingdom Metazoa; phylum Arthropoda; class Insecta; order Diptera; family Sciomyzidae; genus Pherbina; species Pherbina coryleti. Next base: position 27,805,839 of record OX030951.1, read on the forward strand.
TTTTTAAGATATTTATTTTAATTGTTTAACAGTTTTTATTTCTAAATATTTTTATATAAAAATATTTTTTTATTTTGTTTTATATACATCTGATATTTTTCTTTTATTTAAATTTTATTTTTGTTTTATACTAACAAGGGTAATTCAAAAATTCATTAAAAAAATCCAAGACATGGAAAGTACTTTTGAAAAGTACGTGAAATCATTACGACCGATTACTTGGAAAAGGGAAAAAGAATAAAAGGCAAGTATTATGCAATGTTATTGGACCGATTAAGCAATGGCCAAATATTAGAATTAAAGTTCTTATTCTGACAACATTTGCCCGATTTGGCCCCCAGTGACATATTCTTATTTCCACTTCAAAAATTTGGAAAATCGTTAAGAAAAATATATAGAGCTGAAAATTTAAAAAAAAAGTCGAAAAAATAAAAAAGTTGTCTACTTTTTTCTAAGAACTTATTGAGTTACGATCGAATTTTTATAATGGGCTGTATATTTATATGGTATTAGATTAACTCTCAAAAACAAAAATTTATTAAAACTTCGATGGCGACGAAAAAAATTAAATAAAACAAAAACAACAACATATGTACATTGAGCTAATAATAGTCCTTAAAAAAGAAAAGGCAAGTAAAAGTGAAATTGTCACAACAAAACAATAAGCCAACAGTTGAGTGTGCGCTGTTAGAAAATATCAACAAAATACATACAGCATCTATAACCGTCATATCTTTCGAAACGAGCAAACAACAACAATGAATGCTATGCACACATTTTTTTATGACGCAACACGATGCGTCGACAGTAATTTCTTCAAATTACAATACACACTGAAAGTGAGTATGAGTATGAGTATGAGTATGAGTATGAGTATGAGTATGAGTATGAGTATGAGTATGAGTATGAGTATGAGTATGAGTATGAGTATGAGTATGAGTATGAGTATGACTATGAGTATGAGTATGAGTATGATTATGAGTATGAGTATGAGTATGAGTATGAGTATGAGTATGAGTATGAGTATGAGTATGAGTATGAGTATGAGTATGAGTATGAGTATGAGTATGAGTATGAGTATGAGTATGAGTATGAGTATGAGTATGAGTATGAGTATGAGTATGAGTATGAGTATGAGTATGAGTATGAGTATGAGTATAAGTATGAGTATGAGTATGAGTATGAGTATGAGTATGAGTATGAGTATGAGTATGAGTATGAGTATGAGTATGAGTATGAGTATGCGTATGAGTATGAGTATGAGTATGAGTATGAGTATGAGTATGAGTATGAGTATGACTATGAGTATGAGTATGAGTATGAGTATGAGTATGAGTATGAGTATGAGTATAAGTATGAGTATGAGTATGAGTATGAGTACGAGTATGAGTATAGTAAGTGTAAGCATGAGTATGAGTATAAGTACGAATATGAGTATCATTATTGGTATGAGTATGAGTATAAGTATGATCTCAGTGGGAAAAGTCGTAAGGTGCTTACTAAATAATTCATGTTTTCTTTTAGGTAATGAAGGTGGAAATAGAATCAAGCTAAAATAAGCAGATTTGGACTTAGTTTTTTGTTAGATTTGGAGCACCTTACCTCTTTACTTATGATTTCAAATACAAAAAGAATTCGTGTTTGCGCCGAATGTTCAATTCGTGTTCTATTCGTGTGTTCAATTTCATATGTACTTTATTTGGTAAAGTAAGGGGCATGACGACATAACGGGTTTTAACGAATGTTTCAAAAAACACAACGTGTAGCAAAAAAAAAAACGAAAAAAATTGTACGTTACATAAAAACATTATGAAATGGTTTTTTTCTAGCTAAAAATTTAGTTAGCAATACCAAACATTTTATACTGTAATTTTGAAATTTTTTTTTTTCACTTAGTTTATAATTTAGATATTTTCTACCATCCTGATTTGTAACGTAACTAATAAACAAAAAACTAATAAAAAAAAACTGGAAATAGATATAAGTGCTTAAATTTTCCATCATGGGGAAGGCTGAAATGGATTATGTGCTCGTTATATATAATACACCTTACGTGTACCTTACGTTTGCCTTCATACATCCAGCAGATTAATTAAAGTGCATTAGCATGGAAACCCGAACGATTCCGACCGTCGGGAATACATTCCCTTTACTTTATTTTAGTTAAAGAATACGTAAGTATGCATGATGATTTTCACACTTTATAAAAGGAAGCTTACTAGAGACAGCCAAACATTTGATAAAATAATGTGGATTCGTAAGGGACATTTGCATGATCCGCTGATGAAAAGTAAGTAGGGAATAATGCATTATAGAAGGATAGTTTTTCCTACTGGGCTTATGAGTATGAGTATTGATATGAGTATGAGTATAAGTATGATTATGAGTATGAATATCAGTATGAGTATGATTGTGAGACTGAGAATGAGAATAAGTATGAGTATGATTATGCGTATGATAATAATTATTATTATTATAATTATGATTATGATTATGAGTATGAGTATGAGTATGAGTATGAGTATGAGTCTGAGTATGAGTATGAGTATGAGTATGAGTATGAGTATAAGTATGAGTATGAGTATGAGTATGAGTATGAGCATGAATATGAGTATGAGTATGAGTATGAGCATGAGTATGAGTATAAGTATGAGTATGAGTATGAGTATGAGTATGAGTATGAACTGCAGTATAAAAAAAATATTTGTTCTTTTTATTTTTTTTTAATTTTTTTTTTTTTAAATATTTCTTACATATTTTTTTTTTTTTTTGTTTTGTTTTCTTGAAATATTTTTTGTTATTTATTTTTTTCATCACATGTGACCCGGTCTACGAAAAGGGACCTTCGGTGTGAAAATATCATTTTTCACTTTTTTTGGCGATTCGGATAGACTAATGTGTGCTCTTTCTAATGGCGCAAAGCAGAAGTTTCCAACTCGTAAAGTAAAGTTGGAAACTTCTAAGTAAAGTTTCATAAATGAAAAGACGCCATTCAGTGTGCGACAATTAAACAGGTGTTTTCTCGAAAACTTGTTTTTACACCGAAGGTCCCTTTTCGTAGACCGGGTCACACATGTTTCTTATTTTGATTTTGTTTGTTTAATGTGTTTATATTTTCGACATTAAACTAGTTTGTATTTTTATATTTCCTTCTATTATTTTTTATATTTTATTTAAAAGCTTTAAAACATTTTTAATTTTATTTCGACCCAATATTTATTTTGCATTATGAGAAGATACAATACACCAGAAGAAAAAAAAATTTTTTTGAGAACTAAAAATAAAATTAAAATAAAAAAGTAATTTTTGTGTGTTTTTTATTTGTTTGTTACTTATTAAGCAAATAATTTTCTTTCCGCTCTAATTTATTTTTTTAATTTATTTTCATATTTTTACTTTTACCTTAACGCTTTTATTGCAAAAATAATTTTAATTTTTTAATATTTTTTGTTTTAATTTTTTAATTATAGCTTAATGCTAATTTCTTTTGATTACTTTTATTTTTTTTTTCCTTAGGATTTGTGAAATTTTATTTAAATTTTTTGGATTTAATGTTGAATTTATTTCAATAAATCTTTCACTTGGTATACGTTTTTTTTACTCTCTCTCTCTCTCTCTCTCTTTTCTAAATGGAAATTTAATAGATGGAATTGGATGATCTACAAAAGATGGTATACATTTTTTCTGCAAAATATTGCAGAATTCTTAATATTATTTTTCAGAATTAATAAAACAAAAAATATAATTTTTTCATCATAATTTTTCAACATTATTTATAAAAAATATAAATTTTTTTTTTATAATTTTCCAACATCTGAAAGCAATTTTTCAAAAGTGAATTTGAAATCTATAGCCTTTTGCATTAATACCATGTCTTTACAAGAAAATCTATTCAAGCTTAATGTAAAAGGAATTTCTCCGAATAGCTATTTTCGTACATAATGACACTGATAAATTTAACAGAACTTTTCTTTTTTTTGTTGATCCTTTTTTGCCTTTGAGAAAGCACTTAAAAGCGCATTTGACCTTAAGAAATCAAAACAAAGTTTCTAAAAACAAGCATTATTTTCACAGCTCTTGTATTTCATAAACAAAGTGTTATTAATTTATCACATCGAATTCTAATCTTGCTGACATAATCAGGATTTGGCTTTTGGAATCCTCTGCCTTGTATTCAATCACTTATTCTTAAGTTCAGACCCAAAAATAAATCTGTCGCATTAATATATATATTGACAAACCTCTCAAGTTTTGCTGTCACTAATAATAGTTGGAGTCACACAGTATGACGTAATGCTCTGAAGTTGGCTGTCAAAACAAAATCAAACTCTTGCGCCCGCTTTTGTCCTGTAATGACTGTACGGTTACCCCTGGACACAGTATGACTGACCAACTGACTGGCTGGCTGAGTGTAACATGAGTTATTTTCACAATTTACGATACAAAATATGAGACATAAGTAGTCAACAACATTATATTGAAAGGCCATCAATCAACATACTAACGTACACTAGAACACACCCACGTACTATGACGTAAGCTCACACAGTCATCATTTGTGTGTGTGTGTGTGTTTGCGTATTTGAACAATCGGTGCTGTCAGGTGCGGCATCTTCTTCGTTGTTATTGTGCTTGGCTTTGCTTGGCAAAAAGGACCACGAACGTCGCCAATGAGCCATAGAAAATCATCGCTGACCAATGAACCTTTAAGCAGGCTACTTCTCTGCATATGAGGTGAATGTATTGTATGTGAAGAGGTTTGAATGTATGCTTGTGATGTATATTTACGAATATAAGTGTGTATGTGTGTTAGAGCTCGTATGTTATATTTTTGAAGTATTGTGTGTTGTTGTTTTTTTTTCTTCTTCTTCTTAAGCGTTTGAAATGTTTGAAGTAGCAATTGTGAGCTCGACTGCGATTGAGGCACTTATATTTGTAGTTGTTGTTTTTATTGCTGTTGTTTTCCTTGTGATTGTTTTTGCTTTTATTATTGCTGCTTTTATTGGCATTTTGATATAAGTAGCGATAATATCTCGCCGCAGTGGGAATCAGTTTTTTTTATCATCTCATTTTTTTTAAGCTTTTTATTTTTATGCAACAGAAAGAGATTCTCTTTCAATTTGCTTTTGAGTTGCGACTATCTATGTGTGTTTTTTATTTTAAAATTTTCTACAGATTTTTATCTATAAGTAGCAAACTTATTGTTTTTCTGATTTTTTATTTTTTTTTTGTACTTTGTTCTTTTATAAATTGTTAAAAAATTAAAAAAAAAACTTTTTTAAGGAGAAGGTATTGCTTTGTTTTTATCTGAAAGTTATTAGTCTTGAAATAATATGGCAAAGACTTGAGCTTTTGATTTTAGTTTTAATGTAATACATAAAATATTAATATCAAAGACTATATATTTTTTATAATAAAGTTTAAATAAAACATGAAGGGGAAATAAGTATAATTTTTTTTAAATTATGTCTTAGAAATACTAAGTCTGTCATGTTTAAGTCCAAGCCTTTATTTCTAAAGGTTTCTTCATGCGTTCTTATCGCACTTAAATCCTTCTTAAAGAGAAATATTTATTATTCTCTTATTTCATTTGATAAGATACATCCGAAAGAAATATGTGTGCTCAACAAAATAAGTGTTTATATTTTAATCTTTTATAATAATAAGTTTCTTTTAAAAATTAACTAACGCCAAAAATAGAAATAATATATTTTTTGTAGTTTTTTAAGTTATTTTTATTTTTTTTTCTTTTTTTTTTTTTTTTTTTTTTGTATACTTTAAGTTATGCTTATTTTTTATAATTTTTTATCAACCTATGATACTTTTTTATTTTCAATATAATTTTACTTCTATTTTTTTTTTTTTTTTGTTTTGTTTTAGTTTTCGTTGGATTTTAATTTTTTTAGTTTTTATTTTTTTTTTTCATTTTTAGAAATTTTATTTATTTTTTATTTATATTTAACAGTTAATTATTTTTTTTTAAGGAACGAAACAAAACAGTTTTAATATTTTTTCTGCTATTCTTCTTCGAAATCTTTTTAGTCTTTTTTTATTCTGTATTTTTACTTTATTCAATCGTGTGCTACTTTATTATTATTTTTTTCTATTATTATTTTTTATATTTTTAAGTATTTTTTATGATTTGTTTATTGTTTTAACTATTATTTCTAGATTTTTATAACTATCTGTCCTTAAACTTTAATTTTATTTAAGTTTTTAAATTATTTTAAACATATATAAAAATTAATTATTTTTGACTTTTACAACTTTTTATAATTTTTTATTTGTGACAACTACAAAATTGTATAAATGAATTATGTTCAATTTTATTTTTTTTTTTCTCATTGCTTTTTTTATTTTTCATACAATATTTTTTCTTATTCTGTTATTTATTTGTTGTTTTCTAATTATTATTTTATAAAACTTTTATTAGGTTATAAATTTTAAGTTTTAACTATTATTTTTTTATTATTTTTCATTATTTTCTGTTCTTTTTTATTATTTCATATTATTTTTATGTTTTATTATTTTTATAATTTAATTAATTTTAATTATTTTCTATTTTTTATTATTTTTATTTTGTACACTTTTTTATTTTTTTTTTTATACTATTATTTTTATTTTTTTATTCTTTTAATTATGTTTATTTTTATTTTCAATATATAAAAATATATTTTCTGAAGTAGTTTTTTTTTCGTTAGATTTTAATTTAGTATTTTTTAGTTTTTTTAATTAAAGTAATTTTATTTTTTTTATTATGTTTCATAATTATGTTATTTATTTTTGTTTTTAAGGAAAGAAACAGTTTAAATATTTGTTTTCTATTCCTCTTCAAAATCTTTTTCATTACTTTATACTATCGTGTAATCCTTTATTTTTATTTTTTTTTTTCTATAAGTTTTTTTTTATATTTTGAAGTATTTTCAAGATTTTTTTTTTTATTATTTGTTTATTTTTTTAAGTTGTATATCAAATTTTTCATAACTATCTGTCATTGACTTTTTCAATTTAGGTTAAGTTTTTAAAATTATTTTTAACACATTTAAAAAATAATTACTTGGAACTTTTGAAACTTTTTATAATTTTTTATTTATTGTATTACAATTGCAAAATTGTACGAATAGAATTTTGATGTAAACTGATTTGTTTTTTATTTCTTATTTTATAATATTTTTTTTTATTATTCTATCAGTTATTTTTTGCTTACTTATTATTATTTTATTAAATTTTTTTTTATTTTTTATTATATTTTTATTTTTTTTTTTTTTTTTTTTGTTATTTTTCATTATTTCTATTAATTTTTATTGTTTGTAATTACAGTGAGGCCTCGATTATCCGTAATGGTCGGGACCGGAAGCATTCTGGATAATCGATTTTCCCGGTTAATTGAGTAACAAATTTTAGTAGTTTTTTTTATATATTTTTTTTTAATTAATAAAGGAATATTGTTCTACATAGTTTTACAGTAACAAATTCAAGCATTTAATGTACATGTTTAAATAATATAAGAAAACAAAAGTATTTTGCTAGAAAAAAGCAAGCATAAGAATTTATTGCTAAGTAATTTTTAAAAAAAAATGTTATATGCTTCTCACTCATCGTATGCAAACAAGGGAATTCCCCATTTTCGCTATGTTCACATCGTGTTTGATTATTCAAAAGAAATCGAAAAAACAATTGTGCTTATAATCCCGGATACTAGAGGTTATCACGGTTAAACGATGCAAAAAAAAAATTTAAATCGAAGCAAAAAAAAAATTGTCTTTTTCTTTCACGGATGATTGATGTTGCCGGTTAATCGAATCACGGAAAATCGAGGCCTCACTGTATTTTTATTTTTTTAATTTCTTTATTATTTTTCTTTTTTATTTTTTTTTATTATTTTTCTTTTTTATTTTTTTATTATTTTTTCTTTTTCAATTATTTTTATTATTTCTATTATTTTTTAATGATTTTGTTATTAATTGTATGGCTGTTGTTTTTTTTTTTTTTGTTAAATTTTTTTTTCTGTTTTAGTTTTCTGTTTTAGTTTTGTTTTATTTTATTTGTTCTGATAATACTTTGTAATATTTTTTCGATGCATTAATTTTTTTAACATTTTTATATACACATATGGTCATGAAAATAGGTACTTCGACTTCGGTATAAAAACATAAGTTTTTTGTCTTAAATATTGTCATGTGTTCCATTTTATGCTATATTTTTTTTTAGTAAGCAGGTAAAGTAAACATAAATGATATTCCAAAGGTTAAATATAGTTCAAAGGTTAGTGATAATACGAACAAAAATTAAAAATTCCTGTGGTCATTAAAATAGGTACGAAGTTAAAAAAGCTATAAAATAATAAAAGAATATGGTTTTATGACAAAAAATACACGAAATTTTTAAAACTCCATCAATAACCGCTGTGTCCAAAGTTATTATCAATAACTTTTTGAATTCGATTTGGCATGGAAGTAATAAGCTTGCGGCAGGATTCTACAGGAGTGTCATATCATATTTCTTGAATATTTTGCCATAAATCCTTACTATTTTTGAAATTTTATTTTCCAATTCGCTGTTTTAAATCTCGCCAAAGATTTTCTATTGTGTGCAGGTCGGGTGACTGGTTTGGCCAATTTAAAACTTTCACATTGTTTTGATGAAACCACGTGCTCACTAACTTTGAAGAGTGTTTTGGGTCATTATCTTGCATAAAGACCCAATGAAGCGGCATGTTCTCTTCAGTCAATGGCAACATCACGTCTTGGAGAATATCCTTTTAAATAAATTTGGTAATTTTGTCCGTAAAAAGGTGAATAGGCCCAACTCCATACCACGAAAAGAAGCCCCAAACCATTATATTACCGCCACCATGCTTCAGTGTTTTTTTTTTTTTTTTGTGTATTGGGGTGCAAATTCTCGTCCTTTAGGGCGTCTGACATTTCGTTCGGCATCATTCCCAAGTAAATTTATTGTTGTCTCATCACTCCAGAGTATGTTATACCACTTTTTGATGTTCTCTGTTCCACACCAAGACTTGTGGGCTTCGGCGAACTCTTTCCTCTTCCGTAAATTTGCCTTTCTAAGCAGAGGAACTTTACGAGCTATTCTTTCCGGTAGGTTCCTTGTGCACAATCGACGCCGTACAGTTCGCGCTGAAACTACGTTATTAATTTCAACTGCAATCGCTTTCGATGACATAAAAGGATTCCTCTTGGCAAGTATTACGATTAAATTTTCGGTAGTAGGAGTTGTTTTTTTCTTGCCACCACGTCGTTCTGTAGATTTTTTGGGATCAAGGGCATTAAAAACAACTTTTTTGGACCGACCCAGTGATTCCGCAATAAATTTGTAGGGTTTATTCTGCTTTCGAAGGTTCAGAGCTATCCTGCGTTTCTCAGTTGTGTAGTGCTGCGCTCGACCATCTTTTAGTAATATTCGTATTCATTTTTATTTACTAAAAGTTCTTCAGCTTCACAACTTACCTTACGACCAACTTACCTTAGATTCAGAGAAACACAAAATATAACCTCAAAGTACCTATATCAATGGCCAACAAAATTTACTTTTTCGAAAAACAAAGTGATCTGTGATCACTGATCACTGACAAAGTGATCTGTCACTGTGATCACTGACAAAGTGATCTCAGCTTAGAATAACGATTCTTGTAATTTCACAATGAAGGAGTGTTGCCACTTCTAAAAAAATAATACCCTTGAATTATTTCCTTTAATTTTTCAGAGCAGCACAACGAATTGAATTATCCAGAATAAGGTACCTATTTTAATGACCATATGTGTATTAATATTAGCCATTTTTATTTTGGTTTTGATTTTGATTTTTCTTTGTTACATTTATTAAAAACATACGAAAAACATTGAAGAACGTCATTCATATAAAATTTTAAATTTTAAAGTGACTTTTAAAGTTGATTTATTTTTACACAAAAAAGCTATAGTTTAATGTTCACACATCAACAAAACTATACTGTTGTTAAAAGATTTTTTTAAAGCTAACAAAGCTTTTCACCACAAAACTGTCACATACACTCTAAAAAATAAAAAAAAAAATAAAAAAACAACAACTTTGCCACTTACACTTCAAAACCTTACACTTACACCAACCAAATGTTAATGAAAAAATGAAATACTTTGGAGTATTATTTTTTTTTTTTCCTATCAGCCTGCCAGCCAAACAACCTTCTGGCAATTACGGTTACGCAACCCACGCTCAAGGGAAAAACATAGCTTTATTTCTCTTTTACCGGTCATACAATTTTTATTTTCAGGCTTGCCACACTGAAGTGATGGATTGACAATTTTTATATTTATCTTAGTTTGTTGTTTTTTTTTTTCATTTTCTCTGATGTTTCAACTCACAACAACACAACGAAAAAACGAAGAAAGTACTTAATGTTTAGTAAAAAATGGCAAAATAAATAGAAAACCACTCAAGAGTCTTAAAATTTCAAAAGAAACAAGAGATGAAGAATCCCAAAACAGCAGCAGCAGCACAACAAAGCATAGTTCTTTCTTACCCTAAATACGCCTTAATGTATGCAATGATTCACTTTTGTATCTTGATGTGGTGCAGCCTCACAGTAAATTTCTCTACATTTGCTTTTTTTTACTCTATTTGTAGTGCTTTGTTCTTTTGGAAATGTACTTCCTAGCCTGCTATTTACTGGCTTTAATGCACAACAAAGGCTCAAGCTAAATTGGTTCAATGTTAGTCCTTAATTCAGACGATGTACTATGGTGGACAGCTACAATAATCATGCTCGAGCTACTTCGGCCATGTAGCGACATTTACTGGCCCACTCACATTCACTAGCAAACTTACAAACTCTCACACACACATACATCTGCACATACGTACAGACCAGATTTTAGCCCATTTGCAAATCCTTTTATTTATATTTTTGTTCATTTTTTTTAGTTCTGTTTCGTTTTCCTTCTGTTTTTTTTTTTTTTTTTTTGTTTTTGTTACCAAACAACAATTATCTGCATTTTTACGGTCTAAATATTACATTCAGAGAAGTGTGTAAATGGAGATAATTAGACCAGAAAGACAGAAGCCCATAGAAACACACACACACACACATACTATACACACAGTAGCATATAAATTTATAAAAATAAAAACGAGACTTTATAGGCATAAAACTGTTGTTTTGTTGTTGCCTTCTTTGCATAAGTATGTGTGACGCACTTACACGAATACTTCTTCTCGCCGCAACTCCTGCATTTTGTTTTTACCCACATTTTTTTATTATTTTTTGTCTGGCAGGAGCTTGATTATTTTCTTTTTTTTTTTTTTGCTCTTGCCTTTTTTGCGGCTGCTTGATTATTAAATACGTAACTTCTGAGTCAGGAATCAAGGACTCATGCTCTGTTCAGATATTTTCGGTACGATTAATTTTTATTAATTTTCAGCATGTAAGCTTAGAGTAGCTGAATGAAAATTAATTTCCTAAAAAGCACAATAATTGGCTTTGTTGAGCAAAAAAGTGAATGTTCCGAAAAGAATTTAAAAAGGATATTTTATGCTGTGCTATTTTAAGGAAGCGAGAAGTGCGTAAATTAATTAAAAGTAATTGAGCAACAAGATGCTTTAATTGAATTAAGGTTAATTTAGATATTCTTTGCAGTATTGGTAGGAAGACACAGCTAAATTCTGTAGCCAAGGAGTTCATAAACGAAAGCTTGTTAGTAGTAGAAAAGAGCTAAGTTAGTTTTTTAATTCAACTCCTTCAAAAGCTTTAACAGCTTTTCCAATTTTAATACATTGCTATAAATTACTCCAACAGCAGCTTAAATTGCAATAATATCTGGATCAGGACATTATTTGGAACAAATCGCTTACTTAAATCAAGACAAATGAAAAGCTTTTCATAGTGGTGATTTTTACGATTTGAGCTTGGTCGAAGATTTATTTCGAGTTTTCATTTTATTGCTCTAAAAATTGTTCATTCAATACTGAAACAAGATACTGAAACAAGAAAACGTAGAAAAACCTTTAAAGATCTTTTAAAAAAGTTTTTTTTAAAAAGCTTTTACGAGAAATAAAAAGTTTTAGAACTTTTTTTAACCTTTTTTTGTGAAATTAATTTTTTTAAAATAGAGTGGTAGAGCTTTTAAAAGAGCTGTTAAGATTTTAGGCGGAAGAAAAATTTTGTTAAACTTTCTGAAGAAATTTTTAATTTTGTTTTTTTTTAATGTTACTTATAGCATGTTCAAACCGAGCAGTTAATTATGTTAAATCGAGTTCATGAAGTCAAATCGAAAAACAAGTTCTGAAATGAAGTTGTGATGAAGTTAAATGCGTACAATTGTTGTTGGAAATTTAACGTGTTAAATGATTTAACACGTTTCGAAACTCGTTAAATCACTGGTTTGTGTTCTTGCTAACGTCAGAAAAGCTTTTTTTGCTTTTTAAACGCAGCCAAATCTGACAAGAGCTTTTATTTTGATGTTTTAAATGTAAACACATAAATTCTTTGACAAATTTTTCTTAATTTTTTGACAAATTTTTGAATTTATTTGAATTTTTTGCTATTTTTTTGTGAATTTTTTTTTTTATTTGTTTATATTTTTTAATAAACAATTTTTTATTTCTTTCAAAATATAAACAACTAAACTGACATTTATAAACTAGTTAAAGCAGTATGAACGATAATGTTAAAAAAAAAAGCTTTTTTCAAACAACACTTTAAATGAAGTCAGTTTCAACATTCTATTAAGCTTTTATAAGAGAGCTTTAAAGCTTTTGAAGAGCTTTTAAAATGGAACTTTGCAGCTTGGGAAAAACTGTTAAAAAATTGTTTTAAAATACATTTTTGGTTCGCAACACTTTAAAATTTAAACGGAGTCTCATCTGGAAATAACTTTTAACAAGTTAAAGATTTTGTGATTCAAAATTTTAGTCCAATTAAAATGAAAAATTGAAATATTTCACCCATATATATAAAGTATTTTTAAGGTCAAGCGGAGAAAAACTTTTTAAGAGAAGCTTTAAGAAAAGCTTTTTCAAAAAGTATTTAAAAAGCAGTTCTCTTCTTAAAACTACATTTAGAAGATTTTTGGAAAGCTTTTAAAACCACTTCTTGAAAAAATTCCAAAAGCTTTCGAAAAAGTGCTGTGGAAGAAAAAGTTCTATGCCTGTTGGGAAATCATTTTTTAGCAAACGTTTTTTAAATTTGAGGACTTTCGAGCTTAAACAGAGGATCAGCTGTGAAAAAGTTCTTAAAGAGAAAAGTTCTTTAATAAAATTAAATTTAATTGTTCTCAACATATTAAATTTAAATAATAGAACAGAAAAAGGATAAAACTACGGCTGGAAAAAATATAAAGCTTCTATGTCACCTAAAAGAAAATATTAGAAAGCTTTTAAAAGTTTCGATAAAAGTCCTCAAAAAAGCAAAGATATTTGATGAGATTTTTTGTTGTTAGTGTTTTACACATAAAATGAAAAATAAGCTTTTCTCTCCTGCTCATTATCTCGCTGTCACGTAAAACATTTTTCAAACAGCAAACACGCCAAACATTTCTGAGTCGAATTTATGTACCCGTTTTTTTTTTTTTTTTTTTCTTTAAAAGTTTTCTGTCAAGATATTATTTTTAATATCTACTGAAAACTAATATTTTAATAGCTACTGAACAAAAAAGCTCACCAAACATGTTTGCCTAGCATAACCACGGCATAAGAGAGTTAAGCTCTCTTTAAAAAACAGTTTTTTTTTTAATTGTAATAGCTTTTGAAATAAGCTTTAGAGGGAAAGAACTATTTCTCAAAAGAATATACAGGTTTCAAAAAAGTTTGTTGATTTTAGAACTTTTAAGCTTATTGGAGGTTATGCTGGAAAAGGCCTTTCATAAGTGAAGGGCTTTTTTAGTTTTTTAGAATTTTATTGTTCTAAATAAATAAAATTTTAATGAAAGGACTGAAAGAAATTTAAGCTTTTCAGGGCCATCTTGTTTTCAGACGGAGAGCGTAGAAAATTTTTTAGAAACTTTCCGTTAATGATTTTAAGAAAAGAACTCTACTGAAGCGTTTCTAGGGAGCTTTTAAAACAAGTTTTTTTTTTTGTAAAAACATTAAGAAGCCCTTGAAATTTTTGAAAAGCCTCGAAGCTTTTGAGAATAAGATATTTCCATCTAGAGAAAAAGACCTTTTAAAACGTTTGGTTATTTCACAACTTTTTAGCTTAATCGGAGGTTACTTCAAAAGTGAAAAACATTTTTTGGTTTGAACTTTATTGCTCTGAATATATTAAATTTAAATGTAACAACTGAGAAAGTATTTAGCTTGCTTAAGGCCATTGAGAATGGAAGAGGAAGGAAAGTTTTTTAAAAAAGCTTTTAAAGTTGTATTTTTTAAATTCTTTTAATAAGATAGAACTTAAGAAGATCTTTAGAGACCTTTGAAGCTCTATAAACAGAGTTTTCGAAAAGCTCTATAAACAGATCTTTTGAAAAGAACTATATACAGAGCTTTCGAAAAGCTCTATAAACAGGTCTTTTGAAAAGAACTATAAACAGAGCTTTCGAAAGGCTCTATAAACGGAGCATTATAAAAGCTCTATAAACGGAGCATTATAAAAGCTCTATAAACAGAGCTTTATAAAACTCTTTAAAAAGAGCTTTTGAAAAGCTCTATAAACAGAGCTTTGTAAAAGCTCTTTAAGAAGAGCTTTCGAAAGCTTTCAATAGAACAAGTTTAAAAACTTTTTAACATTGTTTTGGAGGAAAGTTAAAAAAGTTTTAAAAAGGTTTTTGGAGAAAGGTTTAAGGAGGTTCTGCAAGAAAATCTTTAATTATATTTAAAAAATATTAACAATCGAAGAAATCTGTTAGGAATTAATAGAAAAATTATTATTTATTTTATTAGAATATAAATATAGTAATAAAAATAAATATGGTTAGGCAATATACATCTCATAGGAAACCTTGACCCAATTTATAAAATTAAAATTTAGAAGATGCCTTTTTTGCAAAGGATCTTCAAAAGTGACATTTAACATTTTTATAGCTTTTTCTAGTGCTTAGGGAAGTGCTGCAGTAAAATTATTTAAACGTCGGCCTTTATCTTTAAGAAAAAATCCCATAGTTATATCCTAAATAATCATATAAAGAAAGCGTGATAGCTTTGAAGAAGAAAATCTTTATAACAGAGGCTTCAAAGCATTGCTGAAAATAATTTAAGAAATGAAAAGTTTAAATAAATGATGACTGCAAATAAATGATAGCTGCTATTGAAAAACAACGCTGACTTCCATGCCAGTGACTCATCAATTTTGTGAACTCATGTCGAGAAACTTAAAATAAGTCAAGCAAAATCAAATCAATTAAGCCAAATCAATTTCAAGCAAAATCCATAAATAACTAAAACTTACATTTAATTTAATTTCAGTTAACTGCTCATTGGCGCATTAATTTTCGCTGTTACTCTCTGTTCTCTGAGCCAATGAGCCATAACATGTCTAAGAAGCGCCAAGCGAAACTAATGAAAAATTTCTACAAATTCTTGGGAAATTTGTAGCAAACAGACAGAAAAAAATAAAAAAAAAAAAACAAAGAAAAAATCACTTACCAACCAACCAACCGACGAGCTAAGCGTGTAGCAACTGTTAGTTGATTTCTCTGGGGATAACGTCCTTATCGATGCCATTGAAGGAAACTAGAAAAAATCTATTTGCACGCAATTTTCTAATGTTTTTCGACATCAACGTTGATGTGATGGTGGTCGTGGCCGTCGACAATGTTCTTTATAGCCAGTGATTGAGCAACAGTTGAGCTCGTTAACTTAAAATAGCAATTATTTGAAATAATTTCATTTTGCGGGAAAGTCTTATGGACACACACGCGGGTCGAATAGAGAAATCACCAATCATTAAACAAACCAGCAACAGTGTGTTCATAAGATAGAGTTTGCTATGTTTTATTATTTGGTTAAGAGGAAGCCAATTCATTAAGCAATTTTCTCAAAAGAACAACATGGCGTATGAGTGATTATAATTGATTTGTGTGATTATATTCAACAGTGTTGTCCAGTTCATAAGTATGTATACACGATTTTCTTATACAACAATTTAATTTAAAGTACAACATGGCGTATGAGTGATTTTAATTCATAACTCGATACAGTGCTGTCCACTTCAAAGGCAAGTGTGCAGAAGTTTCTATTTAATTAAGATGGTTGAGATGGTTCCTATACGATATTCTCTCTATCGTATGAGCCCGTAAAGCAGCATAATTGCCTTTGCATCGTTTTCTTAAAAAAAATTGTTAACCAATAAAAAATGTCAACTTTTTGTGGTTTTGACTAACAACCTATGCAATTAGTTAAAAGTATTTGTCTGCAATTTTTTGTTTTTCCTGAAACTAACCTAAAAATACTGCTCACTCTGCTTTTTAATAAAGCATGAAAATGCATAAAGCTAGAAATATGAAATTCCATCTACTATCTGCTATACTTCATGAGTGTGATTTTGAGTTGTTTTTTTGTTTTTTCAATGCACACAGCAAAATGGCATAAATAAAAAATGCACTTAAAACACACACAATAAAAAAAAAACTCTATAAAATATTGCAAATGCTAAATTCAGCCTCATCAAAGGATGCTTTTATTGTTGTCCCAAATACATATGCAAGCCATTATTTAGCTGCTTACACACATACACACAATCAAACTGTCACATACAGTCAAAGACACACTTGTACACATCATCAACAGCACTAGCAACAACAGCAGCAGCAGGAGCAAGAGCAGAAACATCATGGCAACAATTTCAACTGCAATTTGGTTATTTTTGTTGTTTTGCTCTTCTTTTTGTAGCATGTTTTTTTTCATTTATTGCTATTTTTGTATTTGTGTTTGTTGTTGTTTTTATTGTTGTTGTTATACTTGGGCACTCGAGTTCTATTTCTGCTATTTTCCCCAGCATTGTTTCAAGTATTATTTTAACTATTGTTGCGTTTATTGTGCCTGCCCCAGTGTGAGCCTACCATGAGTGTCGCTGAGTGACAGTGTGAAGTGTGTGTGTATTGCTATGTAGATATGTACAAATATGCTTGTGTGTGTGTGTGTGTTAGGCATGGGTGTGGAGTGGCAGCGCAACATCACTTTGGTGCAGTATAAAAACCTAGTTGTCAGCCACAGCGTCCTCAATATCAACATCAGGTCGCATCACCGCGAGCCAAGACTTAACCATGTCACGCAAAGGACTTTGTTTTACATTCAATTCTCATTGTTGTTGTTGTTGCTGCTATTATTGTTGTAGTTGTTATTTAGATTTAGCTGCTGTTTTTTCCATTAGATTTTTCTAATAGGTTCAAGCGACTTAACATAAAAAATGCTTAA
Source organism: Pherbina coryleti (assembly GCA_943735915.1). Classification (NCBI taxonomy): domain Eukaryota; kingdom Metazoa; phylum Arthropoda; class Insecta; order Diptera; family Sciomyzidae; genus Pherbina; species Pherbina coryleti. The sequence continues at coordinate 27,823,182 of OX030951.1, forward strand.
CAAATTGTGCAGAGAAATAGTTTTTATTTTCAATTTTTTTTAAAGGAGATTTTTTATTGGATAGAGGATAGCAGGAGATTCAATGGCAGAGAAACGTAATTAAGTTTGCAACTATTTTTAGTGGTTGTTGCAATAGTGTTATTTAAAACAAAATAGGCATGCAAGAATGAATTCTAAATGAAAATTTACACAAAGGATATATGGAGACAGGATATTTTATGCACGAATTTGTATATATTTGCACATATCTCAATAATTAAACGTATTTATCAACCTTTCTGAGCTCGAATATGCTAAAATTATTAAAGTACATATAAAGGATATATGAACGGCGAGCTTATTAACGCTAGAACGCATAAGATTTTTATACAGCTTTTTAAATAACACAATTATATAACTTGTTATACACAAAAATTCAAAATTATTTATAAAAACTAATATTAATATATTAAAAGAACAAATTTATGAAACATTGCATGCAAAAATGAAGTTCTAAATGAAAATTTACAAAAAGCATATATGGAGCAGGATATTTTATGCACAAATTTGTATATATTTGCACATATCTCAATAATTAAGCGCATTAAGCAACCTTTTTGGGGTCGTAGTTGTTAAATTAACTAAAGTTTTCATAAAGGATATATGAACGGCAAGCCTATTAATGCTAGAACGCATAAATTTTTATGCAGCTTTTTAAATAACACACTTATATAACTTGTTATACACAAAAATTCAAAATTATTTATAAAAACTATTATTAATATATTAAAAGAACAAATTTATGAAACACTGCATGCAAAAATGAAGTTCTAAATGAAAATTTACAAAAAGCATATATGGAGCAGGATATTTTATGCACAAATTTGTATATATTTGCACATATCTCAATAATTAAGCTCATTTAGCAACCTTTTTGGGGTCGTAGTTGTTAAATTAACTAAAGTTTTCATAAAGGATATATAAACGGCAAGCCTATTAATGCTAGAACGCATAAGATTTTTATGCAGCTTTTTAAATAACAAACTGATATAACTTGTGATACACAAAAAATTCAAAATTATTTATAAATAATGTTAGTAATATATTAAAAGAACAAATTGATGAAACATTACATGCAAAACTTAAGTTCTAAATGAAAATTTACAAAAAGGATATATGGAAGCAGAATATTTTATACACAAATTTGTATATATTTGCACATATCTCAAAAATTAAGCGCATTTAGCAACCTTTTTGAGGCCGTAGTTGTTAAAATAATTAAAATACATATAAAGGATATATGAACGGCAAGCCTATTAATGCTAGAACACACAAAATTTTTAAGCAGCTTTTTAAATAACAGAATTATACAACTTGTGATATACAAAAAATTCAAAATTATTTATAAAAAATATTTTTAATATATTAAAAGAACAAATTTATGAAACATTGCATGCAAAAATTAAGTTCTAAATTAAAATTTATACAAAGGATATATGGAGGCAGGATATTTTATGCACAAATTTGTATATATTTGTGAATATTTGCACATATCTCAATAATTAAGTGGATGTAGCAACTTTTTTGTGGTCGTAGTTGTTAAATTAATTAAAGTATATATAAAGGATATATGAACAGCAAGCCTTATAATGCTAGAACGCAAAAGATTTTTTATGCAGCTTTTTAAATAACAGAATTATATAAGTTGTGATTTACAAAAAATTTAAAATTTTTTACAAGTAATATTATTAAGAATATGTTAAGAGAACAAATTATTAAAATATTGCCAAAAAAAAAAAAAAAACAAAAATCTTTTTATGACGATAGTTAAAAATATGAAGCCATAAAGGAAAAGTTTTTCAAAAAAGTTTACTTCTTTAAGACATTTATTGAAGCAGAAGGATATTCCATTTTATTATACGTGAACACCTGCCGTATAGGCTTAATCATACATTGCCCCAATGGCAATGGGGTCGGAGTTCATGGAATTGGTGCCCAGCAGATAAATCTTCAGGACGTTAGTACCATGCTTATACAAATACAACGTTCATCCGACATCTCCCGGGCGTCACTTCCATGACTCCTCCAGACGCGACCAATTTATTGAAGCAGTAATATTTGATATTTGTAAATAAAATATACAGACGAAGATACAGCTGGAAAATTAAGAAAGAGCAAAAATTGAAACAACAGCATTTAACATTCAGACGATAAAAAAAGGTTAACGGGCATGGATTTCAAGATCATATGTGGTTCAAGATCTTTCGCATAATTGGGCAGGAGTTTTAAGATCTTATTGGTAGCTTCTGGACTGAAATTAATGACGCGTGATACAACTGATTGACGATGAAAACATTTCATCTTCTCTCAACTCTCTTGGGAATCGATCCAATGTTGCTTGCTTGAGCCTAAGAGGCCCGAAATCACCTCGCAAAACCATTTTTCAATTCGTTCTTCAGTCGTTTAGTTAAATAGTGGACCAATGTCCATACGAACATGTTCCCCGACAATGTTGCGTTGTGTAAATTTAAGCAAATCCTCACCGATACTGCAGGGTGGACCAAATAAAAGTTTTTTTTTTTAATGCAATAAAATGAACAAAATTAAATATTAAAAATTAATTCTGAAACACAACGTCGTTGAAATGGCTACCTCGGCTGGCCTCGCAGTAGCACATTCTGTCACTCCAATTTTTCAAGACATTGTTGATGGTTTCGGGTTGTAGCTCACGGATTGCTTGGATAATATTGACCTTATGTGTTTGAATCGTTTCCGGATTGTTAGCAAAACATCGGTTCTTCACGGTTCCCCACAAAAAAAAGTCCGAAGAGGTCAAATCGCAGCTCCGAAGCGGCCAATTTACATCGAAAAGACGGCTGATAACACGATTTGGGAATTTGGTGCGCAAAAGATCGATTGTGGCATGGGCTGTGTTGCAAGGCGCTCCATCCTGCATGATCCAGAGGTCGTCCAAATTCATGTCTTCAATTTCAGTAAAAAAAAAGTCGACAAACATTGCTCTGTAATGCCCACCGTTGACCGAAACGTTGTTCCTGGTCTCATTTTCAAAGAAAAATGGTCCAATGATACCACCACTCCACAATCCGCACCAAACTGTCACTCTCTGTGGATGCATCGGCTTCTCGACAATAACGTGCGGGTTTTCTGAGCCCCAGATACAGCAGGCGTACACTCACTTTGGAAATAAATTTCCAATATTTCCCAACGTTGTTCAAAAGTAAAACGTTGTAAAGCGACTCATTTCTTTCCACGGAGGTATGATACTGATTTTCGGAGGTATGTCACGATTTCCTGTCAGTGTCAAAATAACCCATGATTTTAAAGGAAACCACTAGATTTAGTGGTATACAAGAGAACCACCCCGTATACAAGAGAACAATATATTTTTGTTACCAGCATGAGCTGTTATCTTTTCTCGTTTTGTGGCACTCACACATGCTGCAGTTTAGAATCAGATTTAAAAAGTCTACACACAAGCATAGCAACTGAAGTAAGTTGGTCCTTATCGAGAACTTATAGGAGCTCATTCATGCTTTACACTATTATTACCAAAGCACTGAACATGCTTTTGCTAAATGCACTGTACAACTTCAACAGTCCATTGAATAAACAGTTGAAAATTCAACATATAAATTTTCCAAAAAAATATAAAGAAAAACAAGACAACAAAATAGAGAACGAGATGGCACAACAATCTAAGATAACAGAAAAGTTTAACAAAAGTTAGTTATCCTCTATTTTTGAATAGAATATTATGCAAAAAAAAAGAAAAAAACAATGGGACAGTTATCCTTGCAAGATATTCTTAAGCCTCAGCTAATTAAGCAATTTTCTTCAGTTTTAGTGGCTGCAAGCATTCTTGGCAATTATTATTTTAATCAAAACTGCATTGCTTGCGAAAAACTTGGTCGGTCTTAAGGAAAACATTTTTGTAATCCTTTTTGGGCATTTTTGTGGGTGGACAAAACAAACAAATGCAAGAAACTCAATGCAGCGGAGAAGATACAAACAAAACAAAAAAATGATAAGTTTGAAAATAACATGTTTTTGACCAGCTCAAATAAATAGTTAAACTACAAAAACAGCGAAGATTATGATGAGCATCGCCAGGATATAAGTTGGTCCTTTTTTTTTGTACTTTTTTGTTGGTGCTTGAATTCAATGCTTTATTTGCGAACATTTCTACTTGCGTTCAGTTCAAGCAGCTAAAGGGCCAGAAAACAACACGCTTGTCTCCGGAATGCTTTTCCTTTAAATCTTAAAATGAGTGAGCATCCGACTGTAAACCATGAACGGAAATAGACTGAATTTTATGGCTAGTGTGAGGAAATTAAGCCAATGAAAGCAGAATTTGCTGTGGGGGCCGTTGGTCGTCGAGAAGAGGAGGGATGAAGACGATGATAATGCTGATGATGATGATGATTGCTTTATAATCCATATAAGTTTGCAAGAAGTTTAAGTTCAGTTTTTGAGCGCTGTGCTTAAACAGCAGGAAGTTTGAAGTACACCCGAGAACATAACGAAGCATCTCAGTTGAATTTATCTTAACTTTTTCTTTAGTCATAAGTCAAAAGGTTAAGCAGTAGTTTAAGAAGGTCGCAATTTACTAGCATCAACCCACAGTTGTTACCAAGAGAAAAGAATTCGTAGTTTTTATTTTTGTTGGTTTTTTCTTTCTATTTTTGCTTCATCGTTGAATTTTTAAGATTTTTTTCTTTGATTTTTGTAGAAGAAATAATTAAAAGCAGGAGCTCTTTTCTTTTGAAGCTTTGAAAATTTTACTTTTGCAATTGGACAATGATGCAAATAAGTGGCATCATTGCACTATTTTTCTTCGAAAATGAGGCTGGGAACAACGTTTCGGTCAACGGTGGGCGTTACAGAGCCATGTTAATCGACTTTTCTTTTACTGAAAATGAAGATATGAATTTGAACGCTCTCTGGATCATGCAGGATGGTACGCCATGCGACACAGCCCATGCCACAATCGATCTTTTGGGCACCAAATTCCCAAATCGTGTTATCAGCCGTCTTGGTGATGTCAATTGACCGCCTCGGAGCTGCGATGTGACCCCTTTGGACTTTTTTTTTTTTTGTTGTGGGGAACCGTGAAGGACCGATGTTATGCCAACAATTTGGAAACGTTTCAAACACTTAAGGCCAATATCATCCAAGAAATCTATGAGCCACAGCCTTAAACCATCAACAAGGTCTTGAAAAATTGGTGTGAGAGAATGCGCTTCTGCGAAGCCAGCCGAGGCAGCCACTTGAACGACGTTGTGTTCCATAATTAAATGGAATTTTTGCACTTACTAATAAAGCCATAATACATGGAAAAAAATTTAATTTTGTCATTTTATTGGATTTTAAAAAGAAAAAAACCTTGTATTTGGATCACCCTGTATAACGTTAGATGCATAATGTGCTGTCTATCTGAACATTTTGAGTTTAATTTTAAATTTGTCTTTATTATTTTATAGTTTTTTGAAATATTTTTTATCATTCTTGTCATGTTTTCTTTTATTTTTATTTTATCGTTTTTTGTTTTAAGTTTTTTTTTATTTTTTTTTTTATTTTTTAAGTTTTTTTTTATTTTTTAAGTTTTTTTTTATTTTTTAAGTTTTTTTTTATTTTTTAAGTTTTTTTTTATTTTTTAAGTTTTTTTTTATTTTTTAAGTTTTTTTTTATTTTTTAAGTTTTTTCTTATTCTTTATATTTTCTAGTCTACACCATTACATTTAAAATATGACTATCTTTTATTCTTTATTACTTTTTCAATTTTCTTTATTATTTATAATTCTTGCATTCTGGGTTATTTCTTAAGTTTTTATATTATTTATCATTCTTACATTCTTAGTTATTTTTTTTTTAATCACTATTGTCTTCGCAATTATAATTTTGTTTTATTCTTATTATTTTTAATTTTTATTTAACTCTTTGAGGTACGGAAATTTCACTATAAAAACTACCCTTGAGATAGAGAGTTACCTCTTCCTACCCCTTTGAAAAGAAAGTCAAAAATATTTTTCTTTTTTATTGTTATTTATTTTTATTATATTTAATGTTACAATTATTAACATCTGAGTGGGTTGAAATTATCTGAAATTATCTGAGTGGATTAAATTTTGTCCCATGGTACTTCAAACAGTTAATTAATTTTTATGAATTCCCGTACACTCTTTTTCATTCGTATTCATTTCTATTTATTCTTTTTCGTTATGTTTCGGTTTCTTATTTTTTTTTTTTCGTTTTAATCCTTTGTTATTTCTCTTATTCTTTTTAATTCTGAAACATCCCTTTTCATTTTTCATTCGTCCTATTTTTTTCTTATTACCTTATATTTTATTTCATTCTTTTCATTCTTGTTCAGTCTTTTTCTTTATTTATCCTTATTTTCTTATATTATTCATGCTTTTTTATTCCTTTTTCATTCTTTAACATTTTTATTTCATTTTAAATTTTGTCATCATTTGATTTTTTCATTATTTTTATTTCAATTGTTATTCTTTTTGTTCTTTTTATTTTTATTTTCACTCCTTTTAGTTTTTTTTTTTTTTCTTTTCATTCTCTTATAATCGTTTTAATTTTTCGTTGAATCTTTTCGTTTTTATTTCTTTCTATATAAATGATTTTTTGTTATTTATCTGTTTTCTTTTCTTTATAATTTTTAATTTTTTTTTTTTTTTTTTTTGTAATTTCTTTTTACATAAATGATTTTTCGTTATTTATTTTTTTTTCTATTCTTTATAATTTTAAATTTTTTTTAATTATTTTTTCTTCCTCAGTTTATTTTCATTCTTTTTTTTATTCTTTTTCAATATTTTTTATTGTTTTCCAATTTTCTATCATTTTCTATCATTAAATCCTTTTAAAATTTTATATTTTTTTATCTTTTTTTATTCTTTTTCAATCCATTCAATTCTATTCCATTCATTTTGATTTTTTTTTTTTTTAACTTTTTAATTCTTCATCATTCCTATTTTTTTCTTCAAAATGTTCTTTCGTTTGTGGTACTTTTTATTCGTTTTTATTATTTTTAGTTCTTTTAATTTTTTTTTTTTTTGTTATTCTGTTGATTTTGTTCTTTTTTAAGCTTTTGCATTTTACTCAATATTTTTTATTCTTTTCTAATATTTTTATATTTTTTTTCGATCATGCATAACAAAAAATGTCAAAGAAGAATGAAAAAGAATGCGGAAGAATTAAAAAAAAAAATTAGAAGAATAAAATAGAAGGAAAAGAATAAAATAGCTTCCTCATAAAAAGAATGAAGAAGGAAAAGAATAAAAGAGCTTTTCCTTCTTTTTAATTCTTCTAATTTTTTTTTAATTCTTCCGCATTCTTTTTCATTCTTCTTCAAGTTTTTGTTATTTTTCTATACCTTTTCCATCTTTTATTATTTTCGATATAATTAATTGTTTTGCATTATTTTTCAACGTTCTTATTTATTTTTCATTCTTTGATAATCTATTAAATTTTTTAACTTTTGCATTCCCTTACATTCCTTTTTTTTATTTTTTATAATTTTTGAATTATTTTTTTAATTATTTTTGTATCCTTTTTAATATCTTTTTTTTATGATTATTATTTTCAATTTTATTCTTTTTAATTCTTGTAGATTTCTTTTCGTTATTTTTCAATCTTTATTATTATTCTCCATTATTTTCCTATTTTTTTTTTCATTCTTTTCCTTTCATTCTTTTCATTAATTTTATTCTGTTTTAGCTTTCTTAATTCTTTTGCATTTTTTTTTAGTCGCTTTCAATTTTTTTATTATTGAACTATTTTTTATTCTGTTTCGACCATTCATTCTATTTAATTCGTTTTCGTTCCTTTTCAATTTTTTTTTTCTAATTTTTTTTCACTAATAAATATTTTTTTGATACTTTTTCAATTTAATTCCCATTATATGTAATTATTTTTCGGTCCTTTTATTCTTTTTAAGTTTTTAATTCTTTTTCACTCTTATAAATATTTTTCCAATTTTTATTTTCTTTTTAAATCCCATTCTATTTAATTCTATTTCGGTTCTTTTCATTCTTTCTAATTTTTAAATTCTTTTTCACTCTTATAAATATTTTTCTCATCCTTTTTCTTTCGTTTGAAATTTTTTCATTCTGTTTCATTCTTGTTCATTCATTTATTTAACATTTTAATCTTCACGATTTTACATTTTTTTTTTTTATTTTTTTTTTTTTTTTTTTATTTTTTATTCTTACTATGGTTTAATTTTAATAAATTTTTTTCTCATTCGTGTTCTTAAAGGGGAGAA